>CM060699.1:92131447-92563947 GCA_030686995.1 Artemisia argyi
TAATATTTTATGAAAATATTTCAGTTTTAACATCCGTCATTGATTAAGGGGGAGAGTGACTTCTCAAAATTTTATATATCATCAAAACTCTCCACACTTTGTACAAAAGCAACAAAGCGATTTGTGATGGTTATGTGTCAGAATGAGTACATTTTCAAAGAGTTTTCGTTAAAACTTCAAATCTTTTGAAAACTCATCGAGTCTGACACATAACAACCTCCCTCACAGATTGAGGGGGAGCAGAAAAAGTTCCTTTTATCAGACAATATTAAAACTGACCGCATTTCTCTCCCAAACGTTTTCTAACTTATTTAAATCAATTGGGATCCAAAATCGCAAAAGATTTGAAATTTTTGATCGGGGGAGAGAATGTGATTTAAATATGAAAGCTGATAATCAAATGTGATCTTTTGGACTCAATAATAGGCTCCCACGTATGTGCTAAACTCTTTCGAATATCGACGCACATATTGAGGGGGACCAAAAGGCGTTTGTGGAAGTAATACTAAAGACCGACCATTTATCTTTATGCATGGAGTTATAAGGATGGTTAAGGTTAGGTATGAGTTCCCATGATCCACCAGAACCGGAAGGATCTTCCCAGGGACAATCCTCTAGATAGATTAGAAGTCCTTAGGAATGATTGAAAAAAGGAGTAAAGTGAGAAAGGGAAGAGTGCGGACTGAGATAGAGCTAGGACTGGAACAAACCCAACAAGGTTCTAGTGGTGAAGTCTCGGTAAGCATTGAAGGGGTTGAAGAATGAAAAAGAAATGAAATGTGAAAACGGTGAAAAGAAATAGCCCTCCAAATATTCAACCATTAGGGCAGAAACCGGGTTCAACTTCATATGCCACTAGTGGTTACTAAGGTAACACTGGTATTGAAGACAAGACGTCATGGACCCAGTGACGCACTACACCAAACTTCCCAACCACTCAAGTTCTCTTAAAAGAGCTTGTTTCATTCTCACGGGGAACCCTGTGCAATGTATTGACCGCTCATTGCGAGCCATGTTGATACCTAAAACAGGAGACGCCTCCCCAGTCTCCAGGAGCGGATCAAAACGCACTATTGAGTCGTTAAGAGATCATCCATAAATCTCGTTAGGACACACTTCCAAATATGCTTATTGCTTCACACATTGTGGAAAATAAGATAAAATACTTAGAGTCCTACGCATTATCCTTGTGGTATTGCCAGAACATCCGAGTGATATGAAAATATTCACAATGAAGATGGAAATCCTTCTAGAGCGAACATCTTTCAAGCTCTTGGTAGGTGACATGTGAGATCTATCTTGGATCAATGATCAAGTGACAACTGGAAAGCAACAATGGTGCGATTAAAAATTGAATCAAACTTGTTCCAGGATATGGATTGACGGATACTTTTGCTAAAACCTTTCAATGTGCTCACAAACTAATTTTTTGAGCACATTGATTGTGTATAATCTTTCAAACAAAAGTATTTTTTATGGAAATGTGATTCAGAGCTTAAAACTCTCGTCGTGTCTTAAAATGTTTATCACATGACACACGAGTGATTTCTATAAATCAATTTCTCATCAATCCGTGAATATCATTTCACCGATTCACTCTATCGTGCTGTCTGCTTTGAGACGTTCCGGTATGAGAACATGCTAAGAATGAAGATTCCGTAGTGGATTCTTTGGAAAATTCATTACTACAAGCTGGAAATTCCTGTCAAGGAGAGTCTTCTTTAAAAGAGTCTCTACCTGATCACAGGTCGGTTTTCACAAAACCGGAGGGTAGTCTGTCCTTGCAGAACAAATGACAAAGCCATATTCGTTCTCTATCTTTATTGCTAACTGTTTTATTTCAGGGACACATATAAAGATGGCATTGATGGCTCCTACTTCCAGCTGAATCGGGTCAATCCATACCTCATGCTCACACATCCTCCTAACTATCTATGATGATGAGAGACCTACTACAATATATGTTGAGAGACTACCAACAACGTTTCCGCAACTCTGATGAAAAGTCTCCTGAGCTGTAACTCTGATGTGAAGTCTCCTAATACTGAAGGGTGTGAGCATGATGGTCCTTAATTCACTACATCACATGAAGGCGTTACTACAATGGATGAGCTTGAAGATTTACTGTGGCTGATGATCTCAAAGAAGATCAAAGATCACACATCACAAAGGAATCCAAAATCACAAGTTCATTTGCTTGAAGTACAAAGTGTGTGGAAAAGTGAAGAATCAGAACCTACGAGCTACATGATTAAAGAATGCTTGAAGATCAAAGAGCTTAATTTCCAAGGTGACCTCGCTTAGGGGGGGATTGTTAGGAATATAAATATTCCTATAGAAGACTCGGTCACTTAATTGATGTAATAGCATTTAAGTTAGCTCGTAGTTAGTTTATTAGTTAGTTAGATATTAGTTTAGTCTAAGTAACATCGTGGAAGAAGGACGGGTCTTTACCCACTGTATGCCTGATCCACAGCCCGGACGTAGGCGTTTTTATGTTTCTTTGTTGCTTAGTATAAATACCCCTCTCCACATGTGGAGAGGGTTGGACCTTCATTCACATCAATCTAACACTCTCTAATTTTTCTCTCATTCTTTCTAAGGTTCCAACATCTCTCTTTCTCTTCTACTCTCACGAATCACAACCACCACCAAGGTTTACATGTTTGTGACTTAATATCATATACTACACAAATAATCTTTTATAAATTTAGAATACATTTGGTCATATCTCTAGGGGTGGCAATTCGGGTCGGTTTCGGGTTGGCGGGTTAGGGTTGACAGGTTGGCGGGTCAAAAACCCACAACCTGAACATGACCCATTTAAATCATCGGGTCAGTTATGTCAACCCTAACCTATTTATACATAACCCGAACCTGACCCATTTAACCCGTATATATATTTGGGTTGGCGCGTTAAATAGGTTACAGGGTTAAATAGGTTAACCGGGTTTCGGGTTGACCCATTTAACTTATTTTATATATAAAAGTTGGCACATTAAATGAGTTAAACAGGTTAAACGGGTTTGCGGGTCGACCCGTTTAACGCGTATAATAAAATATAATTAATTTTTAGTTTAAGAAAAAAATCTTAAACGGGTTGGCGGGTCGACTCACTTAAATAATTCTCAACCTGAACCTAACCTGTTTAATAAACAGGTTAGATGGGTCGACTCAAACCCGACCCGAAATCTATTTAGACTCAACCCAAACCTGTTAATTTTTGTGTTGGTTTCAGATCGGGTTTCGTTTCGGGTCAGAAATTGCCACTCCTAATCTCTACTACTTTATATAAAGGATGTATGTTTATTTTTAAAACTTTAATGACTTACAACTAGGTAATTTTAGTAGACTATTATTCTTTTGACTAAAAATGATAATAACATCTACAACCAAATTAATATTTTAAGTATTAACTTTTATCATTTTTGGTTATAACCTATAGTTTTTTTCACACAAAATTACAAATTAAACTCGTAAATTTTGCATTAATGGTCAAACCAAAATCACGATTTCGCAAATAGAATTACTTGCTGCTATACACCGTCGTTTTATACGTGTATTCGTCTAGTTTATGTGAAATCAAAAACCCCTGCTTTTGTAATCCATCTTTCTTGTATTTTTGAAAGAACTGTTTTTGGTTTTTTGAGATAATTATAATCTATACTACTTGTAAAGCATATAAGACCCTCTCTCTTATTTATAATTTTAAGATTTTCTAAATTAAATTTTAAGTAAATACTACTTATAAAACATAATATACAACTATGTAAAGCACAATTAATTTTAAGCAAATACTATTTCTTACATACAATTAATACATAATTTAAAACACTCCATCACCAATATATACAACTACCTAATCACAATGTGCAAATAAAAAAAAAAAAACACTATTCAACACACAATTTAATTCACCCTTTCACCAAAATATATAACTATTTAACCACAAAGTAAAATCTAATTAAACTTCCAAAACATAAATGTGAAATCCTGCAGCCCAAAACAAAATACTCACTCCGTCCCATATTAAGTGTCCACTTTTAATATGCATAAAGTTTTAAAAAATTCCAATAACTACACTCTCAACAAATCAAATATCATTTTTATCCACTAAAATCTCATCTCATTGGTTGGAATAGAATATGAACACTTATTTTAGGACATCTAAAGATTTCATTATGGACACTTAATATGAAACGGAGGAAGTAACAATTATTCAGCCAAAAATTTAGTCACAGGGTATCGGCCACCGCATCGCGGGTACCCAGCTAGTTATATATAACGTTTGTTTAGTTTCCTATATCATTTGATAATTTATTATTTTGTAAGTAATCTTTGCTTGGTTACTTTTATCTCCATTTTTGCTCTGGTTAATACGTTGATAGTTGATAACGATGCAGTTTTAGATATTTTATTTCTTTCTTAATTTTCAATGCTTGCACATTTGATAAAAAAAAAATAAAAAATAAAAAATATATGCAAATAACTGCAATGAATGTCATTTAACCCAAAAGATTACTCACGCAAACGGCGACGAGACTTAATTTTTGTGGGCGTGTTTATTTGTGGAAAAATAAGAGTAGAAAAAGTTTGTAGGTTAAATTGTAATTTATTATTTTAATAATATAATTTAAAACTTACATTGACTTTTATAAGTAACTAGCGGGGTAGCCCGTGCTTTGCCGCGGATTTGTTATTTTTTTTATGGTGTTGTATTTTTTTTAGTATTTTTGTTTTGTATTGTTTTTTGTTATTTGTTTTTTTTAAATAAAAATGAATAACCGCATAATAAAATGTTTTTGTGCAAGTTTTGTATTTTTTTTATTTAAGGAAAATTATTCATAGTTAAAAAAAAAAAAAAAAAAAAAAAAAAAAAAAAAAAAAAAAAAAAAATGCTACAGTACATCTGCTACAGTACTGCTACAGTACGTACAACATGAAACAGCACAAATGTTACTGTTTAGTCAACTGTGCGGTACAACTCTTTGAAGCACGTGTACTGTAGCAAATCCTGCCTTTTTAATATATTGTATAATTAAAATTATCTCTAAAAATAATACTAGTACTATTTATTTTTTTAGTTTAATATTTTTTTATATCTAGTAGCAAAGATAAAAATACGATATGTATAAAGCAAAGTTGGTGCGAGTTTATCCTACTTTCTCTGATATATTTTCAAATGTGTCACAAGATGCAAACAAATCTTCATTTTATACAGGTGGTCAAGTTTCATGTAGATTTTCATGAAATACTAAGAGAAAATAAACCGACAATCTTGTTGACATAGGTCGAAGGGGAATAGAAATAAACAGGGCTGTCCCGTGAAATTTGATGGCCTTGTGCCAGGTTTTTATAGCATACCTTTTAATATCGGAATTGAAGTATGTGTAAAAATAGTGAATTGTAATTATACTCACTCCGTCTTAAAATTATTGTCATGAGAGAAATTACAAAGTTTAAGAAAAGTGGGAGCACTTTCATTTTCAACCATTAAAATAGAATATTCCTTTATTAGATTCTCTAGTTTTTACTAAATAAGTAAAGTGGACAATTATTTTGAGTATGGACAATAATTTGAGACGAATGGAGTATTATGTTTTGTTTTTATATTGATTAAATGACACATTTAATCTTCTTCGGACCTTCTATACCTATACATATAACTGTTGAGCTTTTAAAACCTTTTGTGATGATCCATAAAGTTCTAAATATATTTTTTTAAGATAAGATGTCATGTAAGACTATGTTAAAAAAAATATATGACATGATAACGTTTATTTTCCTAAAACACTACAATTTTTATTTTCTCTAAAGCAATATTCTTAGCTAAAAATGTAATTTTTCACGAGACATGTGTCTTGTTTAAACGTTGAGATAAAAAATCTATGTTCACAAAAGTATAGAGTTTAAAATCATAAATATTAAAGACAAGAGAATTAAAATGAAATATTTATAAGAAATATTGTTAGAGAAAATAACACAAATTATGAGCCCACACACTTTTTTACGTCTCTCGGTTTGTCTTTCCCACAAAAACCATGTACCTAATTTTCATTATCTAAACACAAACTTAAACTCTTTTTTCCTTTGAAAACTTCAAAATTGTGATTTTGGTCATACCGTAGTTACATTCTTTTTTCTAAATTATAAGGGCATCCTACAAAAATGAATTTATACATACAAGAAAGTTTCAAAAATTGAACGCCCTAAAAAATAGATGCCCTATGCGGTTGATTAACCCACATGCTTAAATCCGGCCTCGGATATAAACATGAGGTCGCTATTAATGTTGTACACAAATCTTTAAAACCATCTCTAGACATGGAACTTAATTTTCATTCAATAGTAAAAACTAAAAAGAGATTACACAACAATGAGAGTAAACGAATTATAACCACAAGTGATATTAGGAGAAATTACCAAGAATTCACAAAAAAATACGAAATTTGTCAATATGAAATATGAAGTACTTTTCTCATTCATCAAAAGATATCAGAAATTTTAATTTTTGTATAAAATTGAAGTGAAGAAGAGTAAAAGTTCAATCATAACAAATATAATCAAATTTTCATTTTTATTTTTCAAAATGTTGCGGCAAACTGAATTTTCCTCTATTATTATTTATTTTACATTGAACCTATGTTGCCTTTGTAACAAACAACTTCATCTTCGTCCGGTCTTCAGTATTTTGTGTTACCTTTATTGAACATTTCATATAACATCAAAAACAATTTCATCTTCTTCCAGTCTTCAATATAATCTGACCGCATGCATGCATATTAGCAACGATAGACATAGAACTTCCGTTGTCGTGGCTGAGGAAGGCAGATAGCCATTAGCACAAAAACAATAACTATTAACAGTAGAATTCCCTTTATATCTATTCCTTCATCTTCAGAACAACAACAGCATCCCATAGTTTCTGTGTTTGATGGAGAGTTAATTTGTTTTTTGAATACTATTAAACTTAGTAATAGACAGGAGAGTTGAATATTTTGAAGTCAACTATAATAACTTTTTTTTTTGAAAAGTAAACTTCAATAACCAAACGGCTAAAAACTCGTCTCCAAGGAGGAGCCGAGCCGCCCCAAAGAAACCTTACATCAGAATAAATTTACACCAAGAATCCCAAGTACAATTGTTTTCTTTTTTCCTATGCTTATACCACAAAAATCCTATCGACTTGATATCCGAAATAATCTCCGAGATCTTAACTTCTTTTCCTTTGAAAACCAGTTCATTCCGAGCTTTCCATATGCGCCAACACGTAATAATAATGATACCTTGTATAGCTTCTTTGTACACCGGTGGGCGTCCGCAACTATTGAAGATGTCTACCAAGTCTCTCGCATCAAAAGCAAAGATGGGCGGTAAACCACACCAGCGAGCGATCATCTGCCATAGCCCACAGCTGTATCCGCAACCTGTAAACAAATGAGCTGTTGTCTCGTCGCCTTCCTCACACAGCGGACAAGCTGTATTGTCCGTGTATATATTCCTCTTTGCCAAAGCCATCTTTGTAGGAATTCTCTCATTAATCGCTCTCCACATGAAAATGTTGCATTTTGAAGGAAGCCACCTGCACCACTTCAACGCTACCAAACTATTGTTGTCAATCGGCTTGGGCAACCACGATTTGACTGCAGCTGTAGAGAAGCCGACGCTGCTCCCACTCCATATCCACGAGTCTGCTGCATCAGTAAGATAGGTATCTCTAAGTTGAGTACTGAGGTCCGTCAATTCCACCATTTCTAACGCTGTGGAGGGAGTATTCTTCCAGTTCCACCCGAAAACTCTAAGGCCACCATTCTTTAAAACGCGGTCCGCAACTTTACAACTTTTATCACCTTCTAAACGGTATAAAGCAGGAAACTTCCGCCGTAAAGGGGTCTCGCAGTGCCAAGGATCCATCCAAAAACGCGTCATCTTTCCATTTCCAATCTTACTATGAATTAGCGAAATGAAAGTCACCCCATCCACCTTCACCATTCTACCAAGTTTCACCATTTCTGTCCAAACTCCCCCTCCACTACTAAGCGCCGGGTATGACTCCCATTGTCTAGCCATACTATGAATCGAATCAATCACCTTTTTCCACATGGACTCGGGCTCCGTTCTATACCTCCACAACCATTTGAGAATAAGAGCATCATTACACTCACTTAATCTAGATAAGCCCAACCCCCCTTTCGTCTTCGGCAAAGTAACCTTATCCCAAGAACACCAATGCATTTTCCTCACATCTTCTGATCCTCCCCAAAGAAACTTCCTAATCAATCCTTCCAATAATGAAATGATCTTCTTAGGAGCTTTATATAAAGAGAAATAATAAATCGGGAGACTTTGTAAGACTGATTTAATAAGAGTAATCCTTCCCCCAATAGATAACACCTTGGCTTTCCATTTGGATAAGCGAGCCCGAAAAACGTCCACAACTGGGTTCCAATTGACCATGTGTTTCATATTGGTTCCAACTTTGATCCCTAGGTAAACGAACGGGATCTTTCCGGGCCTACATCCCACAACCGAAGCCATAGATACCACCTCCTGGTCATTAACCCCAATCCCATACAATGTAGACTTGTTTATGTTAATTTTTAAACCCGAGCATAAATAAAAAATTCTCAGAATACGTTTAACATTCTCAAAGTTAGACGTAGACCATTCCCCCAACACCATGGCGTCATCTGCATATAAAAGGTGCGAAATTTTCGGGCCCTGGCTAGGCAACTGGACCCCCTCGAACACCCCCATTTCAGTTGCTTTGTTGAACAATCCAGAAAGAGCCTCCATTACGATCAAAAATAAGAACGGTGACAGAGGGTCGCCTTGTCGAATCCCCTTCTGACAAACAAATCAAAAATAATAACTTGCATTTCATATTTGCAAGTGTCCGGTTTACGAGGAATCTTTTCTTTCTTAATTATATTTTTGGAACTAAATTATTCAACGTTCCAACACTTTCTTTGTAGAGAGCTAGAACACACCAAGAACAAACCCAGCATTGTCACCTCTCCTTTCTCTCTCTTAAAACAAATCAAGACAAAACACTCGTAGTTAGGAGACCGCACTTACAACCTAAAAACATATCCCACAAATTAAATATATAAAAAACACACATACAAACCAAACAATTTGTTCGGTCCGAGACCTGACCAAATGAATAAAAACAAAAAGGGGGTGTTGGGTTTGGTTCTCGTAGAGGGGGGACCGAATGGAAGATCAAACAAATTGGATAGACCAAATGGGAGGGAAGCGTATTTTTACGTTTAGTTTAATAACAAATAACTGCAATGAATGTCATTTAACCAAATGATTAGTCAGGCATAATGGTGATGAGGCGTGAATTTTTGTGGGTTTGTTTATTTGTGAGAAAAGTAAGAGTAGAGAAAGTTTGTTCGTTAAATTGCAATTAACTATTTAAATAATATAATTTAAAAGTTACGTTGACTTTTATAAGTAATTAGAGTTATTTTTAAAATATAATATTATTTATCTTTTAAGCTAATTTTTTTTATATGTAGTAAAGGTAAAGATAAAAATACGATATGTATAACACAAAATTGGTGCGAGTTTGATCATACTTTCTTTGATAGATATTTACTCTCACAGCGTAATATATTTTCAAATGCGTAACAAGATGCGAACAAATCTTCATTTTTATACAGGTGGTCAAGTTTTATGTAGATTTTCATGAAATACTAAGACAATAAACCGACCTCTTGTTGACATAAGTCGAAGGGGATAGATATAAACATGAGGTCGCTATAAAAGTTGTACACAAATCTCGTAAAACTGTCTCTAAACATGGAAATTAATTTTCATTCAATAGTAAAGCGAGATTACACAACAATGAGAGTAAAAGAATTATAATTACAAGTGATATTAGGGGAAATTACCAAGATCTCACAAAAAATACGAAATTTGTCAATGTGAAGTATGAAGTACTTTTCTCATTCATCAAAAGGAATCATAGATTCCAATGTTTGTATAAAATGGAAGTGAAAAAGAGTAAAAGTTCAATCTTAACAAATATATATGGTAAACAAATTTTCATTATTTTTATTTTATTTATTTATTTATTTATTTTTTAAGTTGCTGCAAACTGATTTTTCCTCTATTATTATTTATTTAACATTGAACCTTATGTTACCTTTTTAACAAACAAAAAAAGAGTTATATATTTCACATTGACAAATTCAGAATTTTGTGTTACCTTTATTGAAAATTTCCCTAATATCAAAAACAATTTCATCTTCGTCCAGTCTTCAATATAAACCAAATCATGTGTCACGACTCGTGAAACCTTTGGCTGCATGCATATTAGCAACGATATACATAGAAAGTCCGTTGGCGTGGCTGAGGAAGGCAGACAGCCATTAGCACAAGAACAATAACTAATATCAGTAGAATTCCCTTTATATCTGTTTCTTCATCTTGAAAACAACAACAACCTCCCATAGTTTCTGTGTTTGATGCTTCAAATACGATTAAACTTATAATAGACAGGAGAGCTATTGATATTTTGAAGTCAACTATAATAACTTGCATTTCATATTTTTAAAGTGGTTGATGAGGAATCTTTTCTTTTTTAATGAGTACTATTTTTGGAACTAAATAAAGTTTTGGCCAAAACACAAATTAGTACTTCGAACTTGGCAAACTGGATCATCTAGTACCCTGAACTTTTAAGGGTGCAGAAAAGTACCCTGAATTTGACAAAATGAAATTTCTACTACCATATACTAATTAACACAACAATTAATATTTTTTTCTTTCTAAAAGTTAATTTAGTAAAGTGTTTTGTAATAAATAATAATTTATAGTAAAATATTAGCTATGTAAATATATTTTTTTCCTAAAATTCAATTATTTGTCATTTTTTAAAATTAATATATATTTTAATTGATTATTTAGAATATAAAGAATATATGTAGCATTTATTTCTAAAATATTTCTAATGCACTATTCTTAATATATCCTCATATTATACTATTAAATGTTTGTTTCAAAATAATTTTTAGATCAACTTATGAGTAACTATATAGGAGTTTTTGTAATTTTCAATTTTATAATGCATATGAAGAAATAAATAGTTAAATTGGCATGGTCTCAAAATTATTTTAAACAAACACTTACGTATAAAATATGGATATTCTTTTATAAAAAATAGTGCAGCAAATTCATTTTCTATAACGTATTATTTGAAACATATATTTATTCTCAATAACTAAATTTAAATATTATATTAATTAAAAAAATGAAGTTAACTAAAGTTTCAAGAAAATATGATTAGCTATCGTAAATTTAACTACAAATCATTTATTTTACATTACAATAAATATTTTGAAGCATAACTTAAAAAATACTCCGTTATTGATTTAATTTAATATAGGGTAGTAGTAATTCCAAATTATCAAGTTTGAGGTACCGTTCTACACCCTTAAAAGTTCAGGGTACTAGATGATCCACTTTGCCAAGTTTGGGGTACTAATTTGTGTTTTGGCCTAAAGTTTTACATTATTGTTGGTTGATCCGTTGATGGTAAGGTGTCTTTGTATGAATGGATAAAAAAGAGTTTACAATGACGTTTCGAAATTTGGTTGGCTATATTTTTTTTGCATAAAGTAACGGTTTTATATATTATTTTTAGAATTAGGTCACCAAATAGTAACCAATAATTTATATTTTTTTAATATGGGTTTCTGACTCGATATTGCTAGCCGGCTAATCCTAAGGCGACTACCTTTTTCGATAGCTCGGATTCGGCGTAAGTGAACCTTCGTGACCACAAGGGAATAAATTTTCTCTCTTTTAGATTCGAACCCTAAACCTCCTTTTTAAAAGGCTGATATTATTACCACTTGGTCACTCTTTGTGGTTATAAATAAGGTGTTTTAGTATGCACATTTGATGCGTTGTCATACTAGAAAAATTAACACGTGTCAATATTTAATGTGACAACGCATCAAAATGTGCTTATTGAAACACGTTATGAAAATTCATTACACTTAGTGATTTTTTTTATTTTTATTTTATTTATTTATTTATTTATTTTTTTAAATTCACGTATCAAGTGGAATTTTGAAAAAAAATTATTGCTATTTTGTGATTTAAACCTTTAATTTTGGAGGACTCGGAATAATACGTGTAGAAAATGGGACTTTTATTTTATACGTGTAGAAATAAAATGTAACTATGTAACTATCCAACCGTCACAAATTAAGAATTGCGGCCCACAACATTGTCATTAAGAACATGTTAGAAGCTTAATTCATATTCTCATTGGTCTCTTGGGCCAAAAGGCACAAGCCTATTGGCTGAGTAATATAATTGCTCCATTTATCTACAGTGCCGATAAATAGTAATCCTATTTGTTGCACTGTTTTGCACTGTAAGTTACTATACTGCACTGTTCGTCACTGTGCATTTTTACAGTTAACAAACACCCTCCCGTGGCATTTTGTAACACCCCCAAAATAGAGAATCGCGAAAGCATACATGTTTTTGGGTGCTACGAAATAGGAATCACAACACAAGATACATAGAGAACGGATTGAAAATCCATTTTAAAATCTATTACATAAATTAAGTCAAATGTCACACATAAGTTTCAAGTTTTTAATAAAAGTGAGGCCCAGTTACATAACTGTCCCAAAGTTACAGAGTCACACTGATGTAAAAACACTTATTATTCTTATGACCCACGCAATGCCATGCCTTCAACGTGAACATACTTAAGCACCTGAAAAATATGCTAAAAGTCAGCTAACGCTGTTGAGTCTATAATTATGTATTTAATTAATTAAAATTAATCAAACATGTGTTGAGGAAATAATATAATAATAGTGTTAGTGGAGGAATATTATATTATAAATATTATTTACAAATATAATTTTAATTATAAGTATTTGAAGTAAATACTTTGTAATTAGGAAACTATATATATGCAAGTATTTTAGCAAAATACTTTAAGTGTTAGAGTTTTTAGAAAATTTGGGCATTACCCGTTCGTTTATTCAACGTTTCCATTTTTCAAATGTTGCAAATTTCTCAACCAAACCGTTTGTTAACTTTATTTGTAAAATTAGTACGTAAGATATATATTAATCACTATTTATATACTTATCGATATAATTCGTTCTACGATACAAAAATAACCATCGCAAGTTCAAATATATGTCAAAACTCATTTTCGTCACCCGAAATGTTTATTGGGCCGAAATTTCACCATCGAGCCCATTAGTCCAAAAATTAGCCCAAAACTATATAGTCCGATTTAAGTTACGTTATATATATATATATCGTTATATGTCCAAATTAATTTTTATACGTCCGATAACAATTTTTGGTCAAAAAGTCAAAGTTGAAATTGTTTGTTGGGCTCGGTCCAACTATCACCGAGCACCATATTGGGCTCAAAATCTCTACTTGGCCCAAAAATTAATTTAGTGTTTATAATTACGTAACGAACTAAAATTAAACGTAATTAACACTTACAATTAAGTCCTTAATCTCAAAAGTCAATTTTGGTCAAATCTCATCCTATTCAACCCAAATTAATTATTTTCGGCCAGAAATGAATTATTTCACCAAAAATTGTATTTTCACTAATTAATTATAATTAGTTACGGTTAATTCGACATACGCTCTATTATAACCTTTCAAGTAAAATTTCCACCATTTCACCACTTGAGCCAAAATTTTATGTTTTTCAAAACCCCAATAATTTCATAATTATTATTGTTGCCGATTTATATGTATACACCCAAAAGTGTATATTTCGTCTTAAACTCGCGTAATTAGCACTAATTACATTTGCATCATCAAATTAGTACCACAAGCAGCAAGATTTACCACATAAGCAAGAAATACTTAAATGACCTTATAGCATTTAATGTGACTCGATTTACATGCATGCAACACAATCCATATATATTTTTCATCTTAAGAAAATATATACATTTAGCACTTGGTAACCTCATTTAACATCACAAGAACATGGTTTAAACAAGATTAGAAAAGTTTTGATGAAGACTTACAAAGGGTGTGTTTGTACATGGCTAGGCAAGACCAAGGAAGACCCAAAATGCTTCAAATTAACCCAAATCACGTTCTAATTTACCCAAAACTCTTGAATTTAATACCCAATTAACTTGAACTTCAAAAGAATTTTGTGGATCCTGAATCTTTGCAAAACTTTCGGCTAGAGAGTTTTTGGAGAAGAGATAAGATGAATTTTTAGATCTAAACAAGTGTTTACCCATTATGTAAGTATATAGAACTAGTTTAAGAAATAAACTTTGGGTAAAAGGGTGTTTCATGGATTATAGGGTAATTTGCATGTGTTTTTACTTTTTAGTGTTGGGAAGTTAGGTGGCCAGTTTTGAGGATCCAAGGGGGATCAAATAAGAGTTTTTACTCCCCGTTGTTGCATTGTGTATCGGTTTAAGCCTAAATGTAATCAAAATGTCCCGGTTTGACGTTTTTGGACACATACGCGTAAAATAAAGTTTTTAGCCACGTTTCTGTCAGAAATGTAATAAAATGTCATTACTGACTCAAAATTTTATTTACCTAACTTTTACCATAGGTACTGTAGTGTTGGTTCGCGTGCGGCGTTGTTTTTCAGTAAAATGTGAGAAAGCTTTCAGTAAATAACGAAACTTGTCAGTAACTATCCGAAATGGATTAATTTATGTTTACCGACAAAAATAAACTTTTTTAGTGATGACTGTAAGCTACAGTGAGTAGGACAGTTTCCGAAAATGTTCAAAAATGTACCGAAACATGCAGAATCATGCAAAAATGCTTATAATACTCAAAATAAATATAATAAATTGAAATTTATTGTTAAATTACTCTATGAAAATTACCATTTGTCACATATTTCTTTCTCAAACCAAATCAAAATCCATTTCTAATTTCAAAATAATCAAACGCTACAAAATAATCTCATCAACTTCAATCCGAATCATATGTGTGGCTAAACCTTCCTACCCCACACACCAATTTGACCTCAGACCATCATAGTCTTCCTTGGTCTAAATCGAAAAAGAAAGAAGAAGAGGAAGAACAGCAAATCAAAAAAAAAAAAAAAAAAATAACAACACCAACTACATCATAACACATTCCCATCTCCAACATGAGTCGAATCAAAACAAAACAAACGATGACAGCCTCTTTTCTTTTTCGTGTGGTACAAAAGTATTTTAGACCTCAATGATCATAAACACGAATAAGATAAACCATCACTGATCTATATTGAAGCTTTCACTTCGTTTCTATCCGACGCAAAAAGAAAAATAAAATAACAAATCTGTTAATTTATTTTCAAAACACAAACAAAACTCGAAAACAAAGACCTACCCGAGACCTCCTTTACAGAGATCTTGAAGAATAACTGAGCCACGATTTGGATCTATGAAAGTGAAAAACAAAGCATCATCGATTTATGAAAGTGAAAAAAAAAAATAAAAAAAAAAAAAGAAAAAAAAAAGAAAAAAAAAAAAAAAAAAAAAACAAATCAGCCTACCCAAGACCTATCTTATTAGATCTTGATGACAACCATGTGCTTCGGTTTAGATTTGTTTTAGGAATGATGATAAATTTGTTTGGAGTAATAAGGGTGGATTTATTGATTTGTTATTGTGACTGCTTCGAAGGGAGTTATAAGGTTGGATTATTGATGAATGTTACGTTTCTTTATGAAAGGTGTAGTCAGATGCTGAGGTTGCGATACTTGGTATATTGTGGAAGGAATAAGGATGGATTAGCTTTTCTGGCTCTGCATTTGTACTCAAGAGAAATAAGGAATTTTATTGGTTGTTGTGTGCTATTTGGATTTTTATCAGTTATTGGGCTAATATTGTGACTTAAGTTAAGTTAAGCAATGTAGCAACACTTTTGTTAAATAATGAGATCACGTGAACTTTGAAGAATCATTTTTTTTTACCTTCGAAACAAAATAAAAGCTTTAAAACATATACATTATAAAACTGAAAGCAAAAAATCTACGACAAACACTCCCGTAACAAAACTAATATGGGGCAATGCATTTCCGCGGCAACGCGCGGGTTAACCTACTCATCATATCCTAAACATAGTTAGATGCTATTATCCCTATTATAATTCACTAATTTTCCCTTTTGCATGCTCCCAGCCACTGATTCACGTACTATTGCATTATACTAACATTTTTTTCTTTGCATCTCCAAATACCACAAACGCTAAAACCGCTTCTTCCAAACCTTAATTTTTCGCCGATTGTTGGTTTTGTTGATAACCGGTTGACGCGTTCTCCATTTTATGTCGATCGTTGGTTTTTTTGATAACAAGTCGTCGCAGGGACGGGCCCAGGATTTTTAAGAGATGTTGTACAAAAGAAATGTTGGGTTAACTAAAATTACACCGTAAGAAATGAAAGTAGCAAAAAAATTTTTGGGGGTTGCACATACTACATAAACAGCAGTTTTGAAATCTTTTTGCACTTCATGACAAAAAATTGGGTGTAGCCCGTGCCACACCCAACATACATGTAGGTCCGTCCATGAGTCGTCGTGTGTAATAGGTTATAGTCGATCGTTTGTGTTGTTATACTAGTCGAATTTTTCGTTGAATTTTCACTGTTTTTTGGTTACCTGTCGACTGTTGTTTCCGTCGATCGTTGGTAGTGTTATAAATTTTTAATTTTTGTTTTTATAACTATTACTGTTATTGGAAGTGCGGGTCCCATTAGGTTTGTGGTTAATGAAGAGCTTTTAAAATGGTTAAAGACGTTGGTCATTTGAAGCTCAGAAATTTCATTTTGTGCAAGAAAAGTGGAACAAGGGTAGCGATCTTTATAAGCTTATCACTCAATATGAAAGATTCTTCATCAACGGTTGTTATCTTTTTTTTTTTATCATTATTATCAATGTTTATTTCTCCAATCTCGAGCTTTCATGATTTTGCCGCTCGAACTATGGGAGTGTATTAGAGGTTAGATTAGTTAGCCCAAGTCCTTCTGTGGGCTTAGGGTCCATTAGGATTTAAGGTTTCATGTTTTCAATATAACTATAAATATTGCATGAATAATATAAGGTATCTCACGGAGTTTAACCTTTCAACATTTTCTGCTTGCGAAATGTCGTCGTTCGCGACAGCTAATGTACATATGTATAATTCGTTAAAGATTTTATTTTATTTCATGATCATATATTTTTTATTTTTATTTCTTTCGAAGATATATGTTTGAGAATTTCATTTATATGTTGTTTTAAAATCCATGATTAGTTTTGGGGCTAAATTTGAGAGTGACCCAGTCGCTCAGAGGTGTGGGGTTTTTTAGACCCACTTTTGTTGGTTTCTTCAAATGGCCCGAGCGACTAGCGACCTAACAAAAATGCAACATGTGGCACCACAAAAAGTAGTGCCTAATCATTATGTGTAAGGCACAAGTAGGGCTCCTTTTAAGCTACTTATCACTAGTGACTTTTAAAAGTTTGAGCGACTTCTAATAAAATTATTTTAATCTTTTTCCCCTTCCCAACACTTCCCATCACCACCACCCTCTACCACCACAAAACCATCACCACCACCCCTCCACCACCACTACCAACCTCTACCACCACACATAGCTAAACCATGAATTTGAACATATGAGAATACACTACAAACATATTCAATAAGATCAAATAAGCATATCTCAACCATGAGTCATGAACAATCAGCAGAAACACACCCTATTCGAAAAATGAAGATCATGAATCGAGTAACATGTAAACTGTTTTGTTGTAACAATTCATTAAGGGGCGAGTGTTCTATGATACATTTTAAGCAAAACCCCTTTGGTTAATTAGATTCAAGCAATCATAATAAAAATACCCAAATTCGAACCAAGAACCCTAAAATTCAAAGATCAATCATCATTTCATGTTAGTTCAATTAATTTAGATTGAGTGTTCTACTAATCCATCTAAACAAAACCTCTATGGTTAATTGAACTCAAACAATCATTCATGACAAAACCCAAATCGACCTATACGCACTTATAATTCGAAAATCACTCAATCACGTTTCTGGGTATGATTGTTTGTTAGAAACATGTTAAGCATAGATGTATTAACAAAACCCACTAATCAATTTAATAATATGTGTGGTGGTAGAGGTTGGTGGTGGTGGTGGAGGGTGGTGGTGATGGTTGTGTGGTGGTAGAGGGTGGTGGTGATGGGAAGTGTTGGGAAGGGGAAAAAAGATTAAAATAATTTTATTAGAAGTTGCTCAAACTTTTAAAAATCGCTAGTGATAAGTAGCTCAAAAGGAACCCTACTTGTGCCTTACACCTAATGATTAGGCACTACTTTTTGTGGTGCCACATGTCGCATTTTTGTTAAGGTCGCTAGTCGCTCGGGCCATTTGAAGAAACCAACCAAAGTGGGTCTAGAAAAACCCACACCTCTGAGCGACCGGGCCATTTGTAGAATTTCCCCTTAGTTTTATTGTATATGATGGTGCATTTGCATATAGTTGGTCAGTTTTGTCATTAGGCTGAGCTACACTACCTTCACAAAAAAATCAGAAAAAAACATTCACAAAAATGAGGTGACATGTTTTGATTCTCTTCTATTTGATTAAGGTGACATTTTTGATTGGGTTAATCAAATAAAAGAGAAAAAAAACATGTCACCTCATTTTTGTGGATGTAGCATAGCTCTATTAGGCTGTTCAACATGTCACCTCATTTTTGTGGATGTAGCATAGCTCTATTAGGTTGTTCTCTGGATTTTGTAACGAATACTTGAGTGCTAATAAAGAAAAAAAGAAGCGAGTTGTATATGTGGTAGTAGCCACCAGGTTATCCAAGCAATCGATATTAATGGTTCATCAAAGCTTAAAAGAGATGTTTTAGTGATGGTACTTCAACAGAGAACTATATTGACATTGTTTGGGTGAAGTATTTGAGAAGAGCTGAAACCTATTTTCAGAATTCATCTAGATGGATAACAAAATATAGAATGTTATAGGTCGTTAGCTATTGCTCTTGAGTCGTGATTATTACTTTGAAAGATTCTTTGGAAGAATAGCTAAACGTGATTCCAAGGAAATTTCATTTTGTAATCAACTAGAAAATTTTGAGTTATTTATTTACTACGGAGTATATATTTTATTTAATTACTAGTTATAATGCCCGCGCACGCGCGAGTTTTTTCTAAATTTTTCTAATAATTTATTATTCTTAATTTTGAGTTTTAATTTGTGTAGTTAGAATTCTCCTAAACTTATGATTTTGTTAATAAATTTTTTAAATTCTGGGGATTTTGAGGGGTTTTTATTATTTTTTTTCTTTTGTTTTTGTTTTTGCTTTTTTTTAATAATTTATTATTCTTAATTTTGGGTTTTAATTTGTGTAGTTAGAATTCCCGTAAACTTACGATTTTTTTAATAAAATTTTTATATTCCATGGATTTTGAGGGTTTAAAAAAAATGTTTTGTTTTATTTGCGATGTTTCTTTTAATAAAAATTTTTAATTCTCGCGGTGGTAAGTTTTTTTCTTTTATTTTTTTTCTTTTTTTTTAATCATGTATTTTATTTTTATTTTTATTTATTTATTTATTTTGACATTGTTTTAGATTAGAATAAACTATTAGTTGAATTAGTGATTAACAGTTGAAGTGCTAATAACATTAAAAAGACTAATCATGGAGCTTTGTGGTCCACTGGGTTAAGCTTATTAAGTTAAGCGAGCTTAGGTGAAAGTAGTACCGAGTTGGGTGACCAACCGGGAAGTCCTCACTTGGGGACCACAAGTTCTAATGATATCAACCAGCTACCTTAGAAGCCTGGGCCCAACCATGTGATGTCTTGATCTAACTAAAGGACATGAGTTTGATTCCGTTCCGCAGCATGGTTGAGTATTGGGTGGAGGTATTTCACAGGCATCAAACCTTTGCTGGGTAGGGTTGATGGGTATCATTATGGTACACAGGGTTGAGGTGTCCCTGTCAATCTACACCTTTTGATCCAACATTAAAAAGACTAAAGTTTTCAAAAACTTGTCCCATTCTTTTTACGACCAAAGTTTCAATATGTGAATCTTTTATATAATAAAGCAAAACCTTTAGTATTTCATTTAGCAGGCAACCTTTAGTGGGGAAATTTGTATTTCAAGGAAACTAAATATTCCTTATTTGGCAATAATAAAATCATTTTTATTTTTATTTTTTTTTATAAAAAACCTAAATTATAATAAATAAATCTATTTCCTTATTTGGTAAAATCTTTGAAATTTTTCGTTTTGTAACTATTTGTATTGTTCATAATATAAAAGTTTTTAAATTACACATGTCCTTAGTATTGTATTGTTGATACTTTTGGGTCTAATTTGTAAATTTCTACTTACCGGATTATATATATATATATATATATATATATATATATATATATATATATATATATATATATATATATATATATATATATATATATATATATATATATTACATAATGAGGTAGTCTCCCTAACAAAATGAGACCCCAAATGATTTTGAGGAACCTAAAAAACAGTCCTTCACATGCGTATATCCTCTCGGGTATTTCCCAACAGCTATGATCCGAAATAGCATCCTTAACCAGAACATTAACCACATCGGTTGCTGCAGTAGCTTTTAATAAGTAAATGTTAATCCTATTTCACTTTTATGACAGCGTTAGTTAACTCTAGTCCCATTATTCGACAAAATTGGTTACACTCGTTTTTATTGTCGTTATCAAGACCATGGGAAAACTGAACTTGATTAGACAAAATTGGTTACGCTCAATGCTCTCATTGTCGTTGTCAAGGTCGTCATTAGGAAATTGAACCTGATGTCGGTCACATACGTCATAGTAAAAATGGTAAAATACAGGTGCATGTCACTAAAAATTATTAAACACATTATTGAACCTACAAACAATGAAACTTCAACACTGATATATTATGACCTACACATTTTTACAGATATAAATAAATATAGTCTTGCACTTCACTCGAATAGCTTGTAAATACGCAAATATTTTGGATCAGACAAATTATTGAACTTAAATAATACATTTGTAAATCGCACGGGATTTTGACATGAATATTTTGTCATGTATTAATACCATATATATCGTCGTAAAATATATTCAACCTTTTCATTTTTCTCACTTAGTTTGTTACAGATTTATTTAATTAGTGTTTTTGACTTGTGTCAAAGCCCCACACGACATTTGGAGAGATTTGTTTATGGTATACTTGACGTTAAGTCGATTTGAGTTTTCTTTTTATGTTGTTGTTAAATCTTTTATCTATTTTTTCTAGCTAGGTTTGTCTTAATTTTGTTGGCAAAACTTCGAAACCACTTACTATAATTTAAGCCCTTTTTAAAATTAGTAGGCTCCTAAAGTGATACCGAAACCCCTACATTTTCTTTAACTCAATAGAGGAATCAATTTACCTAAATAATCCAAACCTTAAGAGAAATAAGTGACATCTTTATTTAGAAATAAGCGACATCTTAAAGTGATAGAAATGCAAATTTCCGAGTAAAAATAATATAAGTAATGCACTCAATTTTGATACATTTAAAAGTGTGTAATAACAAAAAGCATATCAAACTAAGAACTTTAACTCGATATGTAAACATTAAAAAGTAATTGTCTCGTTCCCGACATTTGATCCCTACTTATTTCTATAAACTGATAAATTTAAATGATCAAAAATATTTGTCCTCTTCATGAGCTATTCTCAAACCTATAATATACCTCAAGTCCAACCCTCAAAAACACATTCACGGATTATCAACAAACTCTCATTAGGCATCCTCTTTTTGGTCCTAATAAGCAGAAAGGTAGATTAATTTGCTCCATTTTTTGATTGAAGTATTGTATTCTCCAAGGAAGCAAAAAATGGTACTTGGGTGGAGCAAGCTGAGTGGGTTTTCGCTTAGTAAATTGCTAAAGGTTAAAAAAAAGACAAAAAAAAAGGCAATTCCCTTTACAACTCGGAGGGGCTCAAGTTCAATGCAAAGCTTTTTGGTATATTGGCACGATACTTCATCAACATAGAATTTCATGATCTATTTTTATATTCATTACTTTGACATTTACGTTGTTATGCAACCCCGTCATTTTCTACAATCTCCAACGACCAATATAAGTATTCTTATAATGAGCCTATAATCTTTGGGCATTTATCCTGGATCCGCTGACCCTATGTCGACCATATCATGTTGATTACATCTCCACATTCTGCCTCCATTCCATGAAAAATCCTATCGTTCATTCCCCCACAATGACCAAGCCATTGCAAGAAGATCAATATCCAAACTTACATAGTTAGAATTGGTAAATCAACCGATGTAAATCCAAAGATATTATCTAAAAAAACAAATAAAAAATCAAAGCAAAAACAAACAATGTTTGTATAAATAACATACCATTATGATGGACACATTTGAAAAGCTAGCACAAATTCGTTAGAGATCTATGATATGGATTTATGGACAACTGAATTTGTTTTTGGGAACAAAGGGAATTAGATTTTTGTACAATCGAATTTGATTTCTCGAACAAAGGGAATCAGAGGTATGAAGAGAACGATCTGTTAGGTTTGAGGAAAAGATTTGAAGGTCTCTATGCATGAAGAGGATTGAGGAGCCTTTTTTTATATAAGTTTTATCTTTGGATGAGTTTAGAGCGATGTACCTAAAACAAAGGAAATGCCTAGTCACTTCAGGCTTTTGGGCACGTACTATAAACCGCTTGAACCATGAAGATGTAAGTGATTCTTTTAAATCGGCAACATCATTATGCATCCAATTTTGACATCTCGAAAATCTATCAATTGCCAAAGACAGTACTTTAGAGACCACGACCGAATGAAAACACGACAACATAGCTAAACAATAGAATGTAAAATATTAACATATGTAAGCATCAATGTTGCAGAGCAGCATTATTATGCCATTGATAAAGAGCAAGGGCTGCAAGGCCCTAATCAATGCAAGGAACATGCCAGAAAGTACTAACTACATATAAAAGATTTCTATAATGGTAAGGGACACATATATTAGAAGATTGTGGAGTAATAATTTCTTGGTATTATCATATTGTCATCTGGTGCTCCGTGCTCAAATAACACAATTCATGAAACTTAGAAATAGGCTTATACATGTATAAAGATCAAATGTATATAAGATACCTATTAACACACCTTCAGGCTGATCACCAATCACGATTTCTTGTGCATGAAATTTGCTTTTTTTTATTTCCCCAATGATCTTTACAGTTGCTGTAAATCCACAATGTCTTACAAATACTGCACTCATGGAGTTAGTGTCCTGCAAATTATTACTGCAATTATTAATAATCCATATAGTAAAAGATTATAATTATTATTTTTATTTAATCATTAGAGCAGAAATAAATAAAATCGAGGAACTAACCAAGTGTTTGCCCGAAAACCATATGGAAGATTACCAAACTGAAAAATAATCATAACGCAAGTTTCTCGTTACACACATGCAAAGTTAAATTATATCGGGTAATCAAGTATATGGCTAAACAAACATAATAATGTTACCTTATTATGCTCCACATTGGCTTTCATCAATGCTTCATATGCCTGCATAAATTTCGATAATAAAGTAAATATTTACCCCATACAACCGTTGCTATTATTAAATGACTAAAATGGCACGAGAGCTGGTACATAAAAATAATAAGATGTAGCATACTAACATTAGCAAAAGCTTGGCTAAGCCGTTGGAGAAGATCCACCAAGGAATGATTTGCAAAAACTGCTTTCGTAAGCCAATGATTGCTATGTATTGAAATAGGTAGAAATTAATCACCGATTACTTACGATGATTTGGTCATTTTTTTTTTCATTTCAAGTAGACATACTGGACAAATGGGTTGTATAACAAAATAATTTACATAGAAAATGGGTCAAACTGGATGTTTGCCAATCATTGAAATAAGTATAACAATCACATATCATGTGGAAAAGCAATACAGTTATAACGTGTTTTAGTTGAATACTACAACTCTCATTGCTAGAAATGTTACATCTGCTATTAATCTATTTGTGTCTATAAAGCTACCTATGCAACTTGTTATTCTTTCTCGTGTATGTTGCTTGTTTGCCATCTTTCCCAAGGCTTTCAGTTTGATAGTTTCAAGATACAAAAAAGATACTGATGCTTATACTCTCCCGCTCTCATCATAATCCAGGCATGAGAGAAGTTGCTATTTTATGCATCGAGGTTGCTTACCATTTGTGGGGTAGTCTGTTCAAGTGTTCTGGTGTCAAAGAGCGAGCCAAATACACATCTATCAAACCAAATCAATACAAACCTAAAAGTTTCATAGCATATTTATAAACAAAATAGCTCATCTATAAGCACAAACAGGATACGTTAGTTTTTACAGGATGCAACACAAACACAATTCCAACATGCATTATGAGAACAGTTTTAGATTTGTTCATCTCTTATTTAGATAGGATAGATGCGTGCATGTCTGAGGAATAAGTGTGAGCAAAATGGACAGACCCTCATCACTTTTCCATTGTGAGTGATGTTAAACTAACTCCTTGCAACACATCATCTTTTATAATGTTTGACGAACAATATTTTTTAGTTACCAAAAACAATGGATTTTCAGTGATTTGCATATCACAGTGGTAAGATGGTTTTATGATTTATACATTCTTAGAAAGAGCGACTCATATGATCTGATATGTTGAGAGTATGTCAATTTTAATAATATTACTGGATGTCAGATGACCGAAGCTAAAAACTTGTAAATTAACTCCTCATATTGAAAGCCACATGATAGATATGGCATTCGCTACATGAATGAAAGTGCGAATAAAATATCTTATGCTGGTTTAGGGACAACCAAAGAACAATTCCATCATTCTTCTTGCTTACAATGGACCCGCGGGTATGTGACTTGTTATAGAAAATTTTGAGAATCATGCAGGTATCCTGTTTGTGTGAGGAAAAATAAAGTGGGCCTGTTTGTGCTTATAGATGGGGCGCGCAGATGGGTCGTGCAGGTTAAAAGTTACCAAGGTCTCTTTCTAATTTTAACCATATGTAATGTAACACAATGGTTATTTTTACAGGATGCAAGACATGGTCATGATAATGATTGGGTTCAACCCAACCCAACCTAACATGCTCATCTTTGTCACCCCTAATCGTTCTACCGAAATTGCTTAAAAAACGTGTAATGCGTGAGAAGGTTTACTTACAGTGGGCGCTTTGATAACGTATATACTCTCTTGAGTGTTTCAACATTCACTTAAGTCTTTTTTTAGCAGACCAGTTAATCTGCATTTCATGAACCGGAACTTTTTTGGTTGCCATAGCCTTTAATGCATCTCTTTCACTTGCGAAAAGAAAGGGTGGCAAAGTAAACACCAAAAGTAAGAATTTGTTAACAACACAGTTAAAAGTTGCAGAGTATAATATCGTACATAGAAGCCATCCAATCTGGAGTATATTATTCTTGAGGTACATATGGAGATATTCAACCCTTACTACCAGGTTTAAGAGCTGAGTTATATTTTGCTCGTCTTTTGATGAAAGATCTGTGTTCATCATAACTTGTCGAACCTCGTTCGTGCTCACAAGAATTTCAACAGCCCCGAGTAACTTTTAAAATCAAGTAATGTTCCTAAATCATAAGCCAAACTCAAGAAAAGGAACCAGATACATTCTCAAACTATATTCAGCGATCTAACCAAGTTCAGCGTCCAATTTGCTCAAAGTAAACATAAAAAAGTCTTTTGTCGTTTTAGTTAAAAGTGCCTTAAATTCATTAGGTTGCTTTGCGAAACTCATGTTTTCATCTCCCGTCTCCCTATAATGATCTTTCATTACATATTAAAGATGAGCTACAAACAACTACAATGAACAACGAAAAGCTTATGTGGATATATCTACAATTCTAGCATCATAATCCAACTACATACATAAAAATTTTCGTCGTTAATTTATCCGAAACAAAACATACAGAGTGAGTAAGTGACCGCTTAAACTAAAATTACCAGCACCAATGGGATTCATCATGTGCCATACTTACAAAAAGGCTTTTTTAACATAATTAGTTTAACTATATGTACACAAACCAAAACATTATTATTCAATATCACACATACTTAAGTAAAGTTTGTTACAAAGTGAACCAATTCTTTCAGGTCTTTCAATTCTTTCACAAAGGAAACCAAACAGTTATAGAATTAAGTCGTTTACCAACCGTTTGTTTACGTGAATTATAATATATAAACATTTGAGTTACATAAACTCAACTATAATCATAATGGAGGATTATGCACATCCCATCCTAAATATAATTTGTCCCAATAAGAAATATACGAAGATTATTTAACCAAAATCCCTTAAGCTTACTAAACAAAGTTAAGCATTATGCACAAAACATTTGTTAATGGGCATGACATAAAGATTTACCTATCTAGAAGAAACTTATTTTTCTTGACATTGTTTCATAAAGATCAAATCTTAGCTTGATAAACAAACTTTCAAACACCCATGATGAGAAAAGAACTAAACTCTATATAAACAGTTACCATCACTTACCACAAAAATGAAAACTGCATAAGCACTTACCATCAAATTTACACAAAATTTTGATTCCTAAGTTTGAGGATACATAACATACAAATCATCGGACATTAGTTGCATCCCTGCAAACACCAATCAACAAAATTAAATCGAATTAAAGTTTAAAAATGAATTGAAAAAATTAGATTGGACAATCTGATCACATCTTGTGATTTTATGCATCATAACATAGCAAACCCTCAATGTTTAATTGATCCTTATTAATAACCTGGATCGTGAAAGAATAATAGCAATCGAGTACTCACCCAAATTTAGATGATAGAGGTGGGTTTTAGGGGAAAGAGTAGCTATTATCATTGATCATCTTCATTGATCCTTCGTTTCAATTCATGGATGTATTTGGTACCTTTGTATTTAAATAATTTTTTCGGTTCCATATTTTGGAGATGTTGATTAGAGTGTTATGAGAAGGAAAAATCTTTTAGTGGTTGAATCAAGACCATACCGCTTATTATTTAAAATTTACACTTTAACCCTAGAATTATGAAAAGTTGCCCCGAAGCCCATGTGTATTTTCGGGTTTTCTATACGTGTGAGTATTAAAACGATTTTTTATAAAATTTTGACCAAATTTGGAAATAATTAGGTTTAATTATTTTTAAAAATCCAAAAAAAAAAAATCAAATTAAAAAAATTATTACTAAATCAGGTATGAATTGATTTTTTTAAAATGGAAAAATTCCAATAGAGGTTTTATTTTATTATATAAAAGATTCTAAAATTTTAGATTATCAATATACTTTTTCACAATTATTTATGAAGTTAAATTTACTAGGAAACTAAGTTTGTTAGTTGAGTATCTCGAATAATGACATTGTGTGCGGAGAAGCAACAAATGCCGCTACGGTAAGTTAGAGAGCATATTATAAGTGAAGGTTAATCACGGTACCGGTCATGTACCGATCTCGTACCGAATTAGTGGTACTGATTTTTTTTTAGCATAAATTAATGGTATCGGTACCGTATTGAACGGGATTCGGATACCGGTACCGGTAACGGAAAATCGGGTTTTCCCCATTTCTTTCGGGATTTTCCGATTTGGTATCGGTCCCGTACCGAATCAGTGGTCCTGATTTTTTTTTCACTTTATTTCGTAGTCCCAGTACCGTACCGTATATCAAGATCGATACCGTTTTCGGTACGGTACCGGTACAATTCCGGTTCGGTTCCGAAATTCGAGTCGAAATGCTCATCCCTAGCAATAGATAATGTCTAGCAGAGGAAGCAACCTCATATAAAAAAAAGGGTGAACAACCAAATTATGAAAACTTTTGATCCTGCTTTCGAAAATGAGTCTTTTTTTATTTACAAGTCATTCCGACCTGTTATACACTCGGGCTTATTCTAATTGTTTGTAGCGTATTTCTACGCACTAATTTTCGTTATTGTGTTGTTGTATAGGTTCATCAGTTGTAATTTTGTTATCACAAATACTCGAAATGATGTTATCATCATTAAAAAGTAGTAGTCATCATTATTGTTACTAAGGAGTACTTTATTTTATTTTTTTAATCATGTTGTGCTTAATATGTTCATAGTTTCTTAAAAACTAAAAGCAAACTACAATGAGTATATTAAAAAAGTATATGTGAAGAGAATTTTTGCAAGTGGTTAAATTTAAAAGAGTATCTTTAAATGTAATTTTTTAATATAGATAAGTTACAAGAATTATTTTTTGCCTATTTATTTGGTATCTTTGTTATGGTGAGTTATAAACCATTTGTATTTACATCTTTTTTTTTTTTTTTTTTTTCAATGACAGTTGTTAGAGAACTTAATTAACATTGCGGGATCTTGCAATTTACATAATTGTATGCGTTTGTGGTTTGTGCAACAGGCAGGTGAATATGATGCTTTGTCCAAATTGCTTATTGCTTGTTGTCAGCATTTAAGCGGGTAATGGTGAAAAATCAAAGCATGATAGCGAACATGGAAGCATTAGGTCCTCATGCTTTTTGTCTTGATGTGGCATGGAAAATTAATTTATAAAACTTTATAATATTTTACCACAGTTGATGCCCTTAGCTTTGAAAAAGACTCAAGAAAGGCATCAAGTATTACTTGAAAAGTTCGGAGGGTTGTTTTTTCAAGTGAAAGCCGGTGTTCGTGAGGAAGAAACTAATGCTATTAAGATGAAAGAGTTTAGTTAGTTGTTTGATAACTTTTTATGTTTAGACTTTGAGCTGTATTCGTTTACGTTTTTATGATGTTGAAAATAAATATAAATATCCATTTTGATATTTATTCAATTGTTTATTATATAAACTTATTAGGACTTATTTATAAAATTGACCTATTTTTATTTATTCTCAAGATTGTAACATTATTGAATTTGATATAAATAAATATAAGGCTAGGTATTGTAGTTTTTTTATTTTCTAATTTTATTTTAACATGATTTGATCATTTAATTGGTATGTGCTTTTAATATTCCTTTCTATAGGTTATATATTCATAGCATAACATGAAAATGTACATTACAAAAAATAATACACCTATGTCTTCTCCTCTAGTTTCTGCTCTTGTTTTATTAGGGAGGTTAGCAGTTGAAGTTAAGTCAAACTATGTTAAAGATATGATGCTCGTACATTATGGCCGAGAAGTTAAATGTACATTTGCTGATGAAGAATATTTAAGGGAAGAAGTGATAGAAATTATTGATCGTGTGAATCACAGGGACTTGATTATAAAGGAGTTGAAGCTTATTGGTACTTATGATTGTTCGGTTCAAACCATTGTGGATTTGAGGATAATGCAACAGGAGGATTTGGATAAAGTTGATAGGTTGATGTTTGTTGTAACTCAAAAACATGTTCGACTTCGTGCACTGTTATCTATTATCGGAAAGTTGGAGGCAATGAAGATTTGATATTTATTTTCAGTTTTTAAGATTTTTATATATAAATTAAGATGTTTTGGTATGATAATGTTTTTTTTAGTGTTTTTGAGGTATCTTTTATCATAATTGGCACACTTTGAGGGTTATTTATTTAATATTGCCAATCTTTTTTGCAATTTTTAGCCATCTTTTATCATAAGTTGAAGGGTTGAATGTGTCATTGCAATATTTATGTCGAAAACTTATTTGATATTCTGCGTGGGAAAATAAACTGGTTGTTACATTAATGAATGAATTAAGTTTTGTAATCATGAAGTCTTTTTAGTTCCAATTCAGTTCGGTTACTTATAATTTGTTAGTACTTATATTAACTTTAATATTGTATCATAAATCTTATCAACCAAAAAAAATCCTTCGTGCTCTAATTATTGAATCAATGGCTGATGAACCTGAAACTCCACTCATCAATGAACTCAAAGAGGTTTTTGGGTCTAATAAGCTACATAAAGCATTCAAGTTTCTCTTTGGTCATGAACATACCGAAGATGAACCTTTCATCAGGTGGCTTAGGGAGCGATGCCATGAGCTAGAAGTAAAGATTGAAAAAAGGACTGTAAGAATGGCAGAGGTGTGGTCTCTCAACCACGATGATGAAGAAGCTGGTGGTGATGTTTATGAAAGCTTGCGTAGGGTTCAGATCAGGGAGCGCAGGAGGTTGGAGGCACTTACCGCCATCTTGATTGAGGTCCGTGCTGGCTTGTCTGAGAAGGAGCAAGACATGGACCTTATGCATTGGTATGATTAGGTGTTTGTGGGCAGTGCTTGTGGTGGTTCTTTTGGTTGTTTCATCATCCTATTTATTGATAATCTTTTTTTCAATGGTATGCCATGGTTGGCTGATTATACCTTAAATGGTATTATTGTATTTTAACTATTATTAATGTAGTAGGTTATATATATTAAATCTAGTAGTAAAAATATTAGTATTAATTTAGTTGTGTTATTTATTTATTTTTTTTCCTTTTATTACTTATTCATTTTTTTACTTTTGCCTTATACAATGTGGGTCTTGGTAGTTTGACTTCTCAGTCAATCACATATTACACACACTTAAAGTGGATCGGTTACGATTGACTGGATCTAGGGTTTTGATCCTTTTAAGGTTTGGGTGAAATAAAAAATATTGAGCAAATAGAATATAATCAAATCTATTTGACTTGGGGATTCTTTAATTGTTTTAGGGTTTGATTTGTTCTCAGTTTCTAGGGTTTTTTTTTTTTTTTTTTTTTTTTTTTTTTTTTTTTTTTTATCCTTTTAGGGTTCGGGTGAAATAAAAAATAATTGAGCAACTAGAATATATTAAACTCTATTTGATTTGGGGATTCTTTAATTGTTTTTAGGGTTTGATTGAAATAAAAAATGAAGATAATGAAAATCTTATTTGTTATCAGCTATGTATTTTAAGGATACACTATTATATTGATTTGTTGGACTTTATGTTAATTTGATGAATTTAGTCGTTTTTGTTTTGCATTTGTTAAAAACTTGTTACTCTATAGATCAAATTTATGTTGTGGTCTTTTGGCGAATAATTAGAGCAAAAGAGATATTAAGGTATGTTTGCCTGTTTGGATTAGCTTATTTTGTGGGTTTATTGGCTTATAGAGATTTAGGAAAGTTAATAAGCTCACTGTTTGTTGGCTTATTAGCTTATCCACTTAACCTAGTGGCTTGTTTAAGTCATAGGCTCAAATAGATAAGCCCAAAAAGTTAAAATAAAATAGGCTTATTGGCATTCTCAAATCTTAAAAAGCTGATAAGATCACAAATTAAGTTAATCCAAATTAACACCTCCGTAGGGCTATTTATTCTTAGGCTTAAGTTGACTATCACCCCCGTAGGGCTGAATGATGGATTAAAGAGTGTTTGGATATGGATTTTGGTATATGAATATAAGTGTTTTATTTATTTTTATTTTTTTGTAGGTCATCAGGATTGTATGGTTTATGTGGAGCTGTAACATGTTGGGTGAAAGCGACCTACATCTTAGCGGGGCATCACGATCATGTTCGTGCTTGTAGCCATAGCAGGTTCACAAACCCTTTTATCCGGTTACATCCTCGTCTCCTTTATAATGTTTCCCATAAGGTTATGATGATATCTGTAATCTGACACAAATAAACTGTGTCTTGAATGATCTGACCGTAAGCTGGCGGGGCAACAACAGGATGACATAGTTTAAAAACTTACTATACAACCGTGTTTGTTTGCAGCCATTACGGAATAAGGACAATTTTGTGACTTGAACCCTACATGCATATCTGAGCCAGTTATTTGTCGCAACATTTTAGTGGTTGGATACTTTTTATGTCATGTTTTGGTGTTTGGCATGTGGTAAGGTGGATTCGAGCAAACATATCCATCACCACCAATTAAAAACTCTGATTATTCATCCTCTTCTTACATCATTTTTTCAGAAAAAACGGTTAGCTTTATGCACATGAAAGCTGTTTAATTGAATGTGTAATTGAATTCTACAAAGAAAGTTACATTTGATGGACATGAAAGCTACATTGAAGGATTCTAAAAATACAGCCTGTTCATATTTTCTACAATTTTTTGCAATTTTCTACACATTTTTTTGCAATTTTCTGCACATTTTTTGCAATGAATTCATGATGGGTTTAGGAGGGTTTTTTTTTTTTTTTTTTTTTTTTTTTTTTTTTTTTTTTTTTTTTTTTTTTAACGGCGAGTTAGTAGCTAGTGATTCGAGCCCACAGTGCATCCAATTGGGCAGTATGCAAGCATCGAACCTTTCTCCTTAGGGGATAAACCCCATTCCTGCTTCTATTTTTTCGGGCCCCTGAAGGTCCATGGTGAGACTTTGGTTAGTGATTCAAGAATGGTGACTGTCTGTGAAGTGTAATATGAATATAAGTGTTTTTTTTTATAGGTCATCAGGATTGTATGGCTTATGTGGAGCTATAACATGGTGGGTGAAAGAGGCCTAAATTTTGGCGGGCCATCACGATCATGTTCGTGTTTGCAGCCATGGCAAGTTCGCAAACCCTTTTATCCGGTTACATCCCCGTCTCTTTTATAATGTTTATTTTTAGTTAAATGTGGACTACATGTGTTTAATGTGTTGATTTTATGTTTAAAGGTGTACGGGTCATTTTGAGAAGTAGTGCATAAAATGGGTTATAGTGCATTTTAGGGGTCCTTAGTGCACAAGAGGGGTTATAGTGCACTTTAAGGGTCCTTAGTGCACAAGACGGGTCATAGTGCACCTTAGGGTGATATCCGTCATTTTAAAAGTATTTGAGTCTAGTTTCATTTAAAAATAGTTCAAGGTCTATATGTCTAAGGGTTTTTCTCATTGGTCAAAAGAGTATTGGAATGAAGGTCAAAGTTCGGTCGTTTCCGCATAAAAGTCAAAGTTTTTGGTCTAAGCGGGCATAGGGTGTAACACCAACACTGTTAACACGCCAAACCGAGTCGAGCCGTGGGCTTAAATGCATTAAAATATTGGTTAGTGGGTACTTAGGTGGCAGTTAATTGTGAGAATTTGCTGCATGTTGTACATATGTTTTCTATTATTGGTTCTAGATGGTTTTACACTTTTACATCTAAAATCATACTACCTCCGTCCCATATTAAGTGTCCATTTTCATAATGCACAAAGTTTTATGAGATTCCACTAACTCAACTATCCACCAATCAAATATTACTTTTACCCACTAAACTCTCATCTTATTGGTTGAAAGGTACAAGTGGACATTTAATATGGGACATCCAAAGATTCCATTGTGGACACTTAATATGGGACGGAGGGAGTATATAATTTCTCATTTGTTTGGCTTTTTATATACGAATCAGGCAAACACACAAGCGGTGCAGGTAAAAAAATTAGGCGCGAAATTTATTTTATGCAATTGTTATTTAGGTTTTGTAGATTTACTTTGTAATAGCTTAAATTGTTTTGTGGATTTTAGGCGTGAGTTATTTTGTAAGTAATCTTTGCATGGTTTCTTTCATCTCCATTTTTGCTCTAGTTAATACGTTGATAGTTGATAACGATGCTATTTTAGAACTTTTATTTCTTTCTTAATTTTGCAATGCTTGCTCATTTACCATATTTGATAAAAAAAAAATGCAAATAATTGCAATGAATGTTATTTAACCAAATGATTACTCACGCATAACGGTAATGAGCCGTTAATTTTTGTGGGGTGTTTATATGTGGAAAAAGTAAGAGTAGAAAAAATGTGTAGGTTAAATTGTATTTAACTATTTAAATAATATAATTTAAAAGTTACACTGGTTTTTATAAGTAATTAGAGTTATGTTTAAAAAATAATATTAATTATTTTTTAAGTTATTATTATTATTATTATTATTATTATTATTATTATTATTATTATTATTATTATTATTATTATTATTATTAATTTTATGTGTAGTAAAGGCAAAAATAAAAATACGATATGTGCAAAACAAAGTTGGTGTGAGTTTGATCGTACTTTCTTTGATAGATATTAACTCTCATAGCGTAATATATTTTCAAATACGACACAAGATGCGAACAAATCTTCACTTGAGGTGGTCAAGTTTATGTAGATTTTCATGAAATACTAAGAGACAATAAACCGACCATCTTGTTGACATATGTCGAAGGGGAGAAGATATAAACATGAGGTCGCTATAAATGTTGTACCCAAATCTTGTAAAACCATCTCTAGACATGGAACTTAATTATCATTCAATAGTAAAGAGAGCTTACACAACAATAAGAGTAAAAGAATTATAATCACAAGTGATATAAGGGGAAATTACCAATAATTCACAGAAAATAGGAAATTTGTCGATGTGAAGTATGAAGTACTTTTCTCATTCATCAAAAGGTATCAGAAATTCCAATTTTTGTATACAATGGAAGTGAAAAAGAGTAAAAATTCGATCTTAACAAGTATATAGTAGTAACCAAATTTTCATATATTTTATTTCAAAAATTCGCTGCAAAGTGCAAACTAATTTTTCCTCTATTAATAGGGAGGTGATATGCATACACAATAAATGACATGCACAACATAAACAGACGTATAAATGTGATTTTGTGATGTGCACATTATTTGTTATAATGTGCATATACCTTTTTAACAAACAATCTCACATTGACAAATTCATTACACTATTCTGTGATACCTTTATTGAAAATTCACCTTAACATAAAAAACAATTTCATCTTCTTCCATTCTTCAATATAATCTAAATCATGTGTCACGACTCATGAAACCTTTGACCGCATATTAGCAACGATAGACATAGAGCTTCCGTTGTCGTGGCTGAGGAAGGCAGACAGATATTAGCACAACAACAATAGCTATTAACACTAGAATTCCCTTTATATCTGTTTCTTCATCTTGAGAACAACAGCCTCCCATAGTTTCTGTGTATGGTGAAGAGTTAATTTGTTCTTCACTTCTTCCAATACGATTAAACTTATAATAGACAGGGTCGTTGAATATTGATATTGAAGTCAACTATAATAACTTGCGTTTCACATTTGCAAGTCGTTGATGAGGAATCTTTTCTTTGTTAATTATACTTTTTGGACGTTCCGAAATTTCGTTGTAGAGAGCTAATATATGATGTTACTATCTAGAACATATACACTACAACTAAATAAAGTTTTGCATATAGTACAAACGAGCGGGAGGGCCCGCATGTTGCTGCGGGAATGCGGTGCTAAGTCTTCTTTGAAAGTTAGTCATTAAGGACTAAATTTGAAAAAGACCAGTAAACCAAAGGACTATTTTTGAAAATTAATTCTGAAAATAATATGTTTTTTTATAGAAAAAGTCCCTAAAATTCTCGGCGTGTTGCATCGCTAGTCCCCGAAGGACCTAGCTTGCAATGACAGTTATACCTTAGGGACTATTTTGCACACGACCACTGTTTTGTCCAGTGCATCTGCTACAGTATCGTTCCCACCTTTTAGTATATATAATAATTAATTTAGACGTAGTTTATAGAAACTAAGCGAACTATTTCAAAAAAGGACGGTGTTTTATTGTTGGTTGATGGTAAGGTGTCTTTGTATGAATGGATAAAAAAGAGTTTATAATGACTTTTCGAAATTTTAAAATCTTTTATATAATAAAACAAAATCTCTATTGAGAATTTTTCATTTCAAAAAAATTAATTTATATCTTATTGGAAAATAATTTTATTTAAAAAAATAATATTTTTTTATTAGGTAACATTTTATATTTATCCATGACACAAGTAGAAGATAAATACAAAAAATATAGATAAGATATTAAAAAAAATATATTTTCTTATTAGGTAACGTTTATTAACAATAGAATTAAAATTTTTAAATAATTATTTCAAAAAATTAAAAAAAAAAAAAAACTGCGGATGCGCGAGAATTATAACTAGTTAATTACTAACACGAACGAAATACATGAGTACTTTACCAATTAAGGCCTTGTTTATTAATATTTATATTTTTTTATTTGATGAAGATGAATTCAACCGGTCAAAAGTCGCGATTAAGGATAACAAAATATAGAATGATATACTAGTAGGTCGTTAGCTAATAGCTATCGCTCTTGATTATTAAATTGAAAGATTCTAGGAAGGATAGATGGACATAAACGTGATTCCAAGGAAATATCCATTAGCAATTTTGTAATCAATTAGAAATTTTGAGTTATTTATTTACTATATTTTATTTAATTATTCTAAATTTTAGATTATCAATATACTTTTCAACAATTATTTATGAAGTTAAATTTACTAGGAAACTACATTTGTTAGTTATGTATTTGAATAACTCATACTAATTGTGATTCATAGCAAGAAACCAATTAACATATCCTTAAATACATTTGTCTAAATACAAAGTGAGTAATTAATGACATTAATAAATAGGAATTCACATGATGGTTTATTTTCAGATGACATGCATGGTTTACACTCTGTTCCCGAGTATAAAATGGAAATAAGAGAGATGAAGGGGAAAAAAAAGAGAAGAGGAATAAAAAATTACGGAGTATTTTTTTTCCTTTGTATTTCCAAGTTAAAAAGAAATTATTATTTTTTCCTTGTGTTTCCCTTGTATTTACAAACCGAGTGGTGGCACAGTGATATGTAAAATCCGTTGACGAAGAAGAAACCTCATAATTGTAGAGCCACAACACGTCAAAACTACCTAACCTTTGCTCACCTGACCCAACACCTCAACCCTCCTAGAACACATCAACTAGCTCTCACACAAACACACGATCCACACCACATACTCTACAACGACCACAGAAACTGCCTCGACCCTGCTGAATATTTTAGATTGCTACTTTACCTTAAAGGTGTTATTCTTTTCTTCTCATAAAATACATTCTTTTTTTAAGGTCTTTCATAAAACCAAGTCTTTAATACAAAATTTCAGTCAAAGATTTACATATTTGTCCATTAATAATGAATCACATATTTGCCTATTAAACTAGTGTTTCTATAAAGTAGTTAGAAGTTAGTGAATGCATGGCTGGATTGAAGACCCCCCAAAGGCCAAAGTTCATCATGTGATTGCTATAACCTACATGACTTTGTTAAATGTTTATGCACTTGCTTTATCTAGTTTTCCCCAAACAACTAACATGTATGTATGGTCATACTTCAATGATGGAGACATTTGTGTTTACAGTTAAGTGAATGTGTTTTAGACTAGTTTTTCATCTAAGCCAATGTACATTGTACAATCTTTTACTTCACAAAAATAAACATATCATGTATATCAGATTGTAGTGCAAAATATTAGAAGAATGTATAGAATATAGTGATCGATCATACTTTCGATCACTGTCTTATGCATACGCTCACACAACGCCATCTATACCTCTTATTTAACGATAACGATCTTAATTATACGAACAAAGGAAAATTACCACTACTGCCAAACTAACACCTCTCTAGAATTTTCTTTTTGGTGTTTTAAGTGATAAAAAGTTTAATGATCACTTATCATAATGATTATTTCTTTGGTTATACATTTTAATGCTCTCGTTCAATTATTTCACTTTAATCATTTCAATATGGCTTTTGCAACTCAAAGGAGTACGTGGATAAACAAATATCACCAATAAAATTTGTTTGGCTCGGTGAACATCTATAATACTACTCCCTCCGTCCCATATTAAATGTCATGTTTGAATTTTCAAAGTTTTTTTTCTCAACTTTGATCTTAAATATTTTTGTTTGTGCAATATAATACTTGATACAAAAATATAAATGGATTAAGCTTTAAATGTATTTTCATTGCGTATAATTTTTATCAAATACTATATAACACAATCAAAAATATTTAAGGTCAAAGTTGCTAAAGAAAGACTTGAAAAGTCAAATCTAGACATTTAATATGGGACGGAGGGAGTATAAGATTCAGTCCTAAAATTAAATGTGTAATTATGAAGTTTGAGCTTTATGAGTAAGAAACAAGATGGATTTTTAATTAGTGTTGTGTCCACAGAATAGCAACGAGCTCTCAATTCAATATGAAGAAGATGAATACGAACCACATTTATTTGCAGCTTTTATAGCTGCAATTATTCACTCCCAAATTTATTTAGCGGAATTAAATATGACCATGAAGATGAATAGAAGATACAAAAAAGAATATAAACAGTTTGGCAGTTATAACAAAATAAGGATTATAAATAGAAGATACAAACCCTCACAGTTTTTTGGGCACCAATCTTTCACCACCATGCCCACATCATTTTTTCTCTTTAGTGAGTGATGGAAGTATTACCGTGCTTTTAAAGTATTTGATTTTTTTTTTACTAATCTGTCATTTTTGTGTTTTGGTTGATGTGCGCAGGGAATGACTTCAAGTTCCAAATACAAAAATACGAAAGGTTAGTTAGTTTACATGCAGATTAATTGGAATCATCGATCTGTTGTGAAGCATTGCTTCTTTTTTTTCGAAACTAAAAGAAAAGGAAAATAACAATTATGTTATCCTCTTTTCTTGGTTCATTCATAGACACATCAATCTTCACCGCCATGAGAAAAAAATAATAATAATAAAAAAAAAAAAAAAAAAAAAAAAAAAAAAAAAAAACAGCCCGATGAAGGTACCACAGCCAAACCAAGTTCCAAAACCAAAAAACACAAATCCTAAACTAGACACTACCAAGACCCTGACTATCACTCCTCATCACTCACACTCTTCAATCGACCCTAACAAGAAACAAAAATGAAACATCTTTAGATATCAGTATTTTTTTTCCTTCGTGTTATTCAATGTAACATCAAGACTCTTTACGGTATAGCAAATGAAAGAAATAAATATCCTCATCGATCTAATTTTTGAACCGAGGCTTCAGTTTATATCCAAGAACTAGAAAGATTCATGAAAATTATGTTATGATCCAATCTTTGTTTCGTTCAAAGACCAAAGCTTAACGAAAAAATAAAAGGTCGAACCTACCCGAGACCCATCACGGATCTTGAAGCTTGATCTTTGTGATTTCTTTCAATTAACATCAATAGAAGTAAGGATGGGTTTCAGTATTTGTCTTCACAGGATTAAGTAAAGAATATCAATCCGTACGTTTAATGGTTTGAACAGAAGTAGGAGATGAGATGAGATGAGATGAGAACATAGATGAAGATTCGGCTTTTGATGGAAGAAATCAGTTCCTGATCTTGATCGGTTTGATTGGTTTAATTTTGTTTTATGAATTTGGGATTATAAGGTTTGAATGAAGATGTGAGAATTGTTTTGTGATAGAAAGTTAGATGGGGGCGGATGATAAAGTATAGGGTTAGGTCAAAGTGAAAAGTTACAAAATGTGTAAATGTTATTAATGGCAGCAGCGTTCAAATTGTAATGTATACTGATCGGGTGCTTTACATGGGTCTCCATTTTTTCCTTTTTAATTATTGTAAGTTTTTTATATACGTGTATTAATTATTTTCATTGATCTCATATCATTTTTTAACACTTTATATCATTTATCAATTATCAACGCATTTGTTATGGGATTTTTATATAGTCGATTAAGAAAAAGTAAATTGGGAAATGGTTCACTTTCACAAGTATAAATAATGGTCATTTAGTACTAAGGCTTAAAACTATAAGGTCAATTTGTCAAGCCTAGAAGAGTCAATTCATACAAAATAAATTATTTACATTAATTGGTGATAAATGAAATTAACTACTTCAAACTCATAAGTCAAATGGTGAGACCTTGCTGTTATTTAATTTTATATTTTTAAGCTAGAAAGAAAAAAATTTCTGCAGCTTAAAATTTTAAAAAATATCATTTATGATGACACAGATTTACGTACGACTTATAAACACATTTAGTTGTTTAGGCAATGCTAAATATACTATGTTGGGCTGATAAATAAATTGTTGGGGTGGATCATGATAAAACAATTTGATATTGTACAATACGCTATTAACAATTAGTGCTGAGCAATACGCTATTAACAATTAGAATGAGCCCGTGTGCATCCACATCTTTGGCTGTGTATGCCTTGATATATCAAACAAATGTGGACTGGCTACTTATTTGATCGTGTATTTCATTTTGGGGCAAAATTTTATAGACAAACATAAATGTTCATTATTTTTAACTAAAGGGTTTAAGGTAATAATAATAGGGTTTGTTTGGAAAAGATTAATATTTAAAACCCATGACAATCTAATAACTACTAGACCATTAAGAAAAATAAAAAGAGCAAAACAAAAACAACAACACATATTCTTAAATTTTTAACAACAAATTAAAAAGGGGTAAAGCTAAGGATACGCAACATATTTGTTCAAATAAACACATCTACGTAATATATTTTCTAAAGTGTCAAAGTTACGTAACATACTTTCAAATAAGATTCAATCTATGTAATATGACCTGTTACCAGCAGGTCCAGGTTACCAAGGATTACAAGTCGCACCGTTAGTCCCCAAACTGGAAAAAATTTGCGCATTTGATCCTATTTAGTTAACAGTCGTTAAAATATTTTTTAAAAAACTTTTAAAAAAAAGTTTCTTAAAATCTAAATAAAGTCTCTTTTTTTTTTTTTTTTAAAAAAAATCAATTTTTTCACAAAAAAATAACGATTTTTTTTTTGAAAAAATATATCCAGATTAAAAAAAATAATAATAAAATAAAATAACTTTTCATTTTTTTTACATATATCCAGATTTAAAAAAAAAACATTTTTTTTTAATTGAAAAAATATATCCATATTAAAACAAAAAAAAATTAAAAAAAGGTGTAAGTCGTAGGTCGTCGCAAGGTCACGGAACCTTGGTCGTAGGTCATCGCAAGGTCACGGAACCTTGGTCGTAGGTCATCGGAGGGTCACGGAACGTTGGTCGTAGGTCATCGCAAGGTTACGGAACCTTGGTCGTAGGTCATCGCAAAGTCACGGAAAATAGACTCTCCAAACGCCTTATTCTATGTAACCTCTACAATCATTATTATATATACATTATTACACAAACTTTAACTTACAAAATTAATGAAGAAAATATTTAACGCACATTAAACTATAACAAATTAGATAAACCCCGTGTACTTCATATTATCATGCAAAAACCATCTAATAGACAAGTATTGTAGGGCTAAGTAAATAAGTAATAGACCAAAAGAAACAAAACTATTTTTTTATCATGCAAATAAGTAATAGGCCAAAAGAAACAAATCCATCACAACTTAATAACCAAAAGCCCATATATAGAATACAACACCACAAAACCAAAACAACATCAAACACCTTTCAATTTTTATACAAGAAAGTTAAAATATTTCATATGATATACTAAACCATAATTAAGTATACACTCGCCAATATACAGAAAGAATACACGATTAACAATTAGATTATTAGCCTGTGCGTAGCACGGGTTCTGCATGTCTCGTATTTACCATAAATGTAACTCATGTATTCTATAATTAAACACTTTAATAATTTTAAATATGATATATGATGTTAAATATAAAATGTTTTTAAATTAAATGCTATTTTTTATAAATATGAAATATTTAAACAACAACCAGTGGGTTGTTGTTAGCAAATCCTAAAATTATATAGTGAGTTAATTGGTTATGAGAACATCTTATTAAGGTAATTGATTTACACATTTTTATTTTTTATTTGCACATTTAAATATTTTGATGGACCATCAAATAATAAATGTACAACTACTTATTGCATAGATTAGTGTGTGCAAATAAAAGAATTACATTATTTTAGAGCAGTTTTTTATAATAAAAAAATTACATTATTTTAGAGCAATTTTGTCAAAACAATCTTATAAAAAAATATTAGACTAATCAGGTTATACTATTTTGACATGTGGCAAAATCAAACAATGTAGTAGGCCAATAAAAATCAAAATTAAAGCTCGATCCGGTCAAATTGCCGGTTCAGTCTGCATCCTTACGAAAATGCACTCATCTTCCATGTATGTAGGGAACTTACAAGTGCACTCTTGGTCCCTGGTCAAAATTAAATTACTAAATTACCCCCACAAAGATCAAAGTGAAAGGGAAGACGCGAGTTTAGTAATTTAATTTTAGCCATGGAGCAAATGTGCACTTATAAGTTCCTCACATGGACGATGAGTGCACTTTTGAAAGGATATGGATCGAACCTGCAATTTGGCTAAACCAAAGGGATTTTTTCTTTTTTCTTTTTTTTTTTTAAATTTACTCATACTTTTATTGAAAAATCTTAAACGTTATAAACTCATGAATTTATAAAATGTCACAATATTTAACTTCAAAACAAAATTATTAAATATTATTACTCGTTATACTATCTTCCCAACATTCTGCATGCACGGATTATAAAACCAGTTATCTTTTATGTAATAAGAGAAGATAAAAAAAGTGAAAATAATTCTTATGTTGATCAATAGGAAAGCTCCATATTGAAATCGAGCTCTCTGATTAGCTAATAAAAAAAAAATTAGCTTCAATTTGATCAAATCAATCTAAATTCCATTCAATAAAATAAATATGTATAAAAACACAAGTGTCAATTTTGTGAGAAAAAACTAAAAAAAATATATAAAGTAATTAATAAAGCTTTAGTTATTAAATTTTTAATAAATTATATGGACTTAAATAAACTTATGAGTTTCCATATTTTTCTAATAACTTTATAAATTTATATACGCCTTACACTTTATAACCTTAGACTTAATTTTTTTTAAAGAAAAACAACATATATGTTGTTGTTTTTTGTAAATATTATAAGCATTATATATTAATTTAATGTATATGCACAGAGTTATAAATAGCAAATGAACGCATGAATTACTGTGATATGTAAATGAAGATTGTACATATACGAATGACTTATATTATTCATCTTTATGAAACTATATAAGGATATCCGAAAAAGTATTTCTTTGATCATCCGCGTTGAATAATGACTCATATTCTTTATCTTTATAAGTTTAACCTACAAGTACATGATGCAAAAAATTAAATATGGCTAAAATTATTGTTAACATGAATATAAATATCTAAATAAAGGCATAGCCCTACATGTTGCTGCGAGATGAAATAAACGCATGAGATTGTACATATAGCAATACACATGTAAATCTTCTCTAAAGTTTAAATAAGGATATCTGGAAAAATATTTTTTCAAGAGTCATTACGTGCTACGAGTATTAAACATAATATCAATAGTTAAATATGAGGTCGTAAAACAAATTCGAATGATATAGAACATTTAGGTTGTTATTGGAACCTGCTATACCAAAAATGCATGCCAAATCCATAAATCTTGTGATGCAACTGCTTCAAACATTATTGTCGGAATTGATTCCCTTGTTTGAATTGCGCTTTGTAAGCATTCGGACAATTCCTCCGTTCTTAATGCATACAATCTATACTACCAAGCATACCTGCGAACTCATGATAGTTTTCGTGTTTTTCATATATACTCAAAATATCATTGGGTGATGGTTTTATTTAAAACTCATCCGAATATAAATCCCATATACATTTGGTAAAATTGTCTAAACTATCACGACTACAATGTTCACCAATTTGTAAATATTCATCAAAAGCATCGGGTGTTATCCCGTACACCAATTGGCGTATAGCGGACGTGCATTTCATTACAGGACTAATACTCATTTTCTTAGCAGCATTTTGCTGAGATCTAAAAAATAAAAAGTATTGGGGAATAGGTTCAAGTTTATAGTTAGTTATACCTTCGACTATTTTTAAAACTAGTTTTCGACTCATTCAAACCGTCGCCTAAAATTCCTTTCGGGGTATTTTGGATTGTCGCCAAAATAATCTTCCATGAGACGTTGTTCGATGCCTTCGTAGTCTCTGGGTACGTACGTCAGAGTGTATGAATTAGTGGCTTCATTGGCATCAAAGGGTAGAAATTGTTCATGATAATTGTATAAATGTAATAATTTTTCGACTCGATTTTCGTCGTTATAACTCATGTTGCAAGTATATGAAATAAGGAGAAAATTGAGTGTTTGAGAAAGTATATGAAATAGGGAGAAAATGGAGTATTGTATGTTGTTTTTATGAGGAAAAAAAGTGGGTATTGGGGGGGGGGGGGGGGGGGGGTCGCCGCCCAACGTTCCAATTTCAAAAAAAAAAAAAAAAAAAAAAACTAGAAAACGCTCGTTGTAAGGGTGCAGATTGGCGAAGCCATAGGCCCATAGTGAAAAAAAAAATAATAAATAAATAAATAAATAAAAAAACCCTGTAACATGTGATCAGTCACTGCACCGAGCACTCTTACCGGATGTTTTTCTTAAAAGAACCCTTTTACTGTCTATATTTTACTTGTTATCCTGGTATTAATTGTTGGAAAACAAACATTCTCTTATTGGGTAGTGGCAGCCATGCCGCTAAGGCAGCGGTTTGCCCCCAAACCGCCGGGGAACACCGCCGCCACCCCTGCGGTTTGCCCCAGCGGTGAGGTTCAACGGGGAAGATCACCTACGCGGTTTGAAATTTTCTATCCGTTGGAGCATCAAATGTAGTGAACGTTGGGGGCTAAAGAAATAAAAAATAAAAAATAAAAATAAAAAATAAAAGTGTTGAACTGGAAGACAATGTAGAGAGGTAGAAGAAGATCTCATGCAGGGCACGTGATATGGTACATGCAAATGCAACTTTCATGTGGATGGCACGAAGTTTTAAGATCCATAATTAACGTTGGGGGCTAAATTATTAAATTATTTATTTATGAAATATTATGTTTTTATTAAATTATTTATTTATGAAATTAAAAAATAAAAAATAAAAAAATAAAAAGTGGGAGATTTGGGAGGTATGAAAAAAGTGACCATTGACACTAAAATAAGGGTGGGAGGTATGGAAAAAGTGTGAGTGATGTGTAATGATATTATTGGTGGGTTGAGAGGTATGGTTTTTTTTTTGTAGTGATGATTGCCACCACCCTAAAACAAACATAGTGGCCTCAAAATCCACAAGAATCACTCACTCTTTAACCATAGTTTAAATTCAAATCACATCCCATCAAAAAATATCACATTCATCCCATCCCCTCTCTTTTTCAGCCTCACTTTCACAATTAATGCAACCACATCAATCAAACACTTCTTCACTTCATTTCCATAAACTTCTTCAATACCAACATCAAAAGGTACCATTTTTGTCCCTAAATTTTCATCTTTTTTGTGTAAAGTATTTCCATTTTCATTTTTATGAAATGGGTATTTTTTATTTGCTTGTTTTAGGGTTTATAGCTTCTTGTTTGATAGTTTAATCTGTATATAAGATATGGGTTTTGTTTGTTTAGTGTTTAGTTTTAGTGGGTGTTTGTTGGTTTATTGGATTTTAGCTTTTTATGTGTTTTAGAATGTGCTAAAATGTGAAAGCTGGTAGCTTGTTATATTTGTGCTAATGTTTGTGGGTTTAGTAAAAGATTTGTTGATTTTAAAAAAAAATAGCAAAAGAATTAAAACTTGGGTTTTATATATGTTTATTTTAATTTTGACGTTACTAAAGTGCGACATTGTTGGATTTCTTGCTTGTTTTATGTGAGTAAGTCTTATTATGGGGGGTGGCTTAGCTTTTGTTGTTTTTTTATGTGTGTGTTGTATTAATGGATTACCTACGACTACGGGTGATTAGCATTTCAGACTATTACAGTTGATAAGTGGTTTATTTGGTTCCTGTGATCAACACAGTCTAAGAGTAATCACAGAGAAAAAAACTGGTTTATGTAGAAAAGAGTGGACGATACAATATTGTTTATAGTCGAAAGAACATTGTATCTAGAAAGTGGGTTGTTATTGCTGGTTTGCCAATACGTTGGTTCTCTAGAAATGAAGAAAAAAAAAAAGAACAGAAGAACAGTTTGGTTGGTAGAAAATGACATTAGGCATATCACATTTGGCTAGAAGTGGAGGTCGCAAGACGCATGGGCTGGGTGGTTGGTTATATGTCACTTTTTCAGTATGGGTTGAAATAGGCTGGCGGGGCTGCGTTAATCATCATGTTATAAAAAAATCTTTGCATAATTTTTAAGAGGGTTATAATTATGCATTAATACTTGATTTAGGGTGACTCTATTTTTTATTTGATCCATTTGAGATTAAAAAAACCTTACAACATAGATCGACTCATTCATTAGTGTATTGGTAGAAATTGCCACCTCTAGCTAAAGTTGTTCTTTTCGGCCAAATGGAGCATTTCTCTTTTTGCAATTTAGCAAGCGTAATGATTGTTTAAAATAAATTGCTAAATATAAACTTTTTAAAGTGCTGATAATTTTCCACAATTGTATGCTTGTCGCTAATGTTGACTATCAGACTATCTCTGAATTCACAATCTTCTAAGGTTGACCAAAGTTACCATATAGTCAAGCTTTATAAAGGTTATTCTTGACGCAATATAATACGTGCTAAAATCAACAGAAAGTTCTTGGTCATATCTTTCTTGATGCTTTAACATGACTTAAACTCATAAATAGTAGTATTTGCACTTGTCTTATTCTGTTTGGACTTTGGACTAAGCACATTAGTGGATAACTTTTGCTCTTTCTTCACTTTAAATTAAAGATACCAAGAATACAGCTTTGCTTACATATGCGTTAGTCAAATTGACTCTTTCCAGGATTCTTGATTGTATTTTCCTTATTTCCTTGCTTTTCTTGTCGTCTTCACATGCCTAAATGTATACAGATATAAATATTTACCAGTTGTTGTATTTTATTAAAGATTCTTTTTTTGGACACTTGATCTATGGACCATGCATTATTTTTATCTTGTTCACATGCATTATTCATTAAACTATGGTATGCTTGCTTATACGGGTACTTCGTTTAAAAGTCAGTCTTGTTATCTTTGATCTGGAGTAATGAATTAAGTCGGTTACTGTTTTATTGATTTGCTTATACGGTCTGATTGGCTTTTCTGAAGCTTTTGACTGTTGACCAAGTTTGCTGAATCTGTATCTCGCATCACAAGAACTTTTTCTCTAAATTTAGTTGGTTTTGAGAGTGTAAAGATGGGGTGCTGTGTCTCCACAAATAGTGGCGGGAAAACGAGAACTAGGAAAACGATTTCTGATCATGTGAGCGCCTTTCAGCATACGTCTTCGATACCAAACAGGATTTTTGCAAATGGGAAGAGTCGAAGTTCTTGTATATTTACTCAACAGGGTCGTAAGGGAATAAACCAAGATGCAATGATTGTGTGGGAAGTAAGTTTTCTTTTTTATCTAGGCGCTTGAATTTGGAATCTCAAAATATTTGTCTGGCTAAATCACAATAATCAGATTAAAGTTTGGATCAAATAATCAATTCTTGGTAACCAAGTACATACTAATGCAATCATCAAATGTTAAAGTAAAATTCCCTCTTTTACCGAATTTGAGAGACTTTTTCTTTTCTCTTTTTCTTTTTTCTTTCTTAAGATCATCCTTTTTGTTTACTTTATATATTAATATTTTAAACAAATAATGCGAACATCCAAACACCCTTAATACGATGTGATTGCATTTTTGTTAGTCTTGAATGTAGTTTATAATTCAGAATCTTTTCAGGATTTCATGGCCGAAGATGTGACCTTTTGTGGAGTGTTTGATGGTCATGGGCCGCATGGACATCTTGTTGCTCGTAAAGTTCGTGATACTTTACCAGTGAAGTTGTTTTCATTTCTTGATTCTTATCAGTCGAAGAAAAATAGGTCCAATACTTTTATTTGTTGCAATGGGGATCCTGGATTAGACGAGACTGCTGATTGTGAGGAGGAAAAACCGGAGTTATTATGGAGAGAAGCTTTTCTAAAATCATATAAGTCGATGGATAAAGAACTAAAATCCCATCCCAATTTGGATTGTTTTTGTAGTGGCAGTACTGCGGTCACCATCGTTAAACAGGTATGATTTTTCTTCTAAGCTAAACACATGATTGCTGAAAATGTTAGATTGTTTGTTGAGTATCTTACATACCTTTCAATAAAGACAACTAGGGGGTGTTTGGATTTGTGTATAGGAAGTAATTGTATAATTATTACCACTTGAAAGTTTCGAGAGCCAAATTTCACCTCTAATTATCTTATTATTTAGGGGTCATATAATTTGTTTTGGATTATTAAAGGATAGAAGTTACGAAAAGTCAAATAATTTGTTTTGGATTATAAAAGTATAAAAAATTTATGTATTTACCAATCTTTTAACTGATTTGAAAAGTCTCTTATCGTCTCCTCATTTAAAAAAATAAGTAAATAAATAAAATCCTTTTGGTCATCTAAACACCCTTTAGTAATCAAATTAAAGCGCAATCAGTCACCATCACATGAACCTGTTCTGTTACAGCTGATCATCTGATTTTGATTTCTCAATATCGTATAATCACTTTCAAAACGCACCCACCCTCTAAATGAATCTAGGTAATGTTGGAATATGTAATTTAGATTTTAAATTTTTTAGAGAAAATAAAATGTTTCAGTTTCATAGACGTAGTGACCACGTTCTTTTTGTTTGCGGTTTTCAACTCTGAATCTAACACTTTGATCTGATTGAACACTTCAGGGATCAAATCTTTTCATGGGAAGTATAGGAGATTCTCGTGCCATCATGGCATCTAAGGATATCAACGATTCACTCGTAGCAATTCAGTTGACTGTTGACCTCAAGCCTGATCTACCAAGTATGATAATGTACTTTTTTTTACTTATATTGTTGCATTCTCAACTATGCTAACTTTCTTTTTGTGTGGTATAGGAGAAGCCGAAAGAATTAAACGTTGCAAAGGTCGAGTATTTGCATTACAAGATGAACCGGAGGTGTCGAGAGTTTGGTTGCCATTTGATGATGCCCCAGGGCTTGCAATGGCACGAGCTTTCGGAGATTTTTGTTTAAAGGATTTTGGAGTGATCTCGATTCCTGAAGTCTCTCATCGGATCCTCACCGAGAGTGATAAGTTTATTGTTCTTGCCTCAGATGGTGTAAGTGAATATATATTAATTTTTAAATTGATTGCTTCCATTTTCCTCAAAGTAAGTAGAATTTTGCTAGAGTTAACCCGTGTGTTAGTGGTGTCCTCTTGTTCATTAGGAACGTCAACGTGTACCATTTTGTTCTCTATTAGTTGTTATACTTTGACAATAAGGTGGTGCCTGGATGTGTGCTAAAAAATAATTGTGGAGATATGTAGCCAAACTACTCAGCTTTGGGTGTTTCGACTTTGGATAAAAGTCTTATTTTTTGAGGTCATATTAGTTGAAATTTGAAAAACCATAATATAAGATGCTGCCAAAAAGTGAATATTGGGATATAGTATAAAGAGTAGTAGTATATCATTACTCTAATATAAAGCGACCAATATTTTTGCCTTTAGGGGGTGTTTGGATTTGCGTTTGGAACTATTTATCTGGCTAAAGTGACTTGATGATTGGTTTTAGATGTTTCGATAGCCAAACTATGCTTTATTATAAAATAACACTGTTATTCAGGGGTCAAATAATAAGTTTTGGATAAATGTATTCAACTTTAACAGAAGTCCTCCTTTTACTACCGCAAAATATATCTTTGCATGTGCTTATGATTTGATGATTAAACTAATGTGATGTTACCTCTATCTAGATATGGGATGTTTTAAGCAATCAACAAGTAATTGAAATCGTATCATCAGCTCCAACTCGGTCATCAGTAGCAAGGATACTCGTTGACTCTGCTGCTCGTGAATGGAAATCAAAATACCCAACATCTAAGATGGATGATTGTGCAGTAGTTTGCATGTTTTTGGATGGTAAAATGGATTCAGAATCCGATAATGAAGAACATGGTTTCTCTTCTGCTACCCTTCAGAGTAATGCAGGCGAATCAGACGATGGGCAGAATCCCGAGCCATTTTTGCAGCGGAATCCTACAGTTAGATCATCGGAAGAGATCAACAGTGATGCTCATAGAAGAGAACAAGACAATGTACCTGTGGAAGGAAATGGTGACGCCACCGCTATAGAAGTAAACGAAGATCAGAACTGGTCTGGGTTGGAAGGTGTCACACGAGTCAACTCACTGGTTCACCTTCCGAGATTTTCACAGGAGCAACCGAGAACTTAGAAGAAGTTCTTTTTAGGCTTTATTTTCAACTTTTTTTTTTTTTTTTTTTTTCCTTTAGGTAACTCAACTGTGAAGTATATTGTGAATGATGTAAGATCTTTCTTCAGGATTGATTGCATAGTATGGTTTTTGGATTTATCTTCCTAAAAACATCATTGAAGAGTTTTAAATTCACACAAACGTGAACCTGCGTTTAAAAGGTTTTTGCTATCGAAATTTCATGCAAGATAAATGCACCTTGTGTATGGCTTAAAGTTATGTCATATACTCATCACTTGTTACTTTGGGATTTCATTTTGAATCATGCTCCAAAAGAATACCAAGGTTGGGTCAAAATCCATAGCTGTAATTTGTAAAAAATGTTTAAGTCAATTTATAACAAGTGTCTGCATCCCATTGTGCAATTATATGCTTAAGCAAGAATTTTACTATGCTATTTCCTTTGTCCTTAAACTCCTTCGAAAATGTTCCTACTTAGGATTCGCAAAGTAAATGTTTAGCATATTATGCTTGTTTGAGAACGAGCGTTTGTTTTTGGATTTTGTTTAAACACTCCTATTCAAAACGCTAGTAAAATGGGGCATTGTTAGATTTTGTTCATACTTTAAGTGAACAAGTCTTTTTTTTTTAGGGAAAAATGGATTTTGGTAGAAACAGTGGATATTCATTGGAAGTATAGGAGATTCGCGTGCCACCATGATATCTAATTAAGGATATCAATGGCTCACTCAAAGCAATTCAGTAAGCCGAATCTACCAAGTATGATAATAACATCTTTATTTTTTTTATTGTCGCATTCACAACTATACTAACATGTTTTTGTGTTATAGGCGAAGCCGAAAGGGTCAGACATTTTAAAGGTCAAGTTTTTGCATTACAAGAGGAACCAAAGGCTCCTAGAGTTTGGTCACAAAATGTTTTTGATTCCATGGGGCTCGCAATGTTACTATCTTTTGGAGATTTTTGTTTGAAAAAATATGGAGCGATCTCGATTCTTGAAGTCTCTCATCGGACTCTAACTAAGGATGACAAGTTCAGCGTTCTTGGCTCAGATGGGGTAAGTGAACATACTGAAAGTTTTCTAGTTGATTGCTCCTGTTTCTCTTAAAATAAGTAGAATAAAATAAATAGAAATGCATACTATAGAGTTAATCCATATCAGTCTTAGTGCTTTTCTCTTTCATTAGGAATGTGTACCATTTGACAATAAGTCATTTGGATGCGTGTCAAAATACTCAGCTTTGGTTCGGATAAAACTCTTGTCATTTTAGTTACATTTAAAAAGTTTAGATGAGAAGTTAGCTGTCAGAAAGTGAATTTTGAGATGATATAAACAGTAATGATATATCTGATATATTATATCACAACTCGAATATAAAAGCACCAATATATCCCTGATTTTAGGGTGCGTTTAAATGTACATTTGGAACTGTTTGGATATGCATTAAGACTTTAGTACCATTGGTTTGTGTTTTTGCTTTGATGACTAAACTGATGCCCTCTTAAATCCATCTAGATTTGGGACGTGTTCAACAATGAACGAGTGATCAAAATCGTATCATCAGCAGCAAGGATACTAGTTGAGTCAGCTGCCCGTAAATGGCAAGACAAATACCCGAATTCAAAAAGGGATTATTGCACAGTAGTTTTCATGTTTTGATTGGACAAGTAATCTTGCCACATCATTGTGTAAAACTTTTTTTTCCAGAACTTTTTGTGCACTCTATTAAAAAAAAATAATTAAAAAAAAAAAAAAAAAAAAAAAAAGGTCCTACCGAGATTTGAACTCGGGTTACTGGATTCAGAGTCCAATGTCCTAACCACTAGACCATAGGACCACTTGTTGTCATCTTCTTCAAATCAAACTACATAACCAAACACTCAATCCTATCCTTCATAAACCCTATAACCACTAAACCCATCTCCCACAAACACAATCACCCACCATCAAACAAACATGCTCAAAACCAAAACCCTAGTCATCAAAACCCTCCACCCAAGATGGGTTTTCACTTCCACGTCATCACTACCACCACCAGAATGGATCCACCCCATTACAGACACCAGTGACGTCATCACACCTCACCCACCTAAACCCTCACCATACCTTCACCACATCATAACCATCCTAAACAACACTGACCCATCACATATTGAGCACCAACTCAACTCTTTTTGCAACCAGCATCTCATTAGATTAACACCCACTTTCATTTCCCATGTTTTAAGGCCGGGTCCGGGTCGGGTCGGATTTTTGACCCGGCCCGAATTGGTCTATAAATTCTTCAGGTGGGCTGGGAGCCAAAAGGGTGTCTGTAAATATAAGTATTTTCATGATCTGGAGTGTTATGTGCATGTTATTGAGGTTTTGTGTTTGTGTAAAGATTTTGTTAAGGTTAAGGTTGTTTTTGATGAGGTTAAGGATAAAAGGTTTGTGATGGATTTGAAGTGTGCTAATTTGTTGATTAGGTCATTTGGGAATGTGGGTATGGTTGAGGAGTTGTTATGGGTGTGGAGGGAGATGAAAAGGAGTGGCGTCGAGCCGAGTTTGTTTACGTTTAATTTTTTGTTGAACGGTTTGGTTAATTCGATGTTTGTGGAGTCGGCGGAGCAGGTTTTTGAGGTTATGGAGAAGGGTGTGGTTAAGCCGGATGTTGTGAGTTTTAATACTATGATTAAAGGGTATTGTAAGAGTGGGAGGACGAGTAAGGCGGTTGAGGTTTTTGGAAAGATGGAGGAGGCGAATGTGGAGCGTGATAAGATTAGCTATTTGACGTTGATGCAGGCGTGTTATGCGGATGGTGATTATGATTCGTGTTTGAAGCTTTATAATGAAATGGAGGAGAAAGGGGTGGAAGTTCCGGAACATGGTTATAGTTTGGTGATCGGTGGTTTGTGTAAAGATGGGAAGCCAATGGAGGGCTATACGTTGTTTGAGAATATGGTTCAAAAGGGTTGTAAGGTTAATGTTGCTATGTATACTTCTCTAATGGACGCGTATGCTAAAAGTGGCCACATAGATGAGGTGATTAGGATTTTCGAGAGAATGAATAGGGATGGTTTCAAACCGGATGAGGTTACTTATGGTGTTATTGTGAATGTTTTGTGCAAAACCGGGAGATTGGAAGAGGCAATGTATTATTTTGAGTTGTGTAAAGAGAATAAAGTGGCGGTTAATGCTATGTTTTATTCGAGTCTTATAGATGGTTTTGGGAAAGCAGGTAGATTAGATGAGGCTGGGAAGCTTTTTGATGAAATGGTTAAAGATGGATGTAGTCGTGATTCTTATTGTTACAATGCGTATATTGATGCATTGGTGAAAAGCGAAAAGATAGATGAAGCGTTGTTGCTATTTAACAGGATGGAGAAAGAAGGATGTGATCAGACGGTCTATACATACACAATCATAATGAACGGATTATTTAACAAACATCGAAATGAAGAAGCGTTAAAAGTGTGGGATTCAATGATCGATAAGGGTATAACTCCTACCCCTGCTTCATTTCGTGTTCTCTCAACCGGGCTTTGTCTTTCGGGTAAAGTCTCACGAGCGTGTAAAATTTTGGATGAGTTAGCACCGATGGGTGTAATTATTGAAACGGCTTCTGAAGATATGATTAATGTTTTGGTCAAAGCGGGTCGTATTGACCAAGCGTGTAAATTGGCTGATGGGATTGTCGATAGGGGTCGAGAGATACCAGGGAGGGTTCGTACGATTTTGATAAATGCATTGAGGAAAGCTGGGAATTCAGAATTGGCGATAAAATTGATGCATAGTAAAATTGGGATTGGGTATGATAGAATGGGTACTGTTAAGAAGCGAGTGAAGTTTAGGTTACTCGTTGAGAAGTGAGTTTCTTTACAGGACAGTCTTGTAATTTCGCGGATGGTGTTGTTCATGTTGATATCAGTTGGCTGAGCTTGTGACCTCGGTAAGTTCAGTACTTCTTACTTCTATATTATTTTCCATTTGGCTAAGTTTATGCTTTTGTTTCATAACATGTATGTCATTTGTACAAAGCTTAGTTTAGGTGTGCAACTGGGTGAAGCTAAAGTTCATAACTATAGTGTGTTTAAATGTGTGTTTAGAATTCTTTTATCTAATGTTAAACTATCGTACTAGATAATCAGCTATAATGAAATGGCCGTTAGAAGATAGTGTTTCTATGTGCTTTTTCTGTTTAAGATTGTAACGATGTTTGAGTGGTTGACACATTTTGGTTACTCATGTCATCTATAGATAAAAGCACATTCTGCCTAAAAGGAGAAACGTTTTCTTCGATGTGATTAAAAGTCTCAAATCAAGTTACAAGAAGGGTTAAATCGGTTTTTTTAAGTATACCTCTTATAATCAGTTTTGTTGCAACCAGTTTGAAACTAAATTTTGACTCTATGGTAATCGCATAAATAGAAGCTAATGTATTCATTCAAAAAATGATTATTGTTACTTCAACTCACAATAAGCATATAATCAGTTCCGAATGCAAATCCAAACAATCCCATATTTGGATAGAAAGAGTAAAATCCTGTCATTGCATGCCATGGCCCATGTTTGGCTGTGGCATGGACCAAAAGAATCTCCTTGTCTTATTACACTGCTCAAATGTTTTCTTGACTGATGAAGGTTTATATGGAAATGGAAGAGGGACAAGTATCTTGACAGAAAGCGTTGCTGGGGAGCACTGTGTGTGTCTGTGTGCTGGTTCACAAAATAAGGTAGTTGACATGGCCACATGGGGGCTTGGGTTCTCTAGGATGGTGGTCGAGGTGCACAGCCGTTGTTGGCTGCGGCAATTGAAAACTCTAGGTTCATAGGCACAAGCCTGAATTTTAGTATGGCAAGAGTTCAATGACAATTTCCAGTTTGTAAAATAAGTTTGTTACTGTTTTCAGTTTCTACGAAAGTTGATAGAGCGATCTCTCAAGACTCTTGCTTATAACTGATTTTCTTTTAGGTTGTTTTAGGGGACGGTTAATTGCACACCAAGCAATCCAAGCTGCTGAACCTTCATGATGTGATTGGTCGACCTGGTTGACCCAGGGCGCAGAATGATCTTCCAAAGGTTATATTGGGAACTGACAATATTCAAAGTAAGTGTTCCTATATATGTGATGCGTAGAGGTGCTAAATTGGTCGTTTTTTGCTGTAGTTTTTATCTAAAGAAATGCATTGAATATGTAAATGGGTCAAATGTCACACAAAATGGTTAAAAATGGCTTAAGACCTTGCAAAATAGTTTTATAATTATACTTCACAGATGGTATTATTTGAGGTTTAAGAAAATGTTTGTGGGTTCTCCCAACTAGGACCGGTAATGAGTTTTCCGATGCCCTGGGCGAGCCGACTTAAGATGCCTCTTATATTGGAAAATGCCCCGGGGGAGGCGATTGGTAATGGGTTTGGAACCTAGTCTGCCTCATCCCCACGCTGATTTTTAATTAAAAAATTAAATGTTACAATATGAGGAGATAAACTCCGAATTACAAGTTCAACTTAGTTCATCTAAAATTATGTTGTCTTGCGTTTCTTGAAGACAATTTGAAGTAAAAACATCAATTATCTTGTCATAGTTGAAATTTGCTAAAAATTTACTTTCAATACTCAAAATTGCTAACCTGTTCAGCCTCCCTTGACTCATTGTACTCCATAAATAAGACTTCAATTACTTTATTTTTTAAAAACTTCTTTCTGCGGATGCTACGGTGACCGGTATAATTAACAAAAACATTTGGAAACTTCCCCATCTTCTTCGTAAACTCCATGATTTGAATAGATGTCCAACGTCTTTCTCTCTTATATGCTTTACTAAGCAACGCGCCCTGCAAAATTTATAACTCCATAAACAAGTCATTTCCATCAACATCAGAATCTTAATCATTTGTTAAAGCAGATTCAATATTCACACAACATTCTTTCAAGTCGGCATCATCTAATTAAGCTAACTTTGATGTGGCTGTAAATGAACCGGACGAACATGAACGGAGCCCTGTTCATGTTCATTTAATTTTAACCGAACAAATAAACGGACACGGACGCTTAAACGGACGAATTTTCTTGTTCATGTTCGTTTATTAAGAAAATGAGTTGTTCATGTTCGTTTATGTTCGTTCATTAAGATACTAAATGAACGCTAAACGAACATAAACGATCGAAGACAAATGAAAATAGACAAACAAACATAAACTTTATTGAATTCTTCACAATATATTGTTTTATAAGTGTTGTTTTGTTTAAAAAAACTAATTTTTAAAATTATAAAATTAAAAGATATGATATATGAACATAAATAGATAAATAAACATAAACGAACTTTAACGAATGCATAATCGGACGTTCACGAACAAAAATGAACGGACGAGACCTTTGTTCATGTTCGTTCATTTAATAAACGAACGAACATAAATGAACTTTTTACCGAACATGTTCACCGAATGTTCAGTTTGTTTACAGCCCTAGATGTGTCAAACATGAAATACAGTAATAAATAGATTCAAAATATTTCATTTGTTCAAATCTATTATTTAATTGTAGAAGAGCCATATCAACTAATAGAACAAATAAGTAATCAGTTCTAAATTGTTCTTTAGTAGTATGTTGTTCCCTTTCGGTATTCAGAATCTTATCAAATTGTTTTTCCTACAACAAGCACGTTTTATCAGAAATTCATTTTAAACTTCCGTGGTTTCTGTGATTTTTAGCTTCAGTAGTAGCATTATCAAAGTCAAGTTCTCAAGTTAATCATATGTCGAGAACTATTTCCATGCAGTGTTAAAGTATCACTAAGATGTTTCGAGTCATTTATTCCTTCACTTGCTAATTGACATATCTAGCAGTTAAATAACTTACATATAAAACAATGCTTTTCGCGATCTTTCGAGTAAATCAACCATTTTCTATCAAAAGAATCGCCATTCCGTAGCTTACGTACACAATATTCACAAGCGAAGTGGCTACGTAATCTATCTTTTGGACAATTTACATTAGTTTCTTTAACAGGCCCTTTGCTTACAAGTAACTCTTTCATGTTTGAACCTAAAGCATCTTGAACTCTCACATAAAAACTATTGTAATTAACTTCATCAACATAACAGTTCTGAGTACTTTCGTTATTTATGATGTGAGAATTTGGGATGGTTTAGGTTCAAACATGAAAGCCTTACTTGTAAGCAAAGAGCCTCTTAGAGAAGCTAATTTAAATATTTGAAATGGTAGATGAGATAGACACTTCGCTTGTGAAATATTATGTACATGGTTTACTAAATGACAATTCTTCTGATAGAAAATGATTGATTTACTTGAAAGAGCATGATAAAGTATTTTGTTGTAAGTTATTTAAAACTGCTTGTAAAACGCGCTTCTTGTAGGAAAAAACAGTTTGATGACTGATGAGATTCAGAATGTTGAAAGAGAACAAACTGCCAAAGAACAATATAGAACTCATTACTTTCTTGTTTTACTTGATATGACTCTTATACAGTTAGGGATAATTCCATATTTACCCAATTTAAAAATAAAATTGTCATATATACCCAAAATACAATTTTTGATAGCATGATGTACAATGCACTTAAAGCATGTTTTGGGTAAATGTGGCATTATCATGTTTTAGTTGGGTAAATATGGAATTGCCCCATACAGTTAAATAGTAGATTTGAACAAATGAAATATTTTTGGTTTCATGTTTGACGCATCAAAGTTAGCTTATTCGGATGCCAACTTGAAGGAATGTTTCTTGAATCTACTTTGACAAATAATAAAAAATTCTGATATCGATGGAAATGACTTGTTTCTGGAGTTACAAATGTTGCAGGACATGTTGCCTAATGGAGCATATGAGAGAGAAAGTGAAAGACCTTGTTAACCATACAAATCACGGTAGCATCCGCAAAAGAACTTTTTCAAAGTTAATGATATTGAAATCTTATTAGTGGAGTACAATGAGTCAAGAGAGGTTGAACGGCTTAGCAATTTAAGTAGTGAAAGTAATTTTTTAGCAAATTTCGGCTATGACAAGCATAGTTGTCAATAGCGACGATAGCGGTCGCTATCGCGCGCTACGTAGCGAAGCGGTCATTAGCCGCTATTATCATTTAGCGACAAAATAGCGACACGGTCAACGCCGGTCAACGCCAGATCTGGTTTTTTTTCTTCATAATCACGCCGGTCAACGTTAGATCTTTGTTTTTCTTCATAATCACGCCGGTCAACTTCGATTTTCTTGATTAGATCTAAAAATGGAGCTTGTAATTTGAGGAAGAAGATGATAGGTGAGAGAGAAAGAGAGAATGAAATAAAAAAGTTACTAGGAATATGTAGGGTCACCTGCATTTAAAAAGAAGCAGTACATTATTTTAATTTTTTCAAGTACAACAAATATATGACCACTCAACAATGGATGACAAGTATTTTTAGTCCCTCAATTTTTAACTAATGTACATTATAGTCCCTCATGTATGCCTAGAAGAGAGGCTTAATTTATATTTAAAGCCCAATATTTTTTATACTTGCTTAGTTATTTATACTAAAATGTATCAATATACATATAATTTTAAAATTTATACTTGCTACTATTTTATCGCTAAACACAAATAGCGGTCGCTATTTATCGCTATTCGCTACGTAGCATATAGGTGACTCGTCGCTATTTATCGCTATTCGCTATTGACAACTATGATGACAAGATAATTGATGTTTTTGCTTCAAGTAATGCAAGACGATCATTTTAGGTGAGCTATGTTGAACCTGTAGTTCGGAGTTTATCTCCTCACAATGTAACATTTCATTTATTAAATAAAAACGATGTGGGGATGAGCCGCCTACCTTGACCAGGTTCCAAGCCTCTACAAGATAGTGTTTTATACTTCTATTTGTTTACAAGGGGCATTTTTTCAGTTGGCTCACCCGGGGTATTAGAAAAACAGAGCACCGGCCCTAATAGGAGATACATTTATAAAGGTCAGATCAAGTTATTATCCGATATTTGCTGGACCCTAAATTCTATTTTTCTTTCCCGATGGTCGCTGCTTATGGAAGACCATGAAAGGGAATCCCCATCAAAGCACTTGAGTGCCCTTGGCTGCTATCAGTCTCTACAACTCACAAAATGTGTTGTCAATGTCACGGGATGATTAGTAGACTGTTACTATGTTTAGGTTTCCTTGTCGGTTAAAAGTTTTGAGTTCCCCCACTGATCTAACCCAGTTGTTTCTCTTTTTATTTTCTTCTTCACTATAGTCCTAGTTCTTTCTGTGCAATATTACTGATTTACCCATTATGTAATATGTAGTACGAGTCTAAGTTATTCATACACGTAGATGGATATATGTGCAGAGTAGATACGCTTCTGTTTTTCACATCATATAGAAATCAATAGTTACTCTCTTTGTTTCCTTATTTGAAAGTCTTAAAAAAAATTATGTTCAGGTGAATTTATCACCACCCAGCGTCGAATATATGCACAAATAAATTTTAGTGGATACAGAAGAGATACTTATCATTGGAAATGACTTGCGATTGTGTATATTTGCAAGTGGCCTCAGTTGGATTGCATTATGATGATCGTTAATATGATAAGTGTACCGTGTTGCATGTGACTTGTCAAGCTCGGGTTCACAACTTCACATCCCTACATACTTATATAAACTAAACTCTAGGTTTGTACACCTTCTGACTAGCCGAGATTTTTAATTGTACAAACTATTCCCATGTATAAATATATTTGTGATTTTTAATGTATCAGATTGTTATTGTGACAACAAATTTGAATATTGCAAGCTGTGGCTGCCCAAATTTAATGATGTCATATTATTATGTAAATATGAACCAGTCTAGCTAGGAGATTCACATGTTTTCTGCTCCAGCACAGTATGATGTTGTTAAATCGAATAATAAACCTCTGAAGTGATTGAAAAGTAAATGACTGAATGGATTCAAACTGATCAAAATCATCCTCCTCTAGCTGTTTAAGAAAGCAAAACCGTGTTATCTTAATGATGAAGATGCCCTCCCTTTATACAGGTCTTCTACACGACATGACCTGCTAGAGAATCATAGTGATATTGAATTTTAGTGATAGCCTTATCCGATAATAGCGGTCCAAATATTCATTGTGTCGGATTTTGTCATAACCCTTTTATTATCTAAAGGTATATGATACATTTGTATTCAAATTTGGCTACATCGATGCGAGTCCTACCTACATAACATTATGTGGATGTGTTAGCTGGAACTTGGAATATGTTTTAGACTGAGCCAAACGTTCAGCGACTGAGAATTTCGTTTATTTACCTACCAAACCGACATGAACATGATTTTATGGTCACTTGATTAAGTAGACTAACGTAAACAAAAAGTCTTGCTCGTTTCTGTACCTTTTTTTTAAAGCAAAAAACAGTTGTGTTATATGCGTTTGCTCGTTTCGCTTCTGTAACTTTGGTATATCGTTTGGACTTGTTCCACATCAAATTATCTAACATTTAGATACCAAGTTAACTTGAAAGCTATTCTGGAAAAAGAAATATTCTATTATTCGTTAAACATAGAAAAGCAGAAGAAAGCATTTCAATGTGTAAAAGAAGCATTAAACTTATAACATAGCCAATTGTAATGTAAGTGCTCCAAACCATTAATTATTTTCTAATGATATCCTTTATCAAAAGAGACATATGCACCTTAATGCCCAAGGAATACTAATGGATGAAACTTTTTTGTTCTTAGTTTCTTACTGTTCGCACATGCTGCACGTTTACAAACAGCATAATATTTATATCGAAAAGTATAGTGAGGTGCTTGTGTAAGATGCTAGGAAGCTTTCTTCTAGAACTGATGACGAGAATCATGGGTTCTTTTTGCGATAGCTGTGGAGGAACTTTCACAGAATATAACGAAGACATAAAGTCGACCCGTGTACTTTACTCACTTCTATATAAAGGACTTAGAGATGTAGTCAAGAACCAAGTAAAGTTTACGAAAACCATATATTCTACAAAAGAGGTGTGTCTGAAATAGTGACAGTAGTGATCTAGAAGAAGATGATAATGGGGGATATGACTCAATTAGGGTCAATGATGGCTGGTGTTATGTTTGTATTTGCAATATTCCAACAATGGTTTCCTGAAGAGCTTGGCAATCACATTGAAAGTTACTTTCAAAGACTAGTAGGTCTTGTGTACCCTTATATCACCATCATTTTCCCTGAATACCAAGTAGATCAGTATGAAAGAAGTGTGGCTTATATGGCCATTGAAAGGTACCTAAGCGCCCACTCCTCCAATGGAGCTAAACGGCTCAAAGCAAATGTTTTCGAGGGTGGCAAATCTGTTTTCTTGAGCATGGACGACGACGAAGAGGTCATTGATGAGTTCAAAGGCATCAATATAAGGTGGAGTTCAAGCAAAATCATCTCCCAACAAAAGGTTCTTTATACAAGTCACGATGACGAGAAACGATTCTTCAGGCTCACTTGCCACCGTAAACATCGTGATGTAATCACCAAACATTACTTGCACCATGTGATTGATGAAGGCAAGGTCATTGCCGCCAAAACCAGGCAACGCAAGCTTTATACTAATAACAAGAGAAACCACTGGAGCCATATTATATTTGAACACCCTTCTACCTTTGATACTCTTGCAATGGATCCAAAAATGAGGAATGAAATTTTAAATGATCTTATGACGTTTAGCAAGTCGAAAGACTACTACAAGAAGGTTGGCAAGTCATGGAAACGTGGATATCTTCTTTATGGCCCTCCAGGAACCGGAAAGTCTAGTATGATTGCTGCCATGGCTAACTTTCTCGAGTATGATATATATGATCTAGAATTAACTTCTTTGCAAGATAACACAGATTTGAGGAAGCTACTCATCCATACATCAAGTAAGTCCATAATTGTGATTGAGGATATCGACTGTTCGATTGATCTCACGGGTCAAAGAAAGGAGAAAAAGGAAGACAGTAAAGATCAGGATCTAATTCGAAAAAAAGAAAAGGTCAAGAAGAAAAAGGGAAATGAAGTGACTTTGTCTGGACTGCTAAACTTCATTGATGGGCTATGGTCAGCTTGTGGCAGCGAAAGACTGATCGTTTTCACAACGAACCATATTGAAAAGCTTGACCCTGCTCTCATTAGGAGAGGAAGGATGGACAAGCATATTGAAATGTCATATTGTTGTTATGAAACGTTTAAGGTGCTCGCAAAGAACTATTTGGATCTTGAATCACATGAGTTGTTTGCAACCATCAGCCAGCTGTTAGAGGAGACCAACATGTCTCCCGCCGATGTTGCTGAGAATTTGATGCCAAAATCAGCTCAAGAAAATGCCGAGAATTGCTTAAACACCCTCATCAAATCTCTGGAGAATGCAAAACAAGAAGCAACACTCAAAGCTGCGGGGGAAGCATATAAAAAGAGTGAACGTCCTAGTGAAACGATACAAGACAGTGACGAATCAAGTGATGCAGAATCAAACAATGGAGAATCAAGTGATGCAGAATCATTTGATTCAGACGATTAACTCTGAACATAGGAGTTGATTTCATACTTATGATAGTTTTTATAGATTTACACATTGTGAAATAACTATTGGCTTGTGTATTTTACCAACAAAATAAAGCTAATTTGCTTGTCGCTTAATAAACTTACAAACAGATTTCGTATTTATCAGGACATCCAAACAACTTGATAGGCGATAGCATTATTACATTTACCAACAAATTTCAATGTTTTAATATAGGACATCCCTTTAATATATATGTCATATGAACATACTGCTGCACTTCAGTAGGTACCCTTAAACACAGAAATGCTCATATGCGCAACCTGATAAACCAAGTTGCATCCATTTAAACACGTTATGATCAAAAGGGCATCTTCAAGCTCTATACCGTAGCAACCACACAGAACACTAGGATTCCACTAGAAAGTGTCGGTGAACACGAACTGAGACATCAGACCCAAAATCAAAGTAACAAAGTGAATCAGTAAAAGAAAATGCAACCTACTTGAATACTTGTCTAAGTTCCACGGTGGTCTGTATATTATGATATGTGCCAATTCAGTTCTTTTTTCAACCTGCTGAAAGTGTTCAGACTTTTTTAGTAGTTTACAATGATCGAATGTGAAACAGTTAGATCAATACGAAAGACAATATGCCATCATATCGATTTTAAGATTTACATAATTCAACTACTAATTTTTGCAAAACCAACTTAAAATAGATGTTTAATTTATATCTATGTTGTCAAGGGATGATCAGACAGAACAATATGAGTATATGACCTTCTAAGTTCTAACTCTATCTTGTGAAAATCTCATTTATGCCATTCTAAGTCTGATATTTCATACGCCATCCTAAAATAGTCTGACGTTAAACAAAAAACACATAATTTAAAAAAATAATAATAATAATAATGGCAGAATTGCATATATATCTCTCCGAAAGTGAATAATTGCATATATAATTTGTACAGGTTTTTGATACACATAGTACAACAGTTTTTATGCATGCTTTGGATATATATGCAATTATGAATTTTCAAGAGGATATATAATTATATATGCAAAAACCAAGAAAAATGGGCCGGTTGAACCAAGAAAAATCGGGAACATTTGAAAAACTGGTTTGGTTATAAAACCATGATAAGTGTTTAGCACTTAGCATTTTTTTGTTAAAAACCAGTTTGGCAACACGTGGTTAAAAACCAGCTTTAAAATTATAACTTCTACCGTTACTAAAATAGGCTTTAAAATTCTAACTTTATTTTTACACTTTAAAATTTAATTAGAGCTACCTTACAAAACACTAATAAAACAAAACAGTTGGTGAGGTAATAGCTTACCAAGGCGATGATCAGTAGCTGGTCCGAGAGGATGATCAGCCACACTGGTCTTAGCAAAAAAGGATTAAGTTATTTCGGTAAATATATTCAACCAACTCAGCCTCACTTGGATTACATTTTGAGGTTGTTCATATGATACATGCATCATTTGGTGTGCTAACATTTCTAGGAACATCAATTTCATTATTGAATTGTTGAGTTGAACCGAGCTTTGCCTTACCATTGGAAAATAATTACAAATTCAGTTGGGTTTAACATGTGTTCCTGCGTTCATTGTGTCTTTTGGTGAAGCAACTTATTCTATGCCAAGGTTGTGTTTAGTTAGATCCGTTTAAACCTCATCGTCGTACATTTTTTATCTCATTGGTTCAACATTACAAAACATGAGACACAAAGATAAGAGAGGATCTCAATCCTCTTACATATGAATTAACTAGTGAACTAAATAGTGTTATTACTCCATATACAGTACTAATTTGTTGAGCTTATATAAAAGCTGATGATACTATATGTTTTGAAATTTCAAAAACTTACGACAGTGACTAATTAATATTAATAACCCTCTTTTAATGGTGACCATGCTTTTGGTCGTTTTCACATTGGTCTATTACCAATCTCTTTCTTTTGTTAACGTCAAAACACCAATCGCGGTGTTGTCTCAAATCAAAATCATTAAATTAGATGTTCATATTTTTGTTATATCTTTATACAACTTGTTCATATTTTACGAGTATACATATATTTATCACCTATTAGGACAGCTTGTGTCAAGCTGCACATGGCTGTCATCATTTAAGCATGAGTTTCATTAGCCTCATTTTGTTATCTATACAATTTTTATTAGTTTTGATCTCTTATGCATCTCTATATTATAACTAATTGACAATTTTTTTTTTTTTTTTTTTTTTTTTTTTTTTTTTTTTTTTTTTTTTGTGTTACACTATACTTAACATTATACTCTCTCCGTCTCAAAATATAAGTTCATTTTTTATTTTTCAAAGTCTTTTCTTTCTCACTTTGACCTTAATTATTATTTTCGTGTTATATAATACTTGATGAAAAGTATAGCAATGAAAATGCATTTAAAACACAAATCTATTTATATATTTTACATCAAGTATTTCATCATACGAAAAAAAAAAAAAAAAAAAATTAATGTCAAAGTTGGAATAAAAAAACTTTAAAAAAGTTAAAATAAACTTATATTTTAAAATTGATCGAGTAATATACTATTAATTATAAATTTATTTGATAGACAACTATAATATATATACATCACAAGTTTATTTTATATAATACTAAACATAATTCAAACCTAGAATTATTTAATTGGTGAGCATTCTCACACAATATAAAATACTGCTCCTACAGTTACAAAGTTAACTAGTTAGGATATGCATTACTTAAATTTGCAAGTTGTTACAAATTTATGGTTGGTAGTCACTACTACGAATTTCTAGCAACATTAATTGAGAAAGCTTCTATTATTAAATCAGCCAACATTTTGACCAAAAAGTTAAGACAAAAAGAAAGGTTGGATTTCTTTTCTAGTCTTTTACGAAGACTTTGTGACATCGGCCTTGAATAAAGGGCTATATCCAAACCACGTCGAAATTTACTCTTTGGTTTAATTCATTGACTATCATGGTTTAGTTTGGTTCAAACATACGAAATGTGTGTACATTATTTAATCTGATAATGGCAAATTAACATCATCAATGATAATTAGTAACCACTCAATTTCACGAATTTTTGTTGTAAAAATATGAATCATACAAAGTTACTAAAGAGTTAACATCAACTATAAATTGCGGTAATATTCATTTCATACGTACTTTTGACTGCTTTTGATATACAAGCGCGTTCGTCGTCTTCTTATATAATAGTGTTAGTTTTATAGACATTATAATAATAGTTGTGTGTTAGGATTGAACTCGAGATCACGGGATTGCACACAATACGTATGAAGAGTAAAAGAATAATTATTTATAAATGTTATATATAATTATTAATAAACACAAAACTAGTAACGACCGTTAGTATTTAACGGATAATGACTAACGACCGTTAGACGAAGATTAGGAAAGTAATACTAATGAATATTTGGAAACAAGAGAAGGTTCCGGAATCCCCTTGGGGAGTCCTCAACCGATCGGCCAAGGGAGGTTCCCACCTCCTTTGTGCCTTGAGCTCCAAGTTTCAATTAGTATATAAACAAACCCAAGATGCATTGTTTTCTCATAACTTGTACACACACATCTTGGTGTTTTCTCTCCTTCTCTTCCCATAATCGATCCATCAAAAAAATCCCTAAGGAATTTCGATTTTAATAGCTAAAAAAAGTTTTGTGTTTAATTTATTTGCATAAACTTTTACTTGAATTAGTACGTGTGTACAAGAACGCGATTCAAACACACTATTGTTTGATTCTTGGATTGAATTACAAAAGAGGGAAGGGGTAATTCTTATAATCCACATAAACCCTAATTAGGGTTCTTGATTTGAAGATTGCATTTGATTCTTGTTCGGGCTAGAATCACAAAGGTATGTTTACTTTTATAATTGATTAATTAATTACATGTTATATGATCTTATAATTGCTTCCGCTATGCTCACTTGATGTGTTTGGTTTATTTTATATGAATGTCATGATATCATAATTCCAACAGTGGCATCTAGAGCCGTTATAATGTGTAATTAATTATCGAAACGCATAAAAATTGAATCTTGATTCGTTTAGTTACATATTTTTAGGGTTTTTTTGATTCCTAACCCTAATTTTTTAATTGGGTCGATTTAGACCTTTTAGGGTTTTAGGGTTTTGGTTTTGATTTTTTAATATGATTAGAAACCCTAGGATGTCATGTAATTGGTTATGGTGTTTTAGTAAACGATCTTGGTGTAATATGTTAATTGTTAAGCTTAATCTATGAAAAAGTGCATATTTGCATGGATATTATTGTATGATAATTTAAATGGTTTAAATTGAATATATGAATTAATTGTTAAGTTATATCGAAACATGTAAATTTATTAATAGATGTCGAATTGGGGAAGACTCCAATATTAAGTAATCAATTATGTGTTATGTGGTATTTGTTTAGTTTTGGCTTACACAATCGATTTATCGATGTATGTGGCTCTTTTTCCTAGAAGAAGAAAGCCTTAATTGAATAAATACATTATACACCTAGACTTGATTATTAATAGGACTATTGAATAAGATTTGCATGTGGCTACATGTTTTATACATATTTAATTGTTATGTTATGTATATGTTTATTTGGTTGTTTTATTTTTTATTTTATATTACTTGTTTTTGTTTATTATTATGTTAGACATGTTTATAAACGAAAAGGGTAATTTTTGAATAGAAAAATAATACGGACTAAATAAATGGCGAAATTGTTTTGGTTTTAAGAGTTTAAATTTCAAATGATTGCTTGATTGATGTTTTTGTATATAGTGTGCGAAAGGCGGACCGAAGGTTGCCATACAATGTGCTTGTAGAGAGGGGTTATTAAAGACCATGCACCTACCGGTTCTCTACAACCGCTTGTGTGCTGACTCTAAACTTACCTATATCACTATATTACGTACATTGTCATCTTAAGGGTGAATTCACCATAATTCCACAATGATTATCCGAAACACTAAGCCTTAGGGCTTATGCAAAAGTACGATATAGTGGACGATAATTGTTGGTAATTCTTTAATTGGTAAACCCGATACCTCAATCAAAACTTTGTTATTTTACTCTTAGCAAATTGGTAATAAAAATGTTTTGTAAAACCAATGTTATGAAGTTGTATGCATGCTTCTTCATACATTATTTTGATCACGTCAAAATTAATACCCTTATAAAATTAAGTCAAATGCCATTTAATTAAGAACACTTGAAGTTGTAATTTACGTCATGTGAGAACTTGGCGAGATTGCAATGGAGAGGTAAATTTCATAAATTCATTACTAGCAGATCAACTGATGTGATGATTTGTGAGTTTGCAGTTTTTAAGTTAGACGATTTAAATTGAGTAGGAAGTTGGTAGCGTGGGAATTGCACCAGGCTTTACCTCTCGAGGGATAGCTTACAACCCCCACCAGGCAGTGTACCTGATCGATGTAGTATAGTATAATGACAAGTACCGGGGGATTGATCGTTCAGCTTGGAATAGTGTCGCTAGGATTAGAAAACCTAAAGACTAGGTCTAGAGATGAGGGATGATTCTTTTTGTATTTTTTATATTTTTATGAAAGCAAGTAAAAATCTCGGGTTTGAAGGAGTTTGGCGGAATTAGTTGCTATTCAACTAACTCAATACTAAGATGCAATCAAAATAAAATACTAGAAATGAAAATAAACTAAATTAAACTAAAGTTGTGAGCAATATATGGGAGAATTGTGTTTACTTAGATTTCACTACTCCCTAAATATCTTTTACACGTTAATTACTTGTTATAGTTGCGTGGATGACGGATTGTATTCCTTAATACCATTCATGGGGTGGCGTACTTACTTCCCCAATCCTATGAGCGCCTACTTCACTCCTATGTCGAGCCAGCTAAGAAGCTCCTAACATGGGATCATTAGAATTTACTCATGCATTAAATACAACCAATAAAACCTAGTACACATCGGTTCATGTTTCCTAAGACGTTCAAGCATGTTACACAATGGAGATCTGCTAGTTTTCTTAAGCCTAACATTGAAATCATTCATCCAATACAACCATAAACAAGTAATCAACACATAATTAACATCTAGGTTTCATTAGATCTAAGCAAACACAAGATAAATCTAGCCTAACATGTTAAAATCAAGACAAGTAAAAGATATAATCAACCAACACATAGACATATTGATTGAATTAAGAGAAGACTTATCTCAATTGAACATGAAAGGATTCAAGGGGTGAAAACCCTTGAAAGTACTGTAAAATATGACCAAGGGTTTACAAAGTTCGGCCCTAGTTTTCTCCACACAAGTTCCTCTCTAATGAATGAAAAATAGAAAACTATATATAGAGTTTAGTAGGTGACTGCGTCAAGAACAAATGTCTGACGCCGTCATCTCGCCGCCAAATAGTTCCTCGGACTGCCTAGATCTGGGTCTGACGCCGTCATGTAATTCCCCTTGTGCAGGCCGTCACCAAAAATACTCTTGACGCCCTTGTTGTGACGCCGTCAGGATTGCACTGGGTCGTCATGAAATTTACTCCTGACGCCGTCATGGTTTTCCTCTTGACGCCGTCAGGTACTGTTCTCAGCTTGGAAAATTAAGTCTTTGGCGTTTTCTTCACTTTTATGCTCCAAAAATGTCCGAATTGCTTCCTTTTCCAGATTTCACTCTCAAAGTACCTAAAATCACAAAAGGAACGATTTAGGGTAATATTTGATCAAATAAATTCAATTCCGGGCTTAAATGACCCCCTAAAAGTGGTTCATTTTTCGCCTAATCAGAAGTGAGATCTTGGACTCAAGGCATTAATATGGGGATTAAACATGCTTACAATACAAATGTTTTGTGATTATAATCACATAAATCTAGGAATTGGACAAATGTTATGTCAATTATTGTACGACAAGTTTGTTGACATAAATTAATGCCTAAAAACATTATTAACATGTTATCAATATCTCTATGTTTTGATTATCACAAAATATAAACTCATAGAACTAAAACTTGTGACATAAACAAGTATTTAGTGATTAATATTTCTCTTTACATCCAAATCACTTAAGGTATGAATAAACAAAGTGTTTAGTGTAATTTATGATCAAAGGGGTATTTAATTAACTAATACAAAGTTTATTTATTTATATAAACATATTATATATTTTTGAAAAACACTTTTGGTAATAAAGAAAAATGTTTTATTCATACTAAATATATGAATTCAAATTTTTAACCAAAATCAGTTAATTTTTCATCAAATAAACTTTCCCCACTAAAAGACAAAGAATCTGGCCGTTTCAGCTGGGCGGCCCCCTTAATTATAAAGGGCGGTCCCCTTAATTTTAAGGGGGCCGGCCATGATTTAAGGGGACCGGCCACGCTCCTCTGTCAGATTCTGTTGCCTATAAATACCACCTTAAACCTGAATTTTTTCCTCACCTTTTGCACTACTAAACTTTCTGATCTAGATCCAAATCTCCATTCTTTTATCCTTTGATCATAAGTATATAAATTCTTTGTTTCAAAGTGATCCAACCTTCATCCTCTCAAGTGCAAGAGAAGAATACTTCTATCCCTCAAGACAAGAAGTATTACAACTTGTTGTGATCTCCACATCCAAGTTGTTGGTGCATCATCAAAGATCTTTTACATTATTCTTTGTGAAGATTGTTGTGAATATTTGATTGTAGTTAGTTGTGTTAGATATAGATTGTGTGATTAGTTAGTAGCTTGGTGTGAAGAAGATAAGCTAGGTACTAGATTGGTGTGAAGAAGATAGGTGTGGAGTAGTTAGTTGTGAAGTAGATTGGTTTGAAGAAGTTGTGTAGAAGTTGTGACTTAGGTGTGACGAAGTTGTGGTGTGAAAAGTGGTGTGTAGATTGGTGTGTATATTGGTGTGTACGGTTTTCTCCGCCATAAGGGAGCTTGTTGATATAGTGAAGAAAACTCTCGAGTTAGGTGCTCGGGGAGTGGATTAGGGCAAGGAAGGTGTCCTTGTAGCCGAACCACTATAAATCTCTTGTCTCCCGGTTCGATCTTTCCATCTCTTGCTTATTTCATTACTTATCATTATAATATATTGTGTAGTATTAATTGTTTATATTGTACAAGACTTGAGATCACATATTATCGAATCTAAGTTTTTAAAAGCTAAGCAAAACTTTAAAACTAATTTTATAACGAAATAAAAAGACGTAAAACTATTCAACCCCCCTTCTAGTTTTCCACAATTGGTATCAAGAGCCACGTCTAACAAGATCTTTAAAATATATTGTATTTTAAAACTTGTAACGATCTATGGATTCTTTATAATATTTATAAGGGAAATCTATGCAAAGACCACCACTATTTGAAAGTGATGGATTTTTATATTGGAAAAATAGATTCGAAACTTATGTGAAATCAAAAGATCTTGATCTTTGGCATATTATTACCTTTGGTGATTTTCCTCCTATTCAATATAATGTTGAAACTAAAATGAATGAAATTGAATTTTTGAAGAACAAAATGATGATTTGAAAAAGAAATTAGCAAAAAATAATGAGGCTAAAATGGTAATTTATAATGCGTTACCACGCAAAGAATATGAAAGAATTTTTATGTGTAAAACCGCCAAAGAAATTTGGGATTCTTTATTAATTACTCACCAAGGTAATAGCCAAGTCAAAGATAATAAAATAGATCTTCTTGTACAACAATATGAACAATTTACGATTCTGGAAGAGGAATCAATTGATAATGCTTTTGCTAAGTTTAACACTATCATCACAAGTTTAAAAGCACTTGATGAGACATTTTCTAGTAAAAATTGTGTTAGGAAATTTCTTAGGGCATTGCATCCAAAATGGCGAGCTAAGGTCACGGCAATCGAAGAATCAAAGAACTTGATGACGTTATCACTAGATGAATTAATTGGCAACTTGAAGGTTCATGAAGAAATCATAAAAAGAGATTCGGAAACGGTCAAAGTCAAGAAAGAACAAACCAAGTCCATTGCTCTAAAAGCCAAAAAGGAATCTAGTGATGATGATGATTCAAGTGACGAAAGTGAAGACGAAGAATATGCAATGGCCATAAGAGAATTCAAGAAGTTCTTCAAGAGACGAGGAAGATTCACTAGATCATCAAGAGACGAAAGAAGAGCATTCCAAAGGAATAGAAGTGACAACTACGGGAAAAGAAAGTGCTTTAGATGTGGAAGTCCAAATCATCTCATTGGCGAATGTCTAAAGCCACCGGGTTATGAAAATCAAGGTGCTTTTGTTAGTGGAACATGGAGTGATAATGACAAAGAAGAAGTTGAAAAGCCAAGAGACGAAAAGTGTTTTATGGCAAAAGAAACCGACGAAATATGTTTAGGAATTGACTTGGAACCCGACGAATGGATTAAAGATAGCGGATGTTCGAGGCACATGACGGGGAATCTCAATCTATTCTCTACATACAAGGCATACAATGGAGGTAACGTTATTTTCGGTAGTGACTTACGTGGAAAAATCATTGGCAAAGGTACGATCTCTCAAGACTCACTTACTATTGAAAATGTAGAGCATGTAGATAAATTAACATATAATTTGCTTAGTGTAGGACAAATATGTGATAATAAATGTAGAGTCACATTTACCGAAGATGATAGCGAAATAGTTAAGAATGGAAAAATTATAGGTAGAGGAATTAGAAAAGGTGGCATATATGTTATGAAACTAGGAAACAAACCTGAGGATAGGATATGCCTAACGACCTTAGATGAAAACTCTACACTATGGCATAGGAGATTAGGACACGCTAACATGCAACAAATACAATCTTTGGCCTCTAAGGAATTAGTTAGAAATTTGTCTAATCTAAAATATGACAAGCATTTTTGTGATGCATGTAAAATTGGAAAACAAGCTCATGCTAGTCACAAAGCCAAGAATATAGTATCCACTACTAGGTGCCTAGAATTATTACATATGGATCTTTTTAGTCCATCCGCTGTGCGGAGCTATGGAGGAAACAAATATACCTTAGTAATAGTAGATGACTACTCACGATACACGTGGACTAGGTTTTTAAGTGACAAAACCCAAGCCTTTGAAAAATTCGAAATATTTAGTAAAATGATTCAAAATAAATTAGGATGCTCAATAGTTGCCATTAGGACGGACCATGGTAGGGAATTTGATAACGAAGTACAATTCGGAAAATATTGCGAGATAAATGGAATATCTCACAATTTCTCCGCTCCTCGTACTCCTCAATCAAATGGCGTAGTAGAAAGAAAAAATAGGTCACTACAAGAAATGAGTAGAACCATGTTAAATGAACAATCCATCCCACAAAAATTTTGGTGTCACGCCGTAGATACATCAACTTATATTTTAAATAGGGTATCAATTAGAAGAATTCTAGGAAAAACTCCTTATGAGTTATTAAGAGGTAGAAAGCCAAGCTTAAGCTACTTTAGGGTATTTGGAAGTAAATGTTATATTTTAAACACTAAGGACTATCTCACTAAGTTTGATCCAAAATCATATGAAGGAATATTTTTAGGATACTCACAAAATAGCAAAGCATATATAATACTTAACAAACACTCCATGAAAGTAGCGGAATCACTAAATGTAACATTTGATGAAACACCACGACCTCCTAAAACTTTACCTTTAGAAGATGATGATTTAGTCGAAGATGAAGCTATTGAGGTTAGTAAAACAAAACCCATAGGAAATGATAATGAAAACATTCACTTAGAAAATAACGAAATTGTTGATATTAAAGAATCTAGATCACATCCATTAGATAATATAATAGGACATCTTAACCAAAGAACCCTTAGATCACAAGCCCAAGATAAAAACAATTTCTTTTGTTTCCTCTCAGCAATAGAACCTAAGAATATTAGCGAGGCTTTAAAGGATGAAAGTTGTATTATAGCTATGCAAGAAGAATTAAATCAATTTAAGGCGAATGATGTTTGGGAACTAGTCCCAAATCCAAAGGATATGACCATCATAGGAACCAAATGGGTATATAGGAATAAGTTAGACGAGAATGGAATAGTTACTAGGAATAAAGCTAGGTTAGTTGCCCAAGGTTATAATCAACAAGAAGGAATTGATTATGACGAAACTTATGCCCCCGTAGCTAGACTAGAATCAATTAGGATATTACTTGCCTATGCTTGCGCCCTAGATTTTAAGTTATTCCAAATGGATGTGAAAAGTGCATTCCTTAACGGTTTTATCAATGAGGAGGTATATGTGGCACAACCTCCAGGATTCATTGACTTCGCAAAACCTGATTATGTTTATAAGTTAAAGAAAGCTTTGTATGGACTCAAACAAGCTCCCAAAGCTTGGTATGATCGATTAAAAGCTTTTCTTATTAAACATGATTATTCCATGGGAATGGTAGATAACACTCTTTTCACTAAAAGGAAAGACCCAAATCTCATCATTGTTCAAATATATGTTGATGACATTATATTTGGATCGACTTGTCAAGACATGTGTGATGAATTTGCCAAAATCATGCATGATGAGTTTGAGATAAGTATGATGGGTGAACTTAATTTCTTCCTAGGATTACAAATAAAACAATTAGAAGATGGAATATTCTTTAACCAATCTAAGTACATTAAGGAAATGCTTAAGAAATTTGGCCTAGAAGACTCAAAACCCATGAAAACACCCATGTCTACGGAGGTAAAGCTCACAAAGGACGATGAAGGTGAGTCCGTAGATAACACCAAGTATAGAGGAATGATAGGTAGTTTACTATACTTGACGGCAAGTAGACCCAATATCATGTTTAGTGTCTGCCTTTGTGCCCATTTTCAAGAGGATCCCAAAACCTCTCACCTAGAAGCGGTTAAGCGTATCTTCCGATACGTTAAAGGCACTATACACTTAGGATTATGGTATCCTAAGGAATCCGGCACAGAAACCATTGTCTATGCGGATTCGGATCATGTGGGAGACTACGTAGATAGAAAGAGTACTAGCGGTATTTGCACGTTTATGGGATGTTGTCTAACGTCTTGGTTTTCGAAGAAGCAAACCGCTCTTGCTATTTCTACCACCGAAGCCGAATATGTAAGCGCCGGAAAGGCATGTCAACAAGCACTATGGATGAAACAAGCTCTCGTAGACTATGGCATTAGGTTAGAAAATGTCCCCATTATGTGCGATAACAAAGGTGCGATAGATTTAAGTAAAAATCCGGTGCAACACTCTAGGACTAAACACATAGAAATACGTCACCATTTTCTTAGGGATAATGTACAAAAAGGAAATATATCCATAGAAAAGGTTGCATCGGAAGACAACATTGCGGATATATTCACAAAACCCCTTAAGCGTGAATTATTCAACCACTTGCGTTTAGGATTAGGAATGATGGAACAAGTTGACTAAATTACATTGAATTAATTCTAATTTATACTTGCATGAAAAATTATTTTTCTTCCATTCCACCTTTTCTGAGTCTAGGAATCTATTTCGCACAAAACTAAAGATTGAGAAGATTTATTTTCTTTGCATAATTTTTTTTTTAAACTCAATCAATTTTCTCTAAAAATTATTCTCACAATCTACGAATCACATGAAAATCATTTTACTTGCATTGTATTTCAAAATCATTGTATTTCAAAATCATGCATAAACTCTCACATAAATTGTCAAGGTATATAATCTAATATATATCTTTGACATTCATGACCGAGCAAAAATTGAATCAAGGAGATCATTTTGATTGTTTTTTAGGATCGTTATTTCTTTTTGCTTCTAGGAGTCGAAACAATCACAACTCCACATTTGTTGCATATAGACACTCACTAGGACAAACTCACTAGTAATGGTGTCATCTTGATCCATCATTAGTTTTTCACTCACTAAGTGCCTTTGCCTTTAATCTAAGATAGGTGCCTTAGGAAGCTTAAGGGTGCTTGCCTTTACTTACCTCCTATTGCTTATTATGTGTTGATTATTTGCACTTATGCCTATGTGTTTTTGCATGCATGATATTTAATGATTATATTAGATGCTATATTGCCTAAAGGAATTGAACTTGCTTGAATCCAAGTCCAAAAACACAACCTTTCTGCAAATTTTCTGCCAAAAACCCAATTCTGACAATCTGAAAATCACCAGATGGGCGGCCCCTTTAATTATGTAAGGCGGCCCCCTTAATTTTAAGGGGACCGCCCCCTAATTAAGGGGACCGGCCATCTGATGGACGGGTTTACAGAATCTTTTCTGCTTTTTAGCCCACTTCAACCTACATTTCTCATTTTTCACCAACACATTTTGTCCTAATCCCCCAAACAAACCTTATCCATCCTTAAACACACAAACCTTACACTATAAATATCCCCAATCCTAAAAACTCTCCATTCATCCCATCATGAACTCTCCAAACAAACCAAAATCAAAAGCCTCAAGGTTAGCAAGGATGACGGAAAAACCCGTTTGGCGAAGAAAAAGCCCTCGAAACAAATCCATCATCATTAATGAAGTTGGAAGTCATTCCACACCCCCAACTTCTTACTTCCCAAACTTTGCTTCAAACCAACAAGGTCATTCATTTGATCCTCTTTACAAACAATACAACATTGGCCAAACATCTTCCTTCAAGCCAAACTACACATCTCAACCTCCAACCACTTATAATGATCCATACAAGTTTGATCAACCATCAAACTACAATTCGAACTACACAAACCCAACTCTTCCATACCAAACCTATGATCCCCTCCATATTGCCATGGAAAAACAAAAGTTCCGTGATGAAATTAACCAAATCCATGATCTTAGTGATCTCCTTGCTATGCATCTTGCACAACGCAACAAAGGGCAACCTCCATCATCACCCTATGCAAATTGCCTTCCCCACTCTCTCAACTTGGATCAAGTTACAAACCACACTCACTTTTGCCCTTGTTGCATATTCCTTCAAAAACAAATCCTCTACTTGAGTGAAGATATCTCTTGGATTGAATATCTTCTCACTCGTAATCATCCAATACCACCCTTAACACGATACAACATCGTGAGATCCACTTCTTCCGCTCCATACTCCACCCCATATCCCTCTCAATCAAACATCTAAGCTTTACGCTTATGTTTCCCAACCATGGGTTGCAAGCAAGTGCAAGTGCTCTCTTAGGCAATATAGGACTATGTCTTCTCTTTTGTGTTATTTTTTTTTATCAATATGCTTCAAGCATATTGAATGTTGTAATGCTTTTCATTTCTATAATGCTTGAATGAATCTATGTTTAGTTGCATAATTATTGCCTTGCATATATGTGTATCTTGCTCTCTTCAAATATTTTTGTTGCAAAGATCTCCATAGCTCGTTCCCTTGGTGCTCTCAAATGAGGGGGAGCATTCTACCCGTTTAAACTTCCCTCGCGAAGCTTACTCGGCTTAACCTTTTTAATTTTACAAAAAGGGGGAGAAGAGAAATGTAAACTCTATAATACTTGTCTAAAAACAAGTTTTAGATATATTGAGTTTAAGGTTTTGTAATAATCAAAAAGGGGGAGATTGTTGACATAAATTAATGCCTAAAAACATTATTAACATGTTATCAATATCTCTATGTTTTGATTATCACAAAATATAAACTCATAGAACTAAAACTTGTGACATAAACAAGTATTTAGTGATTAATATTTCTCTTTACATCCAAATCACTTAAGGTATGAATAAACAAAGTGTTTAGTGTAATTTATGATCAAAGGGGTATTTAATTAACTAATACAAAGTTTATTTATTTATATAAACATATTATATATTTTTGAAAAACACTTTTGGTAATAAAAATTTTTTTTTTATTCATACTAAATATATGAATTCAAATTTTTAACCAAAATCAGTTAGTTTTTCACCAAATAAACTTTCCCCACTAAAAGACAAAGAATCTGGCTGTTTCAGCTGGGCGGCCCCCTTAATTATAAAGGGCGGTCCCCTTAATTTTAAGGGGGCCGGCCATGATTTAAGGGGACCGGCCACGCTCCTCTGTCAGATTCTGTTGCCTATAAATACCACCTTAAACCTGGATTTTTTCCTCACCTTTTGCACTACTAAACTTTCTGATCTAGATCCAAATCTCCATTCTTTTATCCTTTGATCATAAGTATATAAATTCTTTGTTTCAAAGTGATCCAACCTTCATCCTCTCAAGTGCAAGAGAAGAATACTTCTATCCCTCAAGACAAGAAGTATTACAACTTGTTGTGATCTCCACATCCAAGTTGTTGGTGCATCATCAAAGATCTTTTACATTATTCTTTGTGAAGATTGTTGTGAATATTTGATTGTAGTTAGTTGTGTTAGATATAGATTGTGTGATTAGTTAGTAGCTTGGTGTGAAGAAGATAAGCTAGGTACTAGATTGGTGTGAAGAAGATAGGTGTGGAGTAGTTAGTTGTGAAGTAGATTGGTTTGAAGAAGTTGTGACTTAGGTGTGACGAAGTTGTGGTGTGAAAAGTGGTGTGTAGATTGGTGTGTATATTGGTGTGTACGGTTTTCTCCGCCATAAGGGAGCTTGTTGATATAGTGAAGAAAACTCTCGAGTTAGGTGCTCGGGGAGTGGATTAGGGCAAGGAAGGTGTCCTTGTAGCTGAACCACTATAAATCTCTTGTCTCCCGGTTCGATCTTTCCATCTCTTGCTTATTTCATTACTTATCATTATAATATATTGTGTAGTATTAATTGTTTATATTGTACAAGACTTGAGATCACATATTATCGAATCTAAGTTTTTAAAAGCTAAGCAAAACTTTAAAACTAATTTTATAACGAAATAAAAAGGCGTAAAACTATTCAACCCCCCTTCTAGTTTTCCACAAAGTTACCTCATATTATACTTTCATTACTAGCAGATCAACTGATGTGATGAAACTATGTTTATGGAGGATCCTAGTTTTCAAGATTATTCTATGGATATGATTTCCTTGGGTATTTTAATTTTCTTGAAAAATTGTATTATCAAAAATACTAATATTTTGAACTTTCTTTATCAGTAGAAATGGCTCAAACTGATAACACCAACTTTCGTTCTATGTTCAAGACTTACTTTGAACGAGAAAAATTGACTGGCTCAGAAAATTTCAATGATTGGTATCGTTCACTCAGGATTGTCCTGCGAGTGACCGGTCAACTTGAAGTCTTGAAAACGCCTTGTCCTGCTGAACCTGAAGGTCCTGAAGCCACTGAGGCTGCCAAGGCTGAATAGAATATAACTTGTAAGGAACATATTGATGTGGCCGCAATGATGTTAGGGGCAATGTCACCAGCTCTTCAAAGGCAGTTTGAAGAATACTTCCCCATGAACATGATTGATGAACTCAAGAAAATATATGAGAAACCATCAAATATAGTGATTTACGATTTGATGGAGGATTTACATGGTTGTAAGTAGGGTGATGGTGAACCTGTGAGTGCTCATGTGTTGAAAATGAAGAGTTTCATGGATCAACTACAAACACTTAAGAAACCCTATGACAATGATATGGCTGTTAACTTAATCAATAGATCCCTTAACAAGGAATTTAGTGGTTTTGTGAGGAACTTCAATATGCATTGCGTGGGAAGACAGTAAGTGAATTGCACGCACTGCTCATTGATTATGAGAAAGGGTTACCACAAAAGGCTCCTACACCCCAAGTACTTGCTATTCAAGGGGTAGAATTAACAAGCCAAATGCGAACAAGAAGAAGGGTAAGGGTAAGGCTGCTAAGAATAAGCAAGTTATGGCTTATCAACCACCTCAACCTAAGAAGAACCCTCCTAAGAAGAATAATCCAAAGAAGGATCAAGGATGCCATTACTGCAAAGTGATGGGTCACTGGAAGAGGAATTGTCTTCTTTATCTCGATGACTTGCGAAACAATAAGGTTAAGAAGACTGGGCACATGGGCGCCAGTACTTCAGGTAACTTATTTGTCATTGAATTATTTACTTTATCTCATAAATTAAATTCTTGGGTATATGATACTGGATGTGGTATTAACATTTGTAATACACTACAGGGGTTTAGAGAGGAAAGGAGACTAGCTTATGGGGAGCAATTTCTGCATGTGGGCAATGGAGCACAAGCAGCAGTTGAAGCCATAGGAGTGTTTAGTTTTACCTTCTGGTTTAGTACTGCTTTTAAACAATTGTCATTATGCACCTTCTATAATTAGAGGTGTTGTTTCCTTTTCATGTTTGTTGGATCTTGGTTTTACTCATACTATTGATGGCAATAAAATTTCTGTTTCTTTAAATGGTGTATTTTATTTTAATGTTGTTACTGTGAATGGTGTGTTTGAAATTGATATGAATGATTGTATGTCCAACAATAATAATAATTCAATGTACAGTATTAGTAAGAGAATGAAGTATGACTTGAATTCTTCTTACCTTTGGCACTGTAGACTTGCCCATATAGGCAAGACTCGCATGCAAAAGCTGCATAAAGATGGGCTTTTGAAAAATATCAATGATGAGTCATTTGATAAGTGTGAGTCTTGTATTTCTGGGAAGATGACTAAGAAACCTTTTCATAGCAATATGGAAAGAGCTTCAGATCTACTTGGTTTGATACATATTGATGTGTGTGGACCACTTAGACATGTGTCAAGGAGAGGTGTTGTTTACTTCTTAACTTTTACAGATGATTTCAGCCGTTATGGTTATGTTTATTTACTTAAGCATAAACATGAGGTGTTTGAAACATTTAAAGTTTTCAAAGTAGAAGTGGAATTGCAATTAGGAAAGAAGATTAAAGCTCTTCGTTCTGATCAAGGTGGTGAATACCTTAGTCAAGATTTTAAAGATTTCTTAATTGAGAATGGAATTGTCCAGAATCTCACATCTCTATATACCCCACAACAAAATGGTGTATCTGAGAGAAGGAATCGTACATTGTTGGGCATGGTTCGATCAATGTATAATCTTACTAATCTTCCTTTGTCTTTCTGGGATTATGCTCTTGAATCAGCTGTTCGTATTTTGAATATGGTTCCCACAAAGAAGGTTGATAAGACACCATATGAGATGTGGACTGGAAAAGCTCCGAACTTGTCTTATTTAAAGGTCTGGGGTTGTGAGGCGTATGTTAAACGTGACTCACAAGATAAAATCCAACAAAGATCTGTAAAGTGCATTTTTGTAGGATACCCAAAGGAAACAATGGGTTACTACTTTTACTTTTCACCTGAGAACAAAGTGTTTGTTGCTAGGTATGGTGACTTTCTTGAAAGTGATCTTGTATCTCAAGAAGTCAGTGGGAGAGTATATGATCTAGAATATGATCAAGATAATGCATTACCTTCAGAAAACACTAGCACACTTCCTGTAGAACCTGAAAGTCTAGGTCCTCCACTGGAAGTTGAAGTAGTTCCCATTCGCAGAACCTCTAGATCTGTGAAAGCTCCTGACCGTCTATGTCTTAATGTAGAAGTTGATGAGAATATACTAGGGGATCTTAATGAACCTACCAGTTATAGAGCTGCCATTAATAGTCCTGAAAAGGAAAAATGGAAAGCTGCTATGAATGGGGAAATACAATCCATGCATGATAATGAAGTCTGGACAGAAGTAGACCTTCCTCCTGGTGCCAAGGTAGTTGGGAGTAAATGGCTCTATAAGATTAAGACTGACATGGATGGAAATGCGCACACTTATAAGGCTCGTCTGGTTGCTAAAGGTTTTACTCAAACTTTTGGAATTGATTATGAGGAGACTTTTTCTCCTATAGCAGACATAAGAGCTATAAGGATTCTCATAGCTATAGCAGTGTACTATGACTATGAGATATGGCAAATGGATGTGAAAACCGCTTTCTTAAATGGTCATCTAGATGAAGACATCTATATGACACAACCAGAAGGGTTTGAAAATCCAAAGTTTCCAAATCATGTATGCAAACTTCAAAGATCCATTTATGGATTGAAGCAAGCATCTGCGACAGAAGCTGAATACATTGCTGCTTCAGAAGTTGCTATGGAGGCTGTTTGGATCAGGAAATTCGTTTCGGGGCTTGGTGTTATGCCTTCAATTGAATTACCTATTGATATGTATTGTGACAAATCTACTGCAATCATATTTGCCAATGAACTTGGAGTCATGAGAGGCACCAGACATTTTCTACGGAAGTATCACTTTGTTCGTGAAAAGGTTAACGAAGGTGAAATAAATCTGCTAAAAGTTCACACATATGATAACTTAGCCGATCCATTCACTAAGGCTTTGGCGAAAGAAAAGCTTATTGAATTAGCCAATGGAATTGGGCTTAAATTAGCTAGTAGTTTCATGCATAACTGTGATTAGTATTTGGATAAAAGATATTGTAAACAATTATTATTTTAATGAAATAAAGTATGTTGGTATGTTTATTTCTATTGTTAATTATTGTTGTCCTATTTTTGCATGTTTAAATCCATGAATAAGAGTTATTCTAAATTGTCCGTTGTCAGTTAATAATATGAGAATATTATTAAATTAAGACAAATATGAAGGTTGGTATAATATACTTAAAGTATATTGATGCGTAGTCATGCCATTTCAGATGATATTCGATGATACTGAATATAGGACTTATCCCGACTATATGATGTTACTTTATGGATCTTGTCATTAAGTAAATCATAAGAAGTTATCCTTAGACTTGAGATACAAGATAACGGTCATTAATGTAATACATTTTTTTTGAACAACTTAACGCTATACGTAACTGGTAGTCATAAGGGTTGTTTTCGGAAGTGTTACAAAGTTTGTGTGTTTTGCTTGTAGTCAATATAGAATTTGTTCATTCAAATTAATTTTTGGAGTTTAATACTGTTGGGCCCCTCGTAGGGATGTCAAGGTGTTTGCGTGGCCACGCCCAAGGTCTTTCCTGAAAGGTTCAGAAGATTTGATAATCTTGTCAATTTCTAACAACGAGAAACAGAATGGTTAATTAAGGAATGACCTAGATCCAACAGCGTCCAAGTTCCGTCTCTGGCCTTCTTATATAATAGTGTTAGTTTTATAGACATTATAATAACAGTTGTGTGTTAGGATCGAACTCGAGATCACGGGATTGCACACAATACGTATGAAGAGTAAAAGAATAATTATTTACAAATGTTATACGTAATTATTAATAAACACAAAACTAGTAACGACCGTTGGTATTTAACGGATAATGACTAACGACCGTTAGACGAAGATTATGAAAGTAATACTAATGAATGTTTGGAAACAAGAGAAGGTTCCGGAATCCCCTTGGGGAGTCCTCAACCGATCGGCCAAGGGAGGTTCCTACCTCCTTTGTGCCTTGAGCTCCAAGTTTCAATTAGTATATAAACAAACCCAAGATGCATTGTTTTCTCATAACTTGTACACACACATCTTGATGTTTTCTCTCCTTCTCTTGTCCCATAATCGATCCATCAAAAAAATCCCTAAGGGATTTCGATTTTAATAGCTAAACAAAGTTTTGTGTTTAATTTTTGCATAAACTTTTACTTGAATTAGTACGTGTGTACAAGAACGCGATTCAAACACACTATTGTTTGATTCTTGGATTGAATTACAAAAGAGGTAAGGGGTAATTCTTATAATCCACATAAACCCTAATTAGGGTTCTTGATTTGAAGATTGCATTTGATTCTTGTTCGGGCTAGAATCACAAAGGTATGTTTACTTTTATAATTGATTAATTAATTACATGTTATATGATCTTGTAATTGCTTCCGCTATGCTCACTTGATGTGTTTGATTTATTTTATATGAATGTCATGATATCATAATTCCAACAAATAGTAGTACTTAATACTTGACTTATAACAAGTTGACCTTATTTGCATCATTGCATGTAATATTTTCGAAATGGAATAAGTTATTAGGACCCAGAGGGGACCTCCCTCCGTTTTTTGTGGGTTTTTTTTTTTTTTTTTTTTTTTTTTTTTTTTTTTTTTTTTAATAAAAAACTATAAAATGAAAAGTACGAAATAGAAAATATAAAATTTAATAAGTCAAATACTTAAAACTGTAAAAAATACAAGAACATAAACTGATAAAAAAACTGTGTTATACTAAAAATAAGACAAAAATACAACGTTGGTCCCTAAACTTTTCACAAAACATCACCATGCACCTTAAGTTTTGAAAAACGTCGTGGTGCGTCCAAACCTCAAGGTTTTGAGGCCGATTGCATCCTTTGACCTGGAATTCTAAGGCCAACGCCCATTTTTAGTTATATCATCAAGGGTATAATAGACCAAACACATTTTCAACCATATTTAAGTTAAATCTAACCCAAACTCCTTTAACATCATCATTTTGTCCCTTAGTTGTTGTTTCCCTGAAGTTACTAAGCATGAATCTTGATGGAAATGGACTATATTAGTGTGTTCTTTCCTCAAATGATGCATTGTTAACATCTCGTTAAGTAAGAAGTTACTAAATTATATCATGACTAAAATACACCGTTGGTCCCTACGTTTTGAGGTAGCAAGCTCTTCACCTAAAGTTCTTGCATCTGCTATCTCAACATCTACAAGGGAGAAGGTTAAGATCTCGTTAAGTAAAAAGGTAAAGATGTCATTAAGTACGAAGGTTACTTAATTTAAATCATGACTAAAATACACCGTTGGTCCCTAAATGCTTGTAAATGTGTTCATATTTCCAACAAATAATGGGGAATTGAAGAGTCCAAAAATGCTTCTAAAATTTAATGCAGACTCTTCGTTTTCCCCATTATTTGTGTATATATTGGTTACTTCCACATGTTGCTGCATACCAATCTTATATCATCAACCTCAAACACATCAATCACATTCACTTGAAATCATGTTGTCTGAAAACAAAAGACCAGAGATGCAGATGCTATCGAACACAAGGAATTGAGTAAAAGACCAACTACTGAAGCAAATGTGGCAGCAGAAAACCATGTATCTAACCAACAACAGTCGCCCAAAGTTGAAGGTGATGAAAGCTGATACTATCAACTAGAAGTTGCGTTGGAACAAGAGGAAGAAGCAAAGCAGCAAGAAGAAGCAAAGGAGCAGGAAGAAGCAAAGGAGCAGGAAGAAGGAAATGAGGAGGCAGAAGGAAGCCATGTTGAAGTGATACAAAGAAGGCGTTCTGCAGCGGCAGAGGAGCATTGGAAAGAGAAGGCTGCAATTAGGAAATTAGAAAAAAAATGGATAAAAAAAGGGATAAAAAACAATGATGAAAATGAAGAAGATGAATGTTTAGAAACATTCAGTTATAATGATGTACATTTGGCATACGCTTCGGATTAATGTCATTATATAACGAAATAAATTTTAAATTATAATTTTAATCTTGATTATCCGAGTTTTTGCTTTCAATTGTATGTTTGCATCTACATATGTAGTTTAGCGGGTGTTTGGATATAACCAGTTTGACTTTCACAAGTCAACATACACCCAAATATTGAATGACTATGTAACCAACGGTGTATTTTAGTCATGATATAATTTAGTAACTTCTTACTTAACGAGATGTTAACAATACACCATTTGAGGAAAGAACACACTAATATAGTCCATTTCCATCAAGATACATGCTTAGCAACTTCAGGGAAATAACAACTAAGGCACAAAATGATGATGATAAAGGAGTTTTGGTTAGATTTAACTTAAATATGGTTGAAAATGTGTTTGCTCTATTATATCATTGATGATATAACTAAAAATGGTCGTTGGCCTTAGAATTCCAGGTCAAAGGACGCAATCGGCCTCAAAACCTTGAGGTTTGGACGCACCACGACGTTTTTCAAAACTTAAGGTGTATGATAATGTTTTGTAAAAAGTTTAGGGACCAACGATGTATTTTTGTCTAAACATAAAGAATAGACAAAAGGTATGTTTGACCAAACCCCTCATGTTACATCATAAGAGTTCTTATAATACTAAGAGTTCCTATAATACGCCTCTTCGGAAAAATTAGTCTTTTTTCAAACACTTCATTAATTAAGGATAGATTTAAGATCATTTGAGAACCAAACTTTTTTTACATACCAATGGACTAATTTCTACCCTCCATCTTCCCTGCATCTTTATTTGATCTAGTGGAAACAATTTAAAAAACTCACTTTCATCATTTTTTTTTTCAAATATTAATATCTTTCAAACCGTTAATCGTTAAGCGAAAAAAAATATACCGTTACGACGAGCATTTAATTATCTTTCTATAGATAGACACTTTGATATATTTTCGACAATTTTTTTTCATTTTTTTCACGTTTTCTTTCGTGGCCGAAAAAATCACATATGATATATCATATATGATATTATATATCATATATAATATATCATATATGATTTATCAAATATAATTTTTTCGGCTATGAGAAAAAAAAGATTTTTTTTTTTTTTTGTCGTAAGTGTATCAAAGTGCCCGTCTATAGAAAAATAATTAAATGCTCATCTCGATGGTGTAATTATTTTCGCTTAACGATTAACGGTTTAAGAGATATTTAAATTATAAAAAATTGGTGAAATATTAAAATGCTTTTAATATCAACAATTGATTTCTTTTTAGATGGATTGTGGGGATGAGTCACGTAAGAAAAGTTTGGTATTTAATACTTCCTCCGTCTTAAAATTATTGTCCCCTTTTAACTTTTTTAGTCTTTCTTTCTCAACTTTGACTATAAATATTTTTTTTTGTGTTATACAATTTTTGATAAAAATTATACCAATGATAATACATTTAAAATTCAAACCGTTTATATATTTTGTATCAAGTATTATGTAATATAAACAAAAATACTTAAGGTCAAAGTTGAAAAGTAAAGATTGAAAAAGTCAAAATGAGATAATAATTTTGGGACGGAAGTAGTATAACTCTCCTCAATACATATAAGTTTTTTATTTGTATATGTGTGGTGACGGGCTCATATTACGTTCTCACGTGTATATTCATACACTATAACACACGACACATATAAATAGACACGACACTTACATCTTGTCACCCGCATACATACAAATTACCTAAAAACAGACAGTCACACATTACGATACTTATATAGACCCATGCATTTAAACACATGCACATATATAGTACTCTGTAATGTATAAGCGTAAACACATTTACACCCATTAATGTTCGCAACTTGCTTAGCCCAAACCCTAAATTATACTTTTTTTCTTAGATTGTATTAAAAGTTATTATCATAATATAGACACACATGTATAATAACTGTCACGTACGTTTTTTAATTAGTCAATCACTAGATGATCTCTAAGAAATAGTTGAATAATTCTTAAAGATTTTCGATCTCATTTATGCATGGGAAATTTGAAGGAAATCCTTAGGAAATTAAACACAAATCCTAAAGATTTCTAACGTCATTGTATACCTATGAAATCCGAAAAATACTAGATCCACCTACACTTTACAAAAATTTTCCCACACGCTGACGTGGCGGAGTGTTGATTGGTTGGTTTTCTGTGGGCCACAGAAAACCAACCAATCAACACTCCGCCACGTCAGCGTGTGGGAAAATTTTTGTAAAGTGTAGGTGGGTGTAGTACACCTCATGAAATCCTTAATTAGGAAAACCATCATTAATTTTAGACGGATTTGTGACACTTTTGTTTATGTCACTAATGGCTAGGAAATTACTAGGAAAACAGTTACTAAATACTGCTCATAATCGGTATTATAATAGGTAATTTCCTACGGAACATTTCCCTAAGAAATATTTGTGGGTGTCGGCTCAATTGACAAATTTTTTGTCAAATGAATATTAACTTATGGGTTAACCTGTCTTTCATGATTCTAATTAATGTAACAACCTATTGCTTCACACTTAATTAATAATAACATGTTAAGAGTGCTAAGTACAGTGCATACAAATAATAAGTTATTGGTGTGCTATTTCACTATCACCTCATCACCGTACGAATAACACACCAACAAATAAAACACAATTCTCAACAAAAAAATAACATTAACAATATGTGTAGGTCCACAAAATACAGTAACTCACTAAAAATACCTTACCTAAATAATAATAATAATAATAATAATAAATTAATAAATAAATAAATTCAGTTTTGCTTGTCTTAAATTTACGAATTCGGTATTTATTGGACTATTCGCGCGAGTTTTTTGGTTACCTCAAATTATGCGCAAATCACATACGAGATACTTTTAGATAAAAACAAATTATTATCTTACCACATCAAGTGGTTGAACTGTTCGAATTTTTAATCGACTCAAATTACGCACAAGTCTTTGCCTACAATAGAGGTAAAAATAAAAAATACAATCATACGAGAAATTTTTAGGCGAAAACGAATTACAGTTTCGCCATAACCGCGGGCAATTTATTTCTTGTTTATATAAACAATATACCAAAAATGAAAATCGATATAATCTTAAAAGGAAAAAGGCTTAAGTGAAGAATAATTTGAAGTTGGCAACTAATATAAAAATAATAACTTACTAACTAAAGATTACGTTAAAGATGAGTTAATAAAAACAGATAATATCATACAGATTTGGTTAATAAAAAGTATGTAAACTAGTTCAAGATGAGTTGTAAAGTTGTGGGATGATCGAGATGATCGACATCGATGTCACGTCAACGTTTAAGCTGTTCAAAATTTCATGGGAGGTGATTTGCACACTCTCAAAAATGATTGGCACACTCAAAATGTGAGTATGTTGACATTTATACCCTTACAGGATAAGAATAAGTCCAAACAATGTGAGGGTATAAATGTCAATACACTCAAAATTTGAGTGTGCCAATCATTTTTGGGAGTGTGCAAATCACTTCCCAAATTTCATACATGTGATTATGTGAAGCAGAAAAAAGACAATAGCCAATTTGTACAGCTTATCTTAAACAACATAATTCAAATATTGAAACCACATGCAAATGCAAATACAAATACAAATAACAATACTATTTGTTTACAAACACTTATCAACACATACACGTAAGAATTATATCATGTTCTTCTATTCAATATTTTCCTAAAAGATATTTGACAAAACCAAATGTTGGTGGTTATGAGCCCAGAACAGGGTGGAGATAATCAATTGTTCTAGCTACGTACCAATTAAGGTTACCGGATATCACTTGAAATCGTGTAATCACTTTCCAAAGTAAACTATTCGACCCTAATGCCTGGGTATCACGAATATCTACTTGGGATAAGACCATATGTTGTTAGTGATTTAGGCACAAATCAATAACCCTTCGTGTTTAAGTGTTGTGTGTTTTCTGTGTATCTCTTCATGCATAATAGATTTACCTATTTATAGGTAATATTACTCAACCCTAGTCCATGAAATTAAGAGTGATTAACGGCCCATTAATCCCACTTAATTTGCCTCCATAATTATAGGAATTAGTGGTTACATGACCAATTAAACGTGGTCATTAATGCAGATATAACTGCCACTTAAATAGGTCAAAGCAGTTACTAATCAAGTTTGAATTCAGTCCAGTGAGTTCGTAATACTCACTGATGAGCTAGTCCCTGAGGACATCAACTCCCTGATGAGATCCTTCAGCCTGAGCTGAACTCATCAACCTGATGAATACCATTCAGTCCAGAGTATCACTCCTTCAAAGAGTGAACTCACTGAACTTCATCATACACTGAAAACACTTAACCACTATCTGAGTCAGGGTGTTCAGGGACCTGATGGGTGTACACTCCGTACCTCCTAGCCCATTACCAGGTGTGAACCAATCCCACAAGTGCACTAAATTTTCCAACAATCCTCCCCAAATTTAGTTCACTACCTTTGCATGAAAATAACCATAATACAAAACAAGTGCATAAACGAAAATGTCATGAGGATTGAATTTTCATCTTAGTAAATTACACGTTCAAATATTCGAGAATCAGGGTGTTCTAAGAATTGAACCCTTCAACCCATTTGAATACCTGAAGATAAAATACACACAAGTTTTCCAACACTTAGACACTCCTGACACTTTACAAGCCATGTGTCCATATCCAATTCATAAATGTTGTAAAAGCTAAAAGTTCATAGCTTCCTGAAGCGGCAAAACTTCAACATTCACATAGGTGGTTCCTCTTTATTCATGCTCCTGCCAAGCACTTTTTCAAAGAAAATTAACCATTAAGAAGTAGAGACTTCATCCTCCTTTTCAGCAGGTTCCAAGCACAAACCTTGGGATGTTTGTAAAACATGTGCTTCAGTACACTGAATGTTCAGCTTTCCACATTGAACTCAGCTCCCAAGTTTCCTCAGGAGGGAGTTGGGTGTCCTAGCATTCAGTGACTAAGTTGGACTTTAAACCCATCCCTTTAGCAGACTTTATAACCAAGTCTCTAGCCAGACCCTTCGTCAAGTGATCAGCTAAGTTCTGTTGATATCTTACAAACTCTATAGATACCACCCCATTCATGATAAGCTCACGAATCATGCTATGCCTGACACCTAAGTGTCTAGACTTCCCATTGTACATCTGGCTATAAGCCTTTGCCAATGTAGCAGCACTATCACACCGGATAGAAATAGGTGCTATAGGTTTAGGCCACAATGGAATCTCAAGAAGCAACTTTCTCAACCATTCAGCTTCTTTGCCAGCAGCTGCTAGAGCCACAAATTCAGATTCCATTGTTGAACTGGTGATACAAGTTTGCTTCTTGGATGCCCAAGAAATTGCACCTCCACCAAGTAGGAATACCCAGCCACTGGTAGACGAATTGTCTTCAGTGTTACTGATCCAACTTGCATCAGTGTAACCTTCCAACACTAAAGGATAACCAGTATATGAGAGACTATAATCCATAGTTCTCTTCAAATACTTCAGTACCCTCTGAATTGCTTGCCAGTGCTGAGCACTAGGATTACTAGTATACCTGCTCAGTTTACCCACAGCAAAAGCAATGTCAGGCCTTGTACAAGTCATGACATACATCAGGCAGCCAATCACCCTGGAATACTCAAGTTGAGATACAGCTTTGCCAGTATTAAGCATAAGCTTCTCAGTGGTATCCATGGGAGTACTCACTGGAGTACAATCAAAGCAATTAAATTTCTTCAGTACCTTCTCAATGTAATGAGACTGAGAAATTGATATACCATTGCTTTCATGTTTAATCCTTATACCAAGGATAACATCAGCCTCCCCCATGTCCTTCATGGAGAACCTTGATGACAAAAATTCCTTTTTCAGGTCAACTTGATTTTAGTCAGTGCCAAAGATCAACATGTCATCAACATATAGGCAAATGATGACTCCTTTACCAGATTCATCAAATTTGCTATATACACATTTGTCAGCCTGGTTAAGAACATAACCATTAGACAAAACCACTTCATCAAACTTTTGATGCCATTGTTTAGGTGCCTGTTTCAGTCCATATAAAGACTTAATCAGTTTACACACCTTGTTTTCATTGCCAGGCAAGATAAAGCCCTGAGGTTGGTTCATATAAACCTCCTCATCCAATTCACCATTCAAGAAAGCTGTCTTCACATCCATCTGATGAATAATCAGATTGTGAATTGATGCCAAAGCAATCAGCAGCCTGATGGTACTGATACGTGCCACAGGGGCATAAGTATCAAAATAGTCTATCCCTGACTTTTGTTTAAAGCCCTGAATGACTAATCTGGCCTTGAACTTTTCAATAGTTCTATCTACCTTCATTTTCCTTTTGAAAATCCATTTGCAACCAAGAGGTTTGCATCCTGGTGGTAGATCAACCAACACCCAAGTGTTGTTCCCCATGATGGAGTCAATCTCATCATTTATTGCTTCTTTCCAGAAAGCAACATCCCGGGACTTCATTGCTTCTTCAAAAGTTTTGGGATCATCCTCAACTATGAAGCAATAGGAGTATTGGTCAGAGACCTCACTCCTTGTACCTTCAATTAAGTATAATTGAAACTCAGGTCCAAATGACTTTGGAGTCCTGACCCTTTTGCTCTTCCTGAGCTCAGGTTCAGGTTGTTGAACCACAACCTCATCAAGGGCCTGAGATGATAAATCATCAGGGACCTCTGATACACCATTGTCATCAGTTCCATTTGGAATCCTGTGACTTGGTCTAGGGACTGATGAGAATCTATTCTCATCAAATAATGCATCCCTTGATTCAATTATTGAATTAATTGAAACATATTCATTAGGTTCAATAACATAGAACCTATAAGCCTTGGAATGCTCAGCATATCCAACAAAGATGCAATCAATGCCTCTTTCACCCAGAGTTTTTAATTTTGGATCAGGGAGTCTTACAACAGCCCTACAACCCCAGACCCTGAGATAATTCAGGTTGGGTTTCTTTTTAGTCAAGAGTTCATAAGGGGTAACCTTGTTCCTTTTGTTGGGAACCCTATTAAGTAAATAGCAAGCTGTTAACATAGCTTCACCCCAGAACCCTTGACTCAGTCCTGAGTAGGACAACATGGAATTAACCATCTCCTTTAGTACCCTGTTCTTCCTTTCAGAGATACCATTTTGTTGAGGAGTATAGGGAGCAGTCGTTTCATGGATTATACCAACAGACTGAAAATACAGAGTATCCATATACTCACCTCCCCTATCAGTCCTGAATCTTTTGATCAGGGACCCAAGTTGCAACTCAACTTCTGTTTTAAATACCTTGAATTTATCTAATGCTTCATCCTTGGTATGTAATAGATAGACATAACAAAACCTAGAAGCATCATCAATAAATGTCACAAAGTACTTCTTGTTCCCCAAAGAGGGAGTGGCATGCAAATCACACAGGTCACTGTGAATTAGCTCCAAGAGCTCAGTCTCACGTTTTACACCCTGAAAAGGTTTCTTAGTAATTTTGGTCAACATGCAAGTTTTACACTTTTCAGTGTCCATGTCAAATGCTGGGATTAACCCATCCTTAGACATATCTTGCATCCTTTTATAATGTACATGGCCAAGTCTAGCATGCCACAGGGTAGAGTCATTCAGTTTAGAGGTTGACATAAAGGCTGAATTAGTATTGTCAGTGACAACATTAAGCCTGAACATTTGATTACACAAATAGCCAAAACCAATAAACACACCATGTTTGGACAAAATAAATTTATCAGATTCGATAACTTGTTTATATCCATGATTATTCAAAACACTACTTGAAACCAAGTTCTTCCTTATATCAGGAACATGATTAACATTAAACAAAGTTACAATCTTTCCAGAACTAAAACTAAGATCTACACAACCACGACCATGCACCAAGGCTGTTGACTCATTTCCTATGTGAAGAATAGATCCATCATTCAGTGACTCATAAGTCTTGAACCAGCATCTATCTTTGCACACATGAACAGTTGCTCCAGAGGCAACCCACCACGCAACATCATCATCCTGCACATAGTTAGATTCAGATACATATGTAACATAATAAACCTGAAGAGATTCATTAAACATATTCTGACCTTTCAGTGAATTGGCTGAACCACCACTCCCTGAACCACTAGTGCCTGAACCATTGGTTTTACCACCAACCTTAACACCTTTGCAATCCCTTTTAATGTGACCAGATTTGCCACATTTCCAACAAGTAGGTGTAGCCTTCTTGTTAGGATCAGCCCTTGTGTTATCATGATGTTTGCGTTTGCCTTTGTTGTCATTGTACCTGGTGGAATTGTTATGTTCCACCATATTGACAACAGATGCACTAGTAGCATTGCTACTCTTTGGCTTGTCATTATCCTGCGCCCTGGGGGAATCCTCAATACGCAGATGACTACCCAACTGAACAAGTGTCAGTTTCTCCTTCTTATGTTTCAAGGCATGCTTGAAATCTTTCCAAGAAGGAGGGAGTTTGTCAATGATACAAGAGACTGAAATAACCTCATCCATGTTCATTTTATATTGTGTAAACCTTCCAAGTATTCCAAGAAGTTCATTGTATTGTTCCATGACTGGTCTTGAATCAGTCATTTTGTAATTTGTGAAATTACTCACAAGAAACTTCTTACTTGAAGCATCCTCAGCCATATATTTGGCATCCAAGGAATCCCAAAGTTCTTTGGAAGATTCAACGTTCTGATAAATGTCAAAGAGAGAATCAGACATACCATTGAGAATTAAACCTCTGCAAACGTAGTCATCATTCTCCCATTTGCTCCTTTTCCTTATCTGCTCCACAGTAGCATCATCCCCATGATCCTCAGGAATGGCAGTGCTTAGAACATACACCACATTCATGCTTGAAAGCAAGAAGTGCATCTTCTTTTGCCATCTTCTGAAATCAACACCTTCAAACTTATCCAATTTGGAAAAGTTAGCAGCCATATGCCTCATAGCAGCACTCATTGATTATCACAAAATAGTTTACTTTGATTGTTGGTGGTTATGAGCCCAGAACAGGGTAGAGATAATCAATAGTCCTAGCTACGTACCAATTAAGGTTACCGGATATCACTTGGAATCGTGTAATCACTTTCCAAAGTAAACTATTCGACCCTAATGCTTGGGTATCACGAATATCTACTTGGGATAAGACCAAATGTTGTTAGTGATTTAGGCACAAATCAATAACCCTTCGTATTTAAGTGTTGTGTGTTTTCTGTGTATCTCTTCATGCATAATAGATTTACCTATTTATAGGTAATATTACTCAACCCTAGTCCATGAAATTAAGAGTGATTAACGGCCCATTAATCCCACTTAATTTGCCTCCATAATTATAGGAATTAGTGGTTACATGACCAATTTAACGTGGTCATTAATGCAGATATAACTGCCACTTAAATAGGTCAAAGCAGTTACTAATCAAGTTTGAATTCAGTCCAGTGAGTTCGTAATACTCACTGATGAGCTAGTCCCTGAGGACATCAACTCCCTGATGAGATCCTTCAGCCTGAGCTGAACTTATCAACTTGATGAATACCATTCAGTCCAGAGTATCACTCCTTCAAAGAGTGAACTCACTGAACTTCATCATACATTGAAAACACTTAACCACTATCTGAGTCAGGGTGTTCAGGGACCTGATAGGTGTACACTCCGTACCTCCTAACCCATTACCAGATGTGAACCAATCCCACAAGTACACTAAATTTTCCAACACCAAAACTATATATACTAATCTCCATGCGAAGTTTTTAAATGATATGTACACGCTTTTATCAATATTTTTTCAAACTTTATTCAAAAGGGTCATCAAAAGGATATAGTAGTAGCCCACACGCAAATATATAGAATGAAAGGCGTGTAACATGCATTTTAAGTCAAGTGCAAGGAATATAATTAAGTACATGACATTTACCATACGAATTTGTTGGTAAATCTCAAACTACCTCTTTAACTTTACTAAAGTTACAAATAGCCTCTTATGCTTATTTAGTTTTATATTTGAACCCTTTTAAGTTTAATATTATAACAAAAATACGTACTATTTACATTTAAAAATTATTTTTAGAAGACAAAAATCACACAGTTTAATAAAAAGGAGACCACTATATTTTTTAATCAATCAAATAGAATATATATCCATTAAAATCTCTTTTTATTAGATACAATAAAAACAGACAATTATTTTGATCCATTCTAAAAAAGAAAAATGAACTATAATTTTGAAACGGAAAAAGTAATTACTAAACTCTTTTTATATCGATATTTCTCGCCGGCTACAATACCCTCGTTTGGAGAGAGAAAGAAAGAAAATAATAATAATAATAATAATAATAATAATAATAATCTATCCAATATTTACTAACAGTATATTCTATGATTTATCCCATTGTTGTACTACTTTCGTCTCATATTAAGTGTCCACTTTCATAATTCACAAAGTTTTAGAAGATTCAACTAACTAAACTCTCCACCAATTATAAATTATTTTTACTCACTAAACTCTCATCTTATTGGTTAAAAGGATTAAGTGGACACTTAATTTGAGACATCCAAAGATTCTATTGTGAATACTGGGACGAAGGGAGTAATATTTTTTTTTATCATATTTGATGTCCTAAACAAAAATTTACTAACCTAATAAACATCAACGATTAATCTAAGAATCTATAAATAATCTAGGGTAGGCAATATTTTTATTGTTATGGATGACAAAGATTGAGAGTTATGGTCAATGATGTGTTAATTAGGTCGAGGATTATTTTTTATGTTATATATGTGACATTAAGGTCAATATTTAATATGTTAGTCAATACATAAGTCTAAAATTTAGCATGGTCTTTGCCTCTTTCGTTTTCACTTTTATTGTGCACTAACAACGGTCATATATCATTGATAAACTCTATCGATTATGTCCAAAAGAGTTCTTCATTTAGTTACTCAAATTATCCATGTATAATAGCTAAATAATACAGTAAGATTACATATTACATAAAGCGAAGGTCACAACTCACAAACAATCTTGTCATAGTGTTTCTGCAATTACGATACGTGATGTGTGGCTTCATGTTAGTTATAGAGGATGTTTGATTTCGGCTTAATTAACTTAAAAAAATAAATAAATAAAAATAAAATAAATAAATAAATAACTGAATTAGTTAAATCATATAAAAACTGTTTGTTTATAACTTAATAGAAAAATATGACTTAAAATATTAAGTAATAAAATTAAGGTTGTCTGCATTAAACCATCTCTTAATTAAACATGACTTATTAAAAAAAATTTAACAAACGAGCTCATAGTCTGGTTAACGGGGTGCTCGTTAACCGGTTTCATGTAGTTACCGAAGATATAGTAAAAGGCTTTAACCTTTACGTGATACCATAAATTTCTTTTTTTTTTTATCATTTATTGGTTAAATGGATACACACTCGTTTAAGAACATGTAATTTATGAAAAATACAGTTTTTTTTTTTTTTTTTTTTTTTTTGAAAAGTTAAACTTCATTAAGAAAACACCACAAGGGACCTCAAAGCAAGGACCCAAGGGCAAAACACAAACAAATTACATGATGTTCAAGGGCAAAACACAAACAAATTACATGATGTTCAAAGGAGAATTACACCAAGCAATCCAATCTAAGTCTTTAAACTTAGATCTATTTCGAATCCAAAAAAACGAATACGATTTGATGTGCTCCACAACCTCGATGGCTCTACGCCGTTTGTTATTGAAAATGCGATTGTTCCTTTCATTCCACACGGCCCATAAGGTAGTGATGATGATACCTCTTAAGATGTATTTGCTGACTTTGGAGTTGCCTTGATAATCTGCTAACTTGAGAAGGTCCGAAACTTCAAAGGCAAAGATAGGGGAGATACGACACCAAGCTTCGATCCTGGACCAGATCTCTGCTGCATAAATGCACCCGGTAAACAAGTGTGTCGAAGATTCTGCATTCGAAATACAAAAGACGCACAGGTCGCTTGGCAATGAAACGCCTCATTTAATTAATTCAGTCTTTGTAGCTAAACGATCAATAGAAGCCCTCCACGCCATAATTTTACATTTAAACGGAGCCCAACCTTTCCAAGAAAAATGTCGAGTAGCCTGAAGATTAGAGCTCGAGAACAACAGCTTTTTAGCCTCCTTCACTAAGAAAACCCCTTCCTTATCAGTTGTCCAGACCCATTTGTCTGTACCGCCTTTCCAATCAAAGTCATAAATGTCCGAAAGCAACTGAAACAACTCTGAAATCTGAGCTGCAGAATTCAGAGCTGTTCTCCAGTCCCAAGACAACCTCTTCTCTCCATTTATAACCTGTAATCTTTCTGAAACGGTTGCCCATTTCCGTCTTTCAATCCTGAACAAGTTGGGATAGATGTAGCGTAACGGTTCGTTATGTAACCAAGGATTAGTCCAGAAACTGATCGAATCACCACTGCCCACAATATCCACAAAAAAGTTATTAAGCGGTGTGCCGTTATGAATTCTCTTTTCTCCAATTTTCGTAATGTGTTTCCAGCAACCGCTCGCAGATAATGAACAAGGAAGCGAAGACCATGATCTACTCGAACCATGACACCCGAGCACAACTTTCTTCCATAAACTTTGATCTTCTGTTTTAAAACGCCAATTCCATTTGAGCAGTAAAGCTTCATTCACGTGTTGCAATTTGGATAGACCCAAACCTCCCATATTTTTTGGCAAAGTTAGAGTATCCCATGCTACCCAATTAATCCTTTTCCCATCACTAGAGCTGGACCATAAAAATCGCCTCATTACCGCCTCTAAGTTCTCAATAACCGCCAAGGGGGCCTTATAGAGATAGATCGGTAAATTTTCAAGAACCGATTTTATTAAAATTACCCGGCCACCAATAGATAAATGTTTCGCTTTTCAAGAACTCAATCGGTTCTTTACCACCTCAACAACCGGAGTCCAACTATTTATTCTAGACATCTTGGCTCCAACTTTAATGCCTAAGTACGTGAAAGGAAAGACGCCTCTTTTACACCCTAGAACCTCCATCACACTATCCACTTCACTATCTTCAATACCCACACCGAAAAGATTTGACTTGTGAAGGTTAATCCGCATACCTGAGCATAAGTAGAAAACTCTAAGGATACGGGCCATACATTGGATGTTATCACGAGACCAATCTCCCATGATGAGTGCATCATCGGAATAAAATAAATGGCTAAGCTTCAACTCCTCCTCCGCCAAGCGAATACCTTTGAAATCCCCTAAACTTTTAGCTTCCTCCAACATCCACGAAAGACACTCCATAACTATCAAAAACAAGAAGGGAGATAACGGGTCGCCTTGTCGAAGACCCTTTTCGCTAGAGAATTGAAATGTAGGCGACCCATTTACAAGAACCGAAGCCCGGCTAGAAACTAAAATGCCTTTAACTCACAAACACCATAACGGCAGAAAACCCATTTGGTTAAGCATAGAAATCAAAAAATCCCAATTGACGCTATCATAGGCTTTTTCGAAGTCAATCTTCAAGAAAAACGCCTTTTTCTTACTTCTTTTCAACCAATCCAAAATCTCATTAAGCACGAGAGGACCATCAAGAATAAACCGATTTGACAAAAACGCCGATTGAGAGTCCGAAATAACCTTTCCCAACACCTTCTTGAGGCGATTAGCAAGGATTTTGGAAATAACCTTACTAACCATCCCAAATAGAGTAATGGGTCTATAGTCTTTGAGACTCAAAGGCGATTTAACCTTGGGTATCAAAGTAATGAACGCCGAACCGCAATCCGAATTAATAGTACCCGTACCATGAAATTCCTATAAAATATTATAGAAGTCTTCTTCCAAAAAGTCCCAAAACCGTTTAACAAAACGTAAATTAAATCCGTCAGGACCGGGAGCTTTATTAGAACCACAGTCAAACACCGCATCTTTGACTTCATGTTTGGAGAACATTTCAATTAGCGAGGAACTGTCTTCGACATTCAATCTTTTCATACCACTACAGGAAATACTCGGCCGAACACGTATCTTTTCTTTGAAGTGATTTCTAAAAAACCGAAGGACTTCCCGTTTGACAAGAGCCGGTTTAGAAACCCACTCGCTGTTGACTGCAAGGCCCGGGATCGCGTTTCTAGCATATCTACCTTTGACTATGTTGTGAAAAAAGCTCGAATTCTCATCGCCTAGGGAAGCCCACTTACAACGGGATTTTTGTCTGATATCGCTAGCTCTGAAAAATTCGATCTCTTGAAGGCACTTCGTACATTCTGACCAAACCCATAACTCCTCCTCTTCTAGCTGTTTTTGTTCCATCAAAATCTCTAGATCCTCCTTTTCTTTTTTTAAATTTGACTCTTCTTCATGTTCAGCTACCCAAAACAGAAGTGATAACATCCACACAACCCAGCCTGGCAAGCCACGAATCGAACCATCGAAATGGTTTGGAACCGAAATTAGTGTCTACCAAGGAAAGAAGTAACGGGGCATGATCTGACAATTCTCTATTAAGTGCTCTAACAGAAGCGTTAGGCCACTTATTGAAGACGTTCTCACAAACAAACACCCTATCAATTTTGCTCATCTTGCATTCGCCGCCCCGATTAACCAAATACGTGTACTTCAGACCTTTTCAATTATATTCCCGAAACCCCGTTTCGTCCACAAACTCATTAAAATCCTTGGCACAAACTTGGTCAAAAACAGAGTTTTTTCTTTCATCTACGTGTCTAACCGCATTGAAATCCCCAACAACGATCCACCAACCTTGACCCGAGACAATCTCCCTAGTAATTTTACCCCAGAGATTCCTTTTATCGGAGTTATTTTGTGGAGCGTAAACGTTAAGAATGTTCAGACGATTGTTCCCATCAACCGTCATACCCGAAACCAATAAGTAATTCTTGTCTTTCACAACCTTGTCCTTGGTAAAAAATCTCGGATCCCACAGACTAAGGAGGCCACCCGAATTACCCTCTGACATAACACTTTCGAATTCATCCCTTGACCACCCCAATATCTATCTATCAAACTAACCGGGATATTGGTAGACATAGTTTCTTGCAAGCCAATAAACGACACTCCATAGTTATTCTTCAATTTGTTAATCCAGCTCGGTTTACCGCGAGACCCAATCCCTCGAACATTAATCGACAAAAAATTCATAACTTACCTAATTGTAATCCCTCTTGAATGATCGACTCCTGAATCAAAGTGTCATGAGTGTGTAAATTAACACCCAGCTTATCCCCCATTAACTTAGTGGCTTCGATTTCAGCGGCTTGGATAAGGGCAGCAGCAGCATCAATTGCGTTAACTTCCTCCACTACATTAACCTCCCCTTGATCCTCGAGCTCCACCTGAGAAGGTGGGTGACTGTTAAGATCAATAGGTCAGTCAGTGTTGTCTTTGGCATCTACAGAGATAGATGTAAGTGGATTAGCTTCACTAAGGCCCAACAGATGATTGAGCCCAAAGATGTCATCATCATTTTTGGGCTTCTTGGTAATCTTCAGGCTTTCATTGCTACTCATGTATTGGAAACTGGATCGGCCCACATCGTTTTTCTTTCCTTTCTTTCTTTTAATAACTTTAGAAGTGGAGGGACTATTATGGGCATTATCAAAAGTACGATCAAAATCGAAAACATCCCCTGGAATAAAATCATCGTCAGCATTCCTAAGATTCAGCCCTCCTTCATTAATAGGCATTGAATTGACATTCTCAGAATTCAAATTATCCTCAATAATTGGCATTGATTGATCCCCATTAATGACATTTAATGAAGAATCCACAGTTTCCGTTTGGACATTCTCCTCGGCGTTCTCAACTTCCGGTGACTTTTCCGACTCGTCTTCAGATTCCGAACCCGATTCATCATCCGTATCTTCCTCCATATCGTTAGTCTGTGAATCATCATTTTTCTCCACACTACCAACCGTCACAAAATCTGGACCAGTCTCCGGATTCTTCTGTCACCATAACACGGAACTTCCGATTTTTCCAATTCAAGGAGACCTCTTCAGAAATCTTCTTGCCTTCTCCGACTAAGACGCCCACATAATCGAACGATAAATCTGCTTCCTTTTCTGACCTGTTAGCTTTGTGCACGATCTTTCCAAACAAACCACCTACCGTGTCAATCACTTCGTTGGAGAGTAAGTGTAGAGGAATTACTTGTATCTTAATCCACGCCAATCTTTCGAAACTCAGCACTTGTCCTGCCCAAAGAATAACATCCGAGAAACACTTCTTCAGCAGTACCGCTGCGTCACGGACCAACAAGGCCGTTTCCTCATCATCAAAGGTTAGCAATAAATCCAGACCTCCCAAGTACTGGATGACCACCGAACCAAGGTTGAACGAGTCGATTATAGCGTAAATATTCTTCAAAGCGTCCACATCCACCATTCTACCAACTAGCGCTCTCCCATACAACGAAGAAAACGCGTTTACGTGACTGTCAATATTAACCACTTTACCACAAAGTAAATCACTAAAGGTTCTTCCTCCTGTTACTTGTGATCCAGGAGTACCACCCTTATGGACCGCCCCACCTCTATCAAATGAATTCTTATTGTCAGTAGGAATGGAGGTCTCGTATGCATTATTAATCTCGCCGTCTTCTAACACAAACCGAGCGATGTTAAACCAGAGTTTACTATCTCCTATCCGAATACCCCGAAGATTCTTCAGCATTTCCTCTTTGTCTTTGATATCAAGCTAGAAATAAAGCCAAATCGATTACCTCCCCTATCTCTTTTCCTAGCGATGTAGAGACCAAAAATCTGCCCAAACACTCGAACATGACTTGCCAAATCCACCCCGCTGCACCCTTCTGGAAGATTGGTTACGAAAAACTTAGTAATGCGACGTTGAATGTTCTCCGGAATTGGAACCCTCCGGCGGCGGTCCATTTCCCTTCTCTGGTAACGATATCTATGATCTGCACTCTTCAGTTAGTATATGAAAAATACAGTTAATGCTGATTTGTTTTTGTAAAGCAAAATAAAAAAAATGAAGTAAAGAAAGTTTTACTTTTAGACAATCAGTTAACTTTTTTATTTGATTTTATCTATACTATATATAATGTAGAAATGAATCTCTCTCCTCTTAATCTTAAAATTTAGAGGTAATTGCATATATACCCATTAAAACTTGCATATTTGCATATTTCCTTAAAACATGCTCAAACATCATTGTGCATTATGCATTTAAAACTTGTATCTTGGAGAATATGCAAATATGCAACTTTCGGTGGGTATATATGCAATTCTCCTTAAAATTAAGAATTACAAGTCATAATGCTTATTGTACGATACACAAAGCACTATTAATGATCTTTCTCATCAATCTTAATTTTAAGACATACAAGTCTTAAAGCTTAATGTACAAAATACAAAGCACTATTAATGCGGTCAAAATATTTAATGTAGTCAATTAATTAACGGGCCAATAAATACAATTATTGTCGTTATTAAAACACCCCTTACATAAGAAATACAAATTATCAAGCATATTGTACAACCATTTTAAACACAATTTCTGCATTAAATGTCACTAATACAAATAATAAAGCACATTATACAAATATTCAAGCCCAAACAGACGTGGGCCAAACGGGTTAATGTTATACAAATCGCTTTAAAAAAAACAAAAAAAGACGAAATAAATTCCTTAAGCGTAACACCCCATTTATATTTAAAAAATTAATATATTATATGTTTTTTCTTTAAAAACGATTATAATGTTCTACAATTGAGAGAAATTATGTATCCGTTAGTGCCATTTAACTTTTCAATAGGCAATGCATGCCCATTTCAAAAAAAGGGGAGGGCAAAATATGGCCACATTGTTTACAAATTAGCCCATTTTTTTTTTTTTATTTTGTGCACAAATTGCTACGTCTAATAATTATTATCACAATTTGTTAATACAAATATCGCCTAAAAACATTATTTATATTTTACGATCTTCGCTAAGTTTTGTTAATGACAAATGTAAACTTTAGTTTCTAAGTAAAACATAATCTTAGTTTTAAAGACTTGCATAAACTAGACTTTTGCTACATTTTACATTTCATAAAACACAACACTTTTTATTTTCTAAAAATAGAATTGTCACATCACATTTATGACAAGTTTTGTCATTATACATTTATGAAAAGAAATGTGTTTGACTTACTTTGATGTTGCTTGCAAGTTTAGTGTTTGACTTGATATTATGTGATGTGACATTGTTTGGTTTGCAAGAGTAATGAGATGTGACTTTGTTTGGTTTGCAAGATTTATTGCAAAACCAACTGCAAGCCCGGCGGTACCCTGGAGGTACACGGGCGGAACCCTTTTGAGGGGTCCGCCTGATCCGCCAGACCTGCAGAAGGTTTGGCTATAAATATTGAGCCACAAGTTGAATTTTAGCTCATCACTTGAGATTATATTTTACACACACATTCATTCTTTCATCTAACCTCTTAACATTTCATATGTGAAGTTTCTTTTTGTAGCAAAGAGATTCACGAGCTTACTAAAAGTAACAAGTATTCAACACAACGTTGCAAGACTTGTTAGCTTAGCATTGTGTAGACTTGTGTAGTTTACACTTCATTTGATTGTGTATTTTCAGTAGTGATCGGTTAGTATTTTAGTCCTCAAAATACAAAGTGTATTGGGAGTAGTTGTACCCTTGTAAAGAACTAACGGGAGTGGTTGTACCCTTGGTAAAGAACTCGACATCTAGCTTTGTGTCGGTAAAAGTATAAGTGACGTGTAAGGTTTTCTCCGCCGGTGAATGGAGCTTGTTGACTAGTGAAAGTAACTCTCGAGTTGGATACTCGGGGCGTGGACGTAGGGCAAGGAAAAAGAGTCCTTGTAGCCGAACCACGATAAATACTCGTGTTGTGGTTTGATCGTTTCTTTCATTTACTTGCATGTTATATATTGTGTTTGTGTATATATCTTTGATCAAACGGAAAGTTTCAAAGCTAACTTAACAAGTTAAAAAGATTTTAATCGGTAAACTATTCAACCCCCCTTCTAGTTTTCCACAATTGGCATCAAAAGCTACGTTACTCAAGCTTTTAAAATATATTGTGTTTTAAAACTTGAAACGATCCATGGATTTTGAAAATTACAAAGAAGAGCAATCTATGCAAAGACCACCACTCTTTGAAGCAAATGGTTTTATATATTGGAAAAACCGTTTTGAAACTTACGTGAAATCTAAAGATATAGATTTGTGATATATAATTATTGATGGTGATAACGTAGTTACTAACATCAAAGATGATGATCAAAAGAAATTAATTGGTAAAAATAATGAAGCTAAAATGATGCTTTACAACGCTTTGCCTAAGAAAGAATATGAAAGAGTCTTTTTGTGTAAAACCGCCAAAGATATTTGGCAATCTTTAATTGTCACTCATCAAGGAAACTCACAAGTTAAAGATAACAAAATTGATCTTCTTGTTCAACAATATGAACAATTTGTTATTTCCGAAGATGAGATTATTGATAATGCTTTTGCTAGGTTTAATACTATTATTACTTCACTTAAAGCACTTGATGAATCTTTTTGTAGTAAGAACTTTGTCAGGAAATTTCTTAGAGCACTCCATCCGAAGTGGAGAGCAAAAGTGACGGCAATTGAAGAATCCAAAGATCTTTCAAGCATGTCACTTGATGAGCTAATTGGACACCTCAAAGTTCACAAAATGGTAATGGAAAAAGATTCGGAACTAGTTAGAGGCAAGAAAGAAAAAGTTAAGTCCGTTGCCTTAAAAGCTAGAGTCCAATCAAGTGATGATGAAGAATCTACTTCGGATAGTGATGATGAGGAATATGCTATGGCCATTAGAGACTGTGGAAAACTAGAAGGGGGGTTGAATAGTTTACCGATTAAAATCTTTTTAACTTGTTAAGTTAGCTTTGAAACTTTCCGTTTGATCAAAGATATATGCACAAACACAATATATAACATGCAAATAAATGAAAGAAACGATCAAACCACAACACGAGTATTTATCGTGGTTCGGCTACAAGGACTCTTTTTCCTTGCCCTACGTCCACGCCCCGAGTATCCAACTCGAGAGTTTCTTTCACTAGTCAACAAGCTCCTTTCACCGGCGGAGAAAACCTTACATGTCGCTGATACTTTTACCGACACAAAGCTAAATGTCGAGTTCTTTTACAAGGGCACAACCACTCCCGTTAGTTCTTTTACTAGGGTATAACAACTCCCAACACTCTTTGTATTTTGAGGACTAAAATACTAACCGATCACTACTGAAAATACACAATCAAATGAAGTGTAAACTACACAAGTCTACACAATGCTAAGCTAACAAGTCTTGCAACGTTGTGTTGAATACTTGTTACTTTTAGTAAGCTCGTGAATCTCTTTGCTACAAAAAGAAACTTCACATATGAAATGTTTAGAGGTTAGATGAAAGAGTGAATGTGTGTGTAAAATGTAATATCAAGTGATGAGCCAAATTTTAGCTTGTGGCTCAATATTTATAGCCAAAACCTTCTGCAGGTCTGTCGGATCAGGCGGACCCCTGAGAAGGGTTTCGCCCGTGTACCTCCAGGGTACCGCCGGGCTTGCAGTTGGTTTTGCAATAAATCTTGCAAACCAAACAAGGTCTTGTCTCATAACTCCTAGCAACCAAACAATGTCACATCTCATAATAACAAGTCAAATACAAAGCTTGCAAGCAACAACAAAGTTAGTCAAACACATTTCTTTCCATAAATGCATAATGACAAAACTTGCCATAAATGTGATGTGACAATTTCTATTTTAAGAAATAAACTTGTGTTGTATTTTATGAAATGTAAAATGTAGCAAAAGTCTAGTTTATGCAAGTCTTAAAAACTAAGATTATGTTTTGCTTAGAAACTAAAGTTTACATTTTGTCGTTAACAAAACTTAGCGAAGATTGTAAAATATAAATAACGTTTTTAGGCAATATTTGTATTAACAATCTCCCCCTTTTTGTTGATGACAAAACATAAACTTTGTTTTTAAGTAACACGCAAAATCTTGGTTTTCAAGACTTAAAAAAAATTATATTAACCTTGTTTTACTTTTAGAGACGAAAAGCATATCAAGTATTGAGGTTTAATATATTTCTCCCCCTTTTTGTCGAAACAAAAAGAAGAGTAGCGAAGCGGAATAATGCCCATGCTCCCCCTTGGTCGATACTCCCCCTAAATGGAGTGCCAAAATGAGAAACATGGATTTTGGACCCTACAAAAAAAATTGTTAGTTGGTGATATATATAGTCAAGGATGTAGTTACCACACACATTGCAATAACAATGACAAGACAAACATTATCAACCAACAATGTACTAAAGTGAGTAGAAAGAAATATCATTCCAAGTAAAATTTTGACTTATAAAAGTCAAAAGACAAGAAATGGGTAAAATTCTTCTACTTCTAAAAACTTTAAAAAAATAACCAAGAAAGAAAAATAAGAGCCTAGTTTCCTAAATTTGGGGAAACAGCCTCCAAATGGTTCTCTAGGGTTTGTTTCGGTGGGAAAGGGCATCCAAACGTTCGATGACGTGTTGAAATGCAAACCGGGTTTCATCTTGGAGTTGGTGAAGCAACGTTTTGATGGTTTCACCCATTTGCTCACAATTTGAGCAAGCATGGGGATGAATGGGTTGAAATGGGTTGGTTTTGGTTTCTTGGTTTGGGGGTTGATTGGTTTTTGGTTCTTGGGTGGAGGATGGATTTGGTATTGAGTCAAGCAATGTGGTTTGAAATTCCATTGCTTGATGGAGATGGTTTTCAACCATGTTTTGGATATCCTCACATGAAGGAAATAAAGACTCAAAGGTTTGAGGTTGAGAATGTGGTGGATTTGGGTGATCATTGTTTTCAAAGTTTGGTTCTCCATATAGAGGACCATGGATGTCATGGTAGATGGGGGACAATAATGGTTTAGGTTGATGGTACACTTGTTGTGGTGGTGGAATGTGGTTAAAAAGGTTATCTTGGTCAAGAATTGACCTTGGTGATTCATTTGCAAAAGGTGGTGGTTGTGTAGGTCTTGGTGGAAGATCATTAAGATCTTGGACAAATGGGTGTGATGATGTGGGAGGAGACCCAAATAGTTCCATTGGCTCAATTTTGGGTAAAGGTGATGGTGATGAGGTTTTGGATGGTTGAGTTGGAGCACTTGGTGGAGTTGGGTCAATAGGTGATTTAGTTGGTGGTGGAGTGAGCTCATTTGGTTCATTGGGTGATGGTGATGGAGATGCAAGGTTCAAAAAGTGTTCACTTTTTATGGGTGATGTGAATTCATCTGAGGATGAGGAGCTTAGGTTGATGGGTTGATTAGACCATAGTGGTTTAACACTAATCCGGGCGGTTTTCCGGATGGGTCTTGATGGTTGAGAGGTGTTTGTTGACTTAGTCATGGTGAAAAATGGTTTATAAGTTTCAGAAATTGTGTTGAGGAAGGTGTGATTTGATGGTGTTTAGGATGGCTTAATTTATAGTGTTGAAGGATTATGGAAAGGAGTGTTTGGATTTAATGTTAGTCCATACAAAAATGGAGGTTTCTAATGATTTGGAAAACTAATTGTGGGTTGTCAAATCATGGAAGTCAATCCAATGAAAATGGTGAAGTGAGAAGACAAGTTTTTCACTAAATGCATAGTGGTTTTGGTGGATGTTTGGTAGTATAAATCTCAGGGATTTCAAGGATCCCTTAAAAGGGTTCCTTCCTTTATGTGTGAGGGGTCCTTGAGGTTGTTATGGCAAATTTTGAATTTTGGCGGGAATTGGTTTGGGTTAAGTTTATGGAAGAAGGAGTACCCTATTATGCTAAACACATTGCAAGAATTGGGTTTCTACCTAAAAGGATTGGATTTTGGTGTTTCAATGTTGAATTGGCGAAAAAGAAAACAAAAATTCTGCAGGTTGCTGGCGGCACCCTCAGAATACACAGACGGAACCCATTTGAGGGTGCCGCCTGGTCCGTTGGGCAAATTCTGGAATTCCCAGAATTTGCACTGGCGGAACCCAATATTGGGTACCGCCAGATCCGCCAGACCCAAAAAAGTAGGCAGTCAGCGTTTTTGACACGCGAGACGATTTTCAAAATTTTCGAAAAGTCCTAAAACCAAAAATATAATTCATAACTGGTTAGGAAATGCAAAAATTAGACATGTAAACACGCATAGCATAGGAGTTTGACCGGGGGCTAGCGAATTTCACTATACTTAGTGAAAATTATATAAACATGAAAATTTGACAACTTGCCAAAAGTTGTCTTCCTGCATCATTGTTAGTTAAAACATGTTTCAAATAGTATCAAACTTCCTACCAACACATAAATTCAAGAGAACCATTGTTTACATAACCAAATTGTTTAAATATCACCTTGTGCCAAACACTCTTAACACACCCGCACTCATTGACGGTCAATCTTCTTCTTCATTTTTCCAAGGAATCTCCCGATGTTTTTGAACATCCCCTTTGTTTGCTTAAACTCCTCCGACTCATTCGGAATATCCGGAAGTTGGGAAAGGTATTCTAGAGGTGGGAGCCTAGAGTTTGGAAAATTGTCATCTTCACTCATTGAGGAAGAAGATGATGAGGTAGGAGGATGTGTGCGTTTTCCTTGGGCTTTGTAAACTCTCTTATCACTAAGTGGAACAATGGTGTGTGGAATGAGAGTGTAGTCAAGACGAAGACGGTTAGGAGTTGGTGGAATGGGTGAAATGAACCTAAAGAGATAGGTCAAAAGCATTCCATATGGCATAGCCGTTGTGCCATGCACGGGAATGTCGACCATTCTCTTAGCCATGTAGTAGGCAAGGTTGAAGGGTTGTCTAACGGACAAGGAGTAGAGCATGTAACAAAGGCAAAGGTTGATATGGTCACGGTTCCCTATTGTGCTAATGACATTGGCTCTAAGAACTTCCTCCCATTTCTTGAATTGTGGCTTAAGTTCGTTCATTTCCATTCCATATGGGTCCTTATCGACCTCATTCCCCGAACGGGTTCTCCTAGTGGTGGTGGTCCTAACAAATAGGTGGTCACGGAGTACGTCTTTTGAGACAAGGGGTGTGTCATAAGGGTGTATACGGTCTTGGAGGTTGTCAAGAGTTGAGAGGGAGTGCAAGTCGGAATAGAGGCAAGTACCACGGTTTGGGACACCTAGGATTTGAGCAAACTCCTCAAGAGTGAAGGAGTATTGATGATCGCTAACCCTAAAGTTGATAGACATATGACCATAATCATCCGTGGAGAGGACGGAGGATGCATAGAACTCTAGAATGAACCTAGGACAAATAGGCTCATCTATATTCAAAAGACATTCAAAGTTGATTGTTGTAAAATCGGCGTAAAGGTTTGTGCCTTCTAGGAAGGATGGGTCAATGGTTCTACCCTCATGGACATAGTGTTTTTCTAGGGCTTTGAAAACATTTACTTGGTTTAGGGTAAGGCCTTTGGTTTTGTGGTGTTTTGGTAGGTACTTAATGGTGTCCTTGTGGTCGTAGTAGGTTAGAGGAGGCATGATGATTCCTAGAACAACAAAATTTCACATTTTAGTTTACATAAACCACTATTATAATATGGATGTTCTAGTGTGTGCCTATATGAAAACAATGTGGAGCTGTGGTTATCTTGACTCATTTTGATGCTTCAAGATCGTTTTATGCAAGTTTTGTTACAAAACAAAAGATAACCCAAACGCTCCTAGTTCAATGTAGCTTCGTTTGAATGTACCCGAAAATACATATTGGTTATGTATTCCCTTTAGCATTCAAGAGACATTATGCAAGTGATGTTTTAAACATAACGTTTTGATTTTGTATTCTCAATGTGAGACGAAAAAATATTTGTCCTACTTGTGAGAAATTTTTGGAAGGATTTGACATGGGGTGTTTTAGCAAACATGTTTATACTAATTAAAGATGCAATTCCTAACTATGGGAAACATGATTAGTTTTATTAAACACCTAATCTAATGCATGAGTTTTTTAAGTTAATGCATAACCCCAAGTTTTTGTTTTTGTGCAAGAAATAGAATTCCTAGACTCAGATCAGGATTGTAATCATGTTTAGAATACTTACAATGATGATTTAGTTGCAATGTAAATGAATGGAAGACCAAGAATTCGTAGGTATGGATGGATGGTAAAGTGAATAGTAGCAGTTTGGAAGTGGTGGTATGAGATAATGAGTGTTTGGTTTAATATAAACAAAGAATGTGATTCTGTAGGTCGACGGACATGGCGGAACCCTGAGTTGGGTTCCGTTCGTTATGGCTGACGGTTCCGCCGACACTGCTGAGAAAAATGGTTTTGGATTTGTTTTGATTTTTTTGATTTTTGTCTAATGTCCAGAACTACAATGTAGGTTCCATGAGTCCTAAGCCTAGCCTAAGAAGATTAAAAGGTTCACGTTTAAGAGGTTTTGTGAGAATGTCGGCAATGTTATCTTCGGAAGAAACTTTCTCAATTGAGATATTTCCTTTTTGAACGTTGTCACGAAGGAAATGATGACGGATTTCAATATGTTTGGTACGAGCATGTTGAACCGGGTTTTTGCTAAGATCAATGGCACCTTTGTTGTCACAAGAGCTTGTTGACATGCCTTTCCGGCCGAAACGTACTCGGCTTCCGTTGTTGAGATAGCAAGAGCCGTTTGCTTCTTAGAGAACCATGAGGTGAGACAATGTCCAACAAAAGTATAAATACCACTTGTGCTTTTTCTATCGACATAGTCACCGGCATGATCCGAGTCGGCATACACTATGGTGTCTATTCCCGTTCCTTTGGGATACCATAAACCTAAATGTGTAGTGCCCTTAATATACCTAAAAATCCTTTTAACAGCTTCGAGATGGGTAGTTTTAGGATCTTCTTGAAAACGAGCACATAGACAAACACTAAACATAATGTCGGGTCTACTAGCCGTTAGGTAAAGTAGACTGCCAATCATACCTCTATATTTAGTACTATCTACGGATTCACTTTCTTCATCCTTGGTGAGTTTAGTTTCCGTGGACATGGGAGTTTTGATAGGTTTCGAATCTTCTAGTCCAAATTTCTTAAGCATGTCCTTAATATATTTAGATTGGTTAAAGAAGATACCATCTTCTAGTTGTTTGATTTGGAGTCCTTGGAAAAAGTTGAGTTCTCCCATCATACTCATTTCAAACTCGTCATGCATGATTTTTGAGAAATCCACACATAATTCTTGACAAGTTGATCCGAATATAATGTCATCAACATAGATTTGGACTATGATAATATGTGAGTCTTTCTTCTTAGTGAAGAGAGTATTATAACTAAGCCCATGGTATACTTATGGTCAACTAGGAATGTTTTAAGTCGATCATACCATGCTTTTGGAGCTTGCTTAAGTCCGTAAAGAGCCTTTTTAAGTTTGTAAACATGATTTGGTTTTTCAAAATCGATGAAGCCCGGTGGTTGAGCAACATACACTTCTTCATTAATGACTCCGTTTAGAAATGCACTTTTGACATCCATTTGAAAGAGTTTAAAATTGTGTGCACATGCACATGCAAGTAAGATTCTAATTGACTCGAGCCTAGCAACCGAAGCAAAAGTTTCATCGTAGTCAATGCCTTCTTGTTGGTTATATCCTTGTGCAACTAGCCTAGCTTTGTTTCTAGACACAATTCCATTTACATCCATTTTATTTCGAAATACCCATTTTGTTTCAATTATAGTTTGACTCTTTGGTTGAGGAACTAATGTCCATACATCATTCCTAACAAATTGGTTTAACTCTTCTTGCATTGCAATTACCCAAGACTCATCTTTAATGGCTTCATTAATATTTTTAGGTTCAATGGTTGACACGAAACAAAAATGGTTGCTTTCATTTTGAACTTTTGACCTTAGTGTTCTTTCGTTAATGTTGCCAATGACACCATCTAATGGATGAATTTTAGATTCTTTGACATTGACAAGTTCTTTGTTAAATAGTTCATCTTCTTTGTCATCACTTAAAATTTCTTGATTTTCTATTGCTTGGTTTTCAACTAAGTCATCATCTACCAAAGGTGATGTCTTAGAGGGAGGTGGACTCTCGTCAAATGTTACGTTCAACGATTCCTCGACTCTTAAGGTTTCTTTGTTCAAAACAATGTACGCTTTACTATTTTGTGAATATCCAAGAAATACACCTTCATAAGACTTTGGGTCAAATTTGGTGAGATAATCCTTGGTGTTAAGAATGAAACATTTACTCCCAAACATTCTAAAGTATCCTAATGTAGGCTTTTTACCTTTATATAGTTCATAAGGAGTTTTATTAAAAAATGGTCTAATTAAGACTCGATTTAAAATGTATGTTGATGTGTCAACGGCATTACACCAAAACTTTTGTGGAATGTTTTGTTCATTAAGCATTGTTCTACTCATCTCTTGCAATGTCCGGTTTTTACGTTCTACTACACCATTAGATTGAGGAGTACGTGGAGCCGAAAAGTTATGAGTTATTCCATTATTATCACAAAAGTTACCAAATTGAAATTCATTATCAAATTCACGACCGTGATCCATTCTAATAGACACAATATTAGACCCTACTTGATTTTGAATTTTCTTACTTAGAATTTCAAATTTATCAAAAGCTTCATTTTTACTTTTCAAAAATTTTGTCCAAGTATATCTTGAGTAATCATCAACTATGACCAAAGTGTAGAAGTTACCTCCATAACTTTGTATAGCCGACGGACCAAATAAATCCATATGTAAAAGTTCTAGACACCTAGATGTAGAAACCAAGTTTTTAGCCTTATGGCTACTACGGACTTGTTTACCGACTTTGCAAGCATCACAAAAGTGTTGGTCATATTTCAACTTAGGTAGGTTTCGAACTAAGTCTTTGGAGGAGAGGTTTTAAATTAGTCTCATGTTAGCGTGTCCTAAACGTCTATGCCATAAAGTTGAAGATTCATCTAATGAAGTAAGATAAAGCTTGTCTCTAGATGTTGGATCCATCTTCATGACATACACGTTGTTCTTAAGAACACCTTTGGCTATGGTTATACCATCTTTAAGTTTTTTACTACCGTTTTCACTGAAAAGGACATTATACTTATTACGACAAAGTTGACTAATGCTGAGGAGGTTAAAACTTAAGTTATCAACATGAGCTACATCATCCATAGAAAGGGAGTCATGAGAGATTGTACCTTTTCTGATGATTTTGCTCTTAGCATTACTACCAAATGTAATGTTACCTCCATCACATTTGTGATAAGTTGAGAAGAGGCTTTTGTTACCCGTCATGTGCCTTGAACAACCGCTATCTTTAATCCATTCATCCAGTTCCAAACAAACTTTGAGGCACACCTATTTTATGAAAAACACTCAAACATTTAGTCCCCAATTTCTTATGGGTCCATTTTGGTTAAGCATGCCATTAATTTGTTCCAAGTATGAAAATAGAGCATAAGGGTTCCATGGCATGTGGTTTTGAGTTTGGTAATGTCTAGGAGTGTTTTGGTTCCAAACATGTTGGTAGTTTGGTCGAGCGTTGAAGTTGCTCTTTGGAAAGGGGCGTTTGGGAATTGGAGTCTTAGTTGAGTAGTTTTAGCTCTATATTCATTTTTACTAAATCCTACTCCAGTTTTAAACACAGGTTTTGTTCCATTTTTGTATGTAACTTTAACAAATTTTGAACGATCCGAAGTAGATGGAGTTACTGCTGCAGCAGACCTGGCGGAACCTTCGGGACCAACGGGCGGAACCCTAAATTGGGTTCCGCCTGATCTGCAGGCTGCTGTAGCAATTTTATTTGTTTCTTGTGCAATCTTTTCTTGTTTCATTTGACCCTTTGAAGTTTCTATTTTCGTAAATCCTAGTCCTGTTTTATCAAAGGGTGACTTTTGAAGTTTCATAATTTCATCCGCACAAGAAATGCTCTTATCGAACTTCTTAAACTTTGTGGTTTGTTTTATTATATCATTTTGAGTAATTTTGAGTTTCTCAACTTCTAGTTTAAGCTCTTCACATGATTTGCAAGGTGTGTCAATACCTTTACTCTTTTCTAATCTCTGCTATGGCCATTAGAGACTGTGGAAAACTAGAAGGGGGGTTGAATAGTTTACCGATTAAAATCTTTTTAACTTGTTAAGTTAGCTTTGAAACTTTCCGTTTGATCAAAGATATATGCACAAACACAATATATAACATGCAAATAAATGAAAGAAACGATCAAACCACAACACGAGTATTTATCGTGGTTCGGCTACAAGGACTCTTTTTCCTTGCCCTACGTCCACGCCCCGAGTATCCAACTCGAGAGTTTCTTTCACTAGTCAACAAGCTCCTTTCACCGGCGGAGAAAAACTTACATGTCGCTGATACTTTTACCGACACAAAGCTAAATGTCGAGTTCTTTTACAAGGGCACAACCACTCCCGTTAGTTCTTTTACTAGGGTACAACAACTCCCAACACTCTTTGTATTTTGAGGACTAAAATACTAACCGGTCTCTACTGAAAATACACAATCAAATGAAGTGTAAACTACATAAGTCTACACAATGCTAAGCTAACAAGTCTTGCAACGTTGTGTTGAATACTTGTTACTTATAGTAAGCTCGTGAATCTCTTTGCTACAAAAAGAAAACTTCACATATGAAATATTAAGAGGTTAGATGAAATAATGAATGTGTGTGTAAAATGTAATGTCAAGTGATGAGCCAAATTTTAACTTGTGGCTCAATATTTATAGCCAAAACCTTCTGCAGGTCTGGCGGATCAGGCGGACCCCTGAGAAGGGTTCCGCCCGTGTACCTCCAGGGTACCGCCGGGCTTGCAGTTGGTTTTGCAATAAATTTTGCAAACCAAACAAGGTCTTGTCTCATAACTCCTAGCAACCAAACAATGTCACATCTCATAATAATAAGTCAAATACAAAGCTTGCAAGCAACAACAAAGTTAGTCAAACACATTTATTTCCATAAATGCATAATGATAAAACTTGCCATAAATGTGATGTGACAATTTCTATTTTAAGAAATAAACTTGTGTTGTGTTTTATGAAATGTAAAATGTAGCAAAAGTCTAGTTTATGCAAGTCTTAAAAACTAAGATTATATTTTGCTTAGAAACTAAAGTTTACATTTTGTCGTTAACAAAACTTAGCGAAGATCGTAAAATATAAATAACGTTTTTAGGCGATATTTGTATTAACAGAGACTTCAAGAAGTTCTTTCGTAGAAGAGGAAAGTTTGTAAGGCAACCTAAAGATGACAAGAAAACTTTCCGAAAAGATCGCGATGATAGGAAAGGAAAGGTTGAAATAAAATGCTATAGGTGTGGAGACACAAGTCATCTTGTAGGAGAATGTCCTAACCCACCCAAGAGCAAACCTCAACAAGCTTTTGTGGGTGGTGCTTTGAGTGACTATGAAGGAGATGACGATGAGCCAAAGAATGACGATATTGCTCTCATGGCTCACAACTCAAATGAGGTATTATCCGACTCATCTTACTCCTCTATTGATGAAGACACTTTACAAAAAGAATATAATAAACTTTGTGAATTGAGCTTAAAAATCATAAACAAAAATAAATTTTTGAAAACTAAAAAGGAGTTTTTAGAAAATGAAGTTTATGAGTTAAAAGAAAAAGCTAAGAGATTAGAAAAGAGTAAAGGTATTGACACACCTTGCAAATCATGTGAAGAGCTTAAACTAGAAGTTGAGAAACTCAAAATTACTCAAAATGATATAATAAAACAAACCACAAAGTTTAAGAAGTTCGATAAGAGCATTTCTTGTGCGGATGAAATTATGAAACTTCAAAAGTCACCCTTTGATAAAACAGGACTAGGATTTACGAAAATAGAAACTTCAAAGGGTCAAATGAAACAAGAAAAGATTGCACAAGAAACAAATAAAATTGCTACAGCAGCCTGCAGATCAGGAGGAACCCAATTTAGGGTTCCGCCCGTTGGTCCCGAAGGTTCCGCCAGGTCTGCTGCAGCAGTAACTCCATCTACTTCGGATCGTTCAAAATTTGTTAAAGTTACATACAAAAATGGAACAAAACCTGTGTTTAAAACTGGAGTAGGATTTAGTAAAAATGAATATAGAGCTAAAACTACTCAACTAAGACTCCAATTCCTAAACGCCCCTTTCCAAAGAGCAACTTCAACGCTCGACCAAACTACCAACATGTTTGGAACCAAAACACTCCTAGACATTACCAAACTCCAAACCACATGCCATGGAACCCTTATGCTCTATTTTCATACTTGGAACAAATTAATGGCATGCTTAACCAAAATGGACCCATGAGAAATTGGGGACCAAATGTTTGAGTGTTTTTCATAAAATAGGTGTGCCTCAAAGTTTGTTTGGAACCGGATGAATGGATTAAAGATAGCGGTTGTTCAAGGCACATGACGGGTAACAAAAACCTCTTCACTTCTTATCACAAATGTGACAGAGGTAATGTTACGTTTGGTAGTAATGCTAAGAGCAAAATCATCGGAAAAGGTACAATCTCTCATGACTCCCTTTTTATTGATGATGTAGCTCATGTTGATAACTTAGGTTTTAATCTCCTTAGTATTAGTCAACTTTTTCGTAATAAGTATAATGTTCTTTTTAGTGAAAACGGAAGTAAAATACTTAAAGATGGTATAACCATAGCCAAAGGTGTCCTTAAGAACAACGTATATGTCATGAAGATGGATCCAACATCTAGAGACAAACTTTGTCTTACCTCATTAGATGAGTCTTCAACTTTATGGCATAGACGTTTAGGACATGCTAACATGAGACTAATCCAAAACCTCTCCTCCAAAGACTTAGTTTGAAACCTACCTAAGTTGAAATATGACCAACACTTTTATGATGCTTGCAAAGTCGGTAAACAAGTCCATAATAACCATAAGGCTAAAAACTTGGTTTCTACATCTAGGTGTCTAGAACTTTTGCATATGGATTTATTTGGTTCATCCGCTATACAAAGTTATGGATGTAACTTCTACACTTTGGTCATAGTTGATGATTACTCAAGATATACTTGGACAAAATTTTTGAAAAGTAAAAATGAAGCTTTTGATAAATTTGAGATTCTAAGTAAGAAAATTCAAAATCAAGTAGGGTCTAATATTGTGTCTATTAGAACGGATCACGGTCGTGAATTTGATAATGAATTTCAATTTGGAAACTTTTGTGATAATAATGGTATAACTCATAACTTTTCGGCTCCACGTACTCCTCAATCTAATGGTGTAGTATAACGTAAAAACCGGACATTGCAAGAGATGAGTAGAGCAATGCTTAATGAACAAAACATTCCACAAAAGTTTTGGTGTAATGTCGTTGACACATCAGCATACCTTTTAAATCGAGTCTTAATTAGACCATTTTTGAATAAAACTCCTTATGAACTATATAAAGGTAAAAAGCCTACATTAGGATACTTTAGAGTGTTTGGGAGTAAATGTTTCATTCTTAACACCAAGGATTATCTCACCAAATTTGACCCAAAGTATTATGAAGGTGTATTTCTTGGAAATTCACAAAATAGTAAAGCATACATTGTTTTGAACAAAGAAACCTTAAGAGTCGAGGAATCGTTGAACGTAACATTTGACGAGAGTCCACCTCCCTCTAAGACATCACCCTTGGTAGATGATGACTTAGTTGAAAACCAAGCAATAGAAAATCAAGAAATTTTAAGTGATGACAAAGAAGATGAACTATTTAACAAAGAACTTGTCAATGTCAAAGAATCTAAAATTCATCCATTAGATGGTGTCATTGGCAACATTAACGAAAGAACACTAAGGTCAAAAGTTCAAAATGAAAGCAACTACTTTTGTTTCGTGTCAACCATTGAACCTAAAAATATTAATGAAGCCATTAAAGATGAGTCTTGGGTAATTGCAATGCAAGAAGATTTAAACCAATTTGTTAGGAATGATGTATGGACATTAGTTCCTCAACCAAAGAGTCAAACTATAATTGGAACAAAATGGGTATTTCGTAATAAAATGGATGAAAATGGAATTGTGTCTAGAAACAAAGCTAGGCTAGTTGCACAAGGATATAACCAACAAGAATGCATTGGCTACGATGAAACTTTTGCTCCGGTTGCTAGGCTCGAGTCAATTAGAATCTTACTTGCATATGCATGTGCACACAATTTTAAACTTTTTCAAATGGACGTCAAAAGTGCATTTCTAAACGGAGTCATTAATGAAGAAGTGTATGTTGCTCAACCACCGGGCTTCATCGATTTTGAAAAACCAAATCATGTTTACAAACTTAAAAAGGCTCTTTACGGACTTAAGCAAGCTCCAAAAGCATGGTATGATCGACTTAAAACATTCCTAGTTGACCATAAGTATACCATGGGCTTAGTTGATAATACTCTCTTCACTAAGAAGAAAGATTCACATATTATCATAGTCCAAATCTATGTTGATGACATTATATTCGGATCAACTTGTCAAGAATTATGTGTGGATTTCTCAAAAATCATGCATAATGAGTTTGAAATGAATATGATAGGAGAACTCAACTTTTTCCTAGGACTCCAAATCAAAGAACTAGAAGATGGTATCTTCTTTAACCAATCTAAATATATTAAGGACATGCTTAAGAAATTTGGACTAGAAGATTCGAAACCTATCAAAACTCCCATGTCCACGGAAACTAAACTCACCAAGGATGAGGAAAGTGAATCCGTAGATAGCACTAAATATAGAGGTATGATTGGTAGTCTACTTTACCTAACGGCTAGTAGACCCGACATTATGTTTAGTGTTTTTCTATGTGCTCGTTTTCAAGAAGATCCTAAAACTACCCATCTCGAAGCCGTTAAAAGGATTTTTAGGTATATTAAGGGCACTACACATTTAGGTTTATGGTATCCCAAAGGAACGGGAATAGACACCATAGTGTATGCCGACTCGGATCATGCCAGTGACTATGTCGATAGAAAAAGTACAAGTGGTATTTGTACTTTTGTTGGACATTGTCTCACCTCATGGTTCTCTAAGAAGCAAACGGCTCTTGCTATCTCAACAACGGAAGCCGAGTACGTTTCGGCTGGAAAGGCATGTCAACAAGCTCTTTGGATGAAGCAAGCTCTTGTCGACTACGGAATTCAACTCAACGACATCACAATTCTTTGTGACAACAAAGGTGCCATTGATCTTAGCAAAAACCCGGTTCAACATGCTCGTACCAAACATATTGAAATCCGTCATCATTTCCTTCGTGACATCGTTCAAAAAAGAAATATCTCAATTGAGAAAGTTTCTTCCGAAGACAACATAGCCGACATTCTCACAAAACCCCTTAAACGTGAACCTTTTAACCTTCTTAGGCTAGGGTTAGGACTCATGGAACCTACATTGTAGTTCTGGACATTAGACAAAAATCACAAAAATCAAAACAAATCCATAACTCTTTTTCTCAGCAGGGTCGGCGGAACCCTCAGACACAACGGGCGGAACCCATTTCAGGGGCCCGCCGTATCCGCCGACCTGCAGAACCAAAATCTTTGTTTATATTAAACCAAACACCCATTATCTCATACCACCACTTCCAAACTGCTACTATTCACTTTACCATCCATCCATACCTACGAATTCTTGGTCCTCCATTCATTTACATTGCAAATCAATCATCATTGTAAGTATTCTAAACATGATTACAATCCTGATCTGAGTCTAGGAATTCTATTTCTTGCACAAAAACAAAAACTTGGGGTTATGCATTAACTTGAAAAACTCATGCATAAGATTAGGTGTTTAATAAAACTAATCATGTTTCCCATTGTTAGGAATTGCATCCTTAATTAGTATAAACATGTTTGCTAAAACACCCCATGTCAAATCCTTCCAAAAATTTCTCACAAGTAGGACAAATATTTTTTCGTCTCACATTGAGAATACAAAATCAAAACGTTATGTTTAAAACATCACTTGCATAATGTCTCTTGAATGCTAAAGGGAATACATAACCAATATGTATTTTCGGGTACATTCAAACGAAGCTACATTGAACTAGGAGCGTTTGGTTTATCTTTTGTTTTATAACAAAACTTGCATAAAACGATTTTGAAGCATCAAAATGAGTCAAGATAACCGCACCTCCACATTGTTTTCATATAGGCACACACTAGAACACTATGTCTATGAGGGTAGAACCATTGACCCGTATTTCCTAGAAGGCACAAACCTTTACGCCGAATTTGCCACAATCAACTTTGAGTGTCTTTTAAATATCGACGAGCCTATTTGTCCTAGGTTCATTCTAGAGTTCTATGCATCCTATGTCCTCTCCACGGATGATTATGGTCATATGTCTATCAACTTTAGGGTTACCGGTCATCAATACTCCTTCACTCATGAGGAGTTTGCTCAAATCCTAGGTGTCCCAAACCATGGCACTTGCCTCTATTCTGACTTGCACTCCCTCTCAACTCTTGACAACCTCCAAGACCGTATCCACCCTTATGACACACCCCTTGTCTCAAAAGACGTACTCCGTGACCACCTCTTTGTTAGGACCACCACCACTAGGAGAACCCGTTCGGGGAATGAGGTCGATAAGGACCCATATGGAATGGAAATGAACGAACTCAAACCCCAATTCAAGAAATGGGAGGAAGTCCTTAGAGCCAATGTCATTAGCACAATAGGAAACCGTGACCATATCAACCTTTGCCTTTGCTACATGCTCTACCCCTTGTCCGTTAGGCAACCCTTCAACCTTGCCTACTACATAGCCAAGAGAATGGCCGACATTCCCGTGCATGGCACAACGGCTATGCCGTATGGAATGCTCTTGACCCGTCTCTTTAGGTTCATCTCACCCATTCCACCAACTCCAAATGGTCTTCGTCTTGACTACACTCTCATTCCACACACCTTTGTTCCACTTAGTGATAAGAGAGTGTACAAAGCCCAAGGAAAACGTCCTCATCCTCCTACCTCATCATCGTCTTCCTCAATGAGTGAAGATGACAATTTGTCAAACTCTAGGCTCCCACCTCTCGAATACCCATCCCAACTTCCGGATATTCCAAACGAGTCGGCGGAGTTCAAGCAAACAAAGGGGATGTTTAAGAATCTTGGAAGATTCCTAGGAAAGCTCAAGAACAAGATTGACCGTCAATGAGAGCGGGTGTGTAGGAGTGTTTGGCACTAGGTGCTATTTGAACTAATTTGGTTGTCTAAACAATGCTTATGATGTATTTGTAGGTTGGTACAATGTTTGATACTATTTGGAACATGTTTCATCTAACTTTGATGCAGGAAGACAACTTTTAGCAAGTTGTCAAATTTTCAAACTTATAATATTTTCACTAAGTTTAGTGAATGTCGCTAGCCCCCGGTCAAAGTCATATGATATGAGTATTTACATGTTCATTTTTTGCATTTCCTAACCAGATATGCATTATATTTTTGATTTTAGGAGTTTTCGAAAATTTTGAAAATCGTCTCGTGGGTCAAAAACGCGGACTGCCATTTTCTGAAGCTCTGGCGGATCTGGCGGTACCCAAAATTGGGTTCCGCCAGTGCAATTTCTGGGAATTCCAGAAATGGCCCAACGGACCAGGCGGCACCCTCAAATGGGTTCCGCCTGTGTATTCTGAGGGTGTCGCCAACAGCCTGCAGAATTTTTGTTTTCATTTTCACCAATTCAACATCCAAACACCAAAATCCAATCCTTTTAGGTAGAAACCCATTTCTTGCAATGTGTTTAGCATAATAGGGTACTCCTTCTTCCATAAACTTAACCCAAACCAATTCCCGCCAAAATTCAAAATTTGCCATAACAACCTCAAGGACCCCTCACACATAAAGGAAGGAACCCTTTTAAGGGATCCTTGAAATCCCTGAGATCTATACTACCACAAATCCACCAAAACCACTAAGCATTTAGTGCAAAACTTGTCTTCTCACTTCACCATTTTCATTGGATTGACTTCCATGATTTGACAACCCACAATTAGTTTTCCAAATCATTAGAAACCTCCATTGTTGTATGGACTAACATCAAATCCAAACACTCCTTTCCATAATCCTTCAACACTATAAATTAAGCCATCCTAAACACTATCAAATCACACCTTCTTCACCACAATTTCTAAAACTTCTAAACCATTTTTCACCATGACTAAGTCAACAATCACCTCTCAACCATCAAGACCCATCCGGAAAACCGCCCGGATAAGTGTTAAACCACTATGGTCTAATCAACCCATTAACCTAAGCTCCTCATCTTCGGATGAATTCACATCACCTATCAAAAATGAACACTTTTGGAACCTTGCATCTCCATCACCATCACCAAATGAACCCAATGAGCTCACTCCACCACCTACTAAATCACCCATTGACCCAAGTCCACCAAGTGGTCCAACCCAACCATCCAAAACTTCATCACCATCACCATTACCCAAAATGGAACCTGTGGAGTTATTTGGGTCTCCTCCCACATCACCACACCCTTTTGTCCAAGATCTTAATGATCTCCCACCAAGACCTTCACAACCACCACCTTTTTCACCAAAGTCAATTCTTGACCAAAATGAGCATTTTAACTACACCCAACCACCACAACAAGTATACCATCAACCCAAACCATTGTTGTTTCACCCCATCTACAATGACATCCATGGTCCTCTTTATGGAGAACCAAACTTTGAAAACCATGATCACCCAACTCCACTACACTCTCAAGCTCAAAACTTTGAGTCTTTCTTTCCCTCATATGAGGATATACAAAACATGGTTGAAAATCACCTCCATCAAGCAATGGAATTTCAAACCACCTTGCTTGATTCAATACCAAACCCATCATCCACCGAAGAACCAAAAACCAACCAACCCTCAAACCAAGAAACCAAAACCAACCCATTTCCACCCACTCATCCCCATGTTTGCTCAAATTGTGAGCAAATGGGTGCAAGCATCAAAACGTTGCTTCACCACCTCCAAGAGGAAACCCGGTTTGCATTCCAACACGTCATAGAACGTTTGGATGCTCTTTCCCACCCAAACAAATCCTAGACAACCATTTGGAGGCCGTTTGCCCCAATTTAGGAAACTAGGCTTTTATTTTTCTTTCTTGGTTAATTTTTAAGTTTTTAGAAGTAGAAGAATATTACCCATTTCATGTCCTTTGACTTTTCTAAGTCAAAATTTTACTTGGAATGCTATTTCTTTCTACTTATGTAGGACCTTAGATTAACCAACTTTATCACAAATATAGAAGATTAGAAGAAGAAAGATGGAAAGATGGTGACTTGTAGTATGTATATGTAATTCGTATGTATTGAGAGAGAGAGATGGAAATGAGAGCTTTTATTAAGAAAACACACACACTTACACACACAAGCACACACCTCAAATGAGCCTTTGAGGTGTTTATATAGTTCTTAACATGAGATGCCCTATGGGCTTTCTATGGGCTTGGGCTTGGACTTCGTTACATGGTTGGATAACTAGGCTTATGAAACATAGCATATAACATATTAGCTTGCCAAGTCTAAGGCCCAATGACTAAACTATTACTAATCTTAACAAACGACACAAAGTTACAATATGAGAATGACCATCACTTCATAATACATATTTTTAATGCTAACAATCTCCCCCTAAGGGGTGGTCATTCGAATGATGCTCCACGTGAGTGGGTCTTCCGTGTTCTTTGTCTTTAACTTTGTGTGACGTTGCCGAATAGTCTTTAGTCTTTGTTCCTTCAAGCTTTGTGATCTTTGATAACTGATTTTCATCGTTCTTTGTTCCTTTGTGATGTGGAGTTATCTGCCTTTCGTCACTTCTGCGTCTGTGGTGGTTGTTTGCCATTCCAACATGCTCATACATCTTTGGACTTTGATATTCGTATGCACGTAGTTCCCTTTTTTTCACTTTGATCTTTAGTCTTTATACTTTGTAGATTCTTCTTTTTGGCGTAGAATCTTTCTTTGAACTTGTGTTGTGTAGATCTTTGAGGGAGCTTTCTTTAACTTCCAGATGTATGTATGAGCATGTGGAATCTGTCGCCATGGAGATGAAGTGTCCCTGCATGAAAATAGTTAGCAATAAAACATCCGGTACTTACAGATAAGAATTAGAGATCGTCAACAGCATAGTGTGAAGACTCCTTCTAACCCTTACCAAGGCCGTTCCCATGTCAGATACTCTCGAGAGAGCTTACAAGACCTACTTAGTAGCTCAATGACTGGGTGAGTCGCTGGGGATCACTCCACGACTGTAGACCATTTGAAACCACCGCGAACACTAAGCGTAACCCATAAAGAGTTACCGAAGTGACCTGCTGTCAGGGCTGATTGATGTTGACCCTGGCAGGAATTTCCATTCAATCATTGAGAATCACAAATGTGAATTCTCTCATAAATGTTCTGGCAGATTGCTAAGATCTGCGTAGGACTCTAAAGTTTACATCTGGCGTCCTTAATGATGAACAACCAATGTAGAAATATCATGTGTTCCTATGAGATCTTATGATGAATCTCGAGGCTCTAGACTCGATAAGTGCACATTTGGTTTCCTATGCGGAGATTAGGGAGAGGTCTCCTGCTTCAATATCAACCATCTCTAAGAGACAGGTCGATAGATTACACCGGTTCCCCGTGAGAATGAAACAAGCTCTTTTAAGAGAACTTGAGTGGTTAAGAAGGTTTAGTGCAGTGCGTCACTGGGTCCATGACGTCTTTGTCTTCAATACCGGTGTCACCTTAGTAACAACCGATAGCATATGAATTGAACCCGGTGTCTGCCCTAAGGTTGAACATTTGGAGGGCTATTTCTTTTCACCCTTTTTCATAACTTTTCTTTTTAATTCTTCAACCCCTTCTTTCTCCTTTCTCATTTTCTCCTTTTTTCAATCATACCTAAGGACTTCTAATTCTACTCTATTGGAATTGTCCTTGGGTAGATCCCTCCAGCTCTGGCGGATCATAGGACGGTTTTTCCTAACCTTAGTCACCTTATAACTTCATGACTGTCCTATTGTTGCCATCAAACCATTTGTGAAAATCTCTCAAAGTGTTTATGATAATAAAACATGCTTTGTTAATACTTTGAGAGTTTTGCATTTCTATTGAAGGACTCCCCCTTCACATCTGCTCATGAATTTTTAAGAAATTTGTACATGCGTGAGGAGTTTGCACTTTTTGAATTGATCCACTTTCAGTGAACATGACCGATTCGAGACACGCTTACATCACTAGTTAGACTAGCTTGAGATTATTACCCGTCCTGGTCAAGTCCAAAGAAAGTCTCTCGAGACGGTACATTCTACTCAGACAAGTCCTATTCGAGACACGCTTATATCACTGGTTAGACTAGCTTGAAATTATTACCCGTCCAGGACAAGTCTTTTCGATTACTGACATTTTAAGCTTCGTCAATTCATTGGTTCATTCTGAGTCGAGCTCATTTGAGATTCAGTCACAAACTTTGAACATCTTTGATCACATTTTAATCATGTCTTCTCCCCCTCAAAAATAGCATATCGTGATATTTTTGATATCAACAGATTAAGAAAAAACTTTTTGGAGAGAAAGACAGATTTGTTTTTGCATGAAATCGGAACATTTTTATTTTTATGAAATACTCCCCCTCAAAACTCGCATATGTTTTTGAGAAATGTTAAACTTTTTAAAGTTTAGAGGGAAGGAGTCTTCTTGAAAAACAAAGACTTCTCTTTGTTTGAATAGGAATGTCGCACTGAGGCGTACAACAGTGTCCATTTTTAGGATAAGTGCACTTTTTTTTTTGATGAAAATCATTTTTGCGTAGCACTTTCCTATCTTTGAAAACTTGAGTTGTGCACTGTAAGGTGTACAAAAGTCATTTTGATGATGAGCACCGATTTTGATAGATTTTGAAAATCTTATAGAAGAATCTTGAAAAGTTGGTGCTCAAAATAAAAGAGAATTATTGTTTTTAGGATAAGTGCTCGAGAAATATTTAAAACCTTGTTTTTGTTAAGCACTTTCCTTTCTTTGAAGAACGAGTCCTTAGCTGAAATACTAAGAAGTCGTTGTTGAAGTCCGGGTTTCGTACTGAAGTATACGAAAGCCATCGTGAAGAAACTTTTGAGAATCGACATGTTTTAGAAAAACATTTTAAAGAACTCCCGCTCAAGCATCTGTACATGTCCGTATCATTGTTGAATGACATTTCTAGAAACGTACAGAATATTGATTTATACGAGAGACATGTCGTGAGAAGAATATTTTTGGATTTTTTTTATTTTATAATGTTTTTGTATTTTTTGAAATTTTATATTTTTGTATTTTGTTTTTGTTTTTATAAAAGAAATGGAAAATCAAAAATAGAAGATTGAAAGAATGATTTTATAGAATTTACAGAATTTGAACCCTCTGAAGAACTGGGTTCTGAGATAGTTGAAGCACCTGCAACCAAAGACGAAGAGGTTTCACAAATAACAGTGTTAGAAGTACATGAAGCATCACTCTGCGGGTGTTGACTATCAACGGTTGTTGTGGTTTCTACTTCCTTATCCTGAAGATTATCACTATTATTTGTCTTGGTGCAACTATCAAAAATCTTCCCTGTGGGAATCCATCTAAGACCAACAGTATTAAAAACTTTTCCCGTGGGAATCCACCTAAGGTAAGATTTAGACGTAGTTTCCTTATTAGATGCAGCGGAAGTCTCAGTCTTGGAAAAACTACATTCTTTAGATATCCAATTATTAGGTTTCTTAACCTCTTGCTTCTTATCAACGGGTTTGTTTCGATTTGGTGTCTTAGTGGATTGTGTCTTGACACTTGATTTGGAATTCTTTGTGTTGCATTCTTCGTTCCTAGCATACTCTTTTGTGTCACTACTCTTAGATGCAAGCCAATCCCTAGTAGTTTGTTGAAAGTTCCTAGGTAATGGTTTACTACTACTAGCGGTGCTTTGGAATCTTGTAGAATTCATCACACTAGGTTTTGCACCTAAAATTCCATTTTTTCGATGTTGTGCCTTTTTTCTAGCTTCTTCTAGATGATGATTGAGGACCATGTCATTAGAACCAACAGATTCCTTTACAGATTTTGTGGTCACATTTGGTGTACTATTCCTAGAAGAGCCAGGTGAAATCACATTTTTGTTTCTTTCAACAAACAATTTTTGTTTTTCAACAATCTTTTCCATTACCTTTTCCTTGGGCAAGGGTTGTGGAGTGACTGGTTTTGACAAATCCTTTTTCTCATCGACTTTTGGAGCAAACCGTGAAATTGACATTTTTGGTTTTTGAACCGTGTTTGAAACATTTGGTTTCTCCGAAGTCGACGGTTTTGCAAACTTAGTTTCCTCACCCTTTCCTTTGTGACTTTCAAGCTGGGCCCTCAAAAGATCATTTTGCTCTTTCATGTTCTTTAAGGCACGCTCATACGACAATTTGTCATACTTGCATTCTTCCTTTTTTCTATCAAGTTGTTTAAAATATGACACATTTTCTTTTTCAAGCTTTATAAGAACATTTTCATATTTTGAAACAATTTCGGAGGTCTCAGCTCTTAGTCGTTCATCGTCTTGAATAGAATATGTTTGTAAAATGATGGACATAATGTCAGTGGTCATAACAGCTTCGAAGAGAGAATCATTTAGGTTTTCCAAAACATTCATGTTTTCACGAGCATCATTAGCTTCGTTTACCAGGGATTTGTGGTCCTTGACAAAGTCGGCCGTTTCTTTTAAAAAAGCTAGTTCAAAATTTTTTACACTCGCGCTGATGTTAATCAGTGGAATAGTAATTTCGTTTTGAAACACCTTTTTCTGTTCGATGTGAAAACTAGAATGCCAATTGTTAATATCGATGGAAGTTTTAGATTTAACTATGTTTTGAAGTTCTTGAATTCTCATTTTAACGTCATCGAGAATGTTTCTAGCCTCACTTGTTTTAAAAGTGTTGTTAGAGGACATTTGTTCTAATTTTGAAAGAGATTTGGAAACAACTTTCTTTTTAGACAAGAATTTCACAAATGGTCGTTTAATGGAAAACACATACGGTTCTGTTTGTGGAACAAAAGTGATTCCCGAAAGTTTGTTCAATTTGTTGTAATCAATGGGTTTCAAATTCTTTTGTTTCATTTTAGAAATGCTTTCTTCGACATGTTCAATCGTTAGCACAGAATCCCAAACGACGGGAGGATCATGTTTGGTATAAATCACATTACCATTGTACAAAACATTCTGTTCTTGTTGAGCTTTCTTGAGATTACACGGGGTGTTGTTACCAAGAGCCATTTTATGTTTCGTATGGTAAATCGGATTAATTTGATTTGAAATCATTTTCATTGTTTGACTCGACTGACCCGACTTAACCACTAATAACTCTAAATGAGCAATCATGTGTTCTGACTCTACGATTTCTTCCAAAAGTTTGTCTTCTTTCTTTGCAAAATCCTTTTTCAACTCATCCATTTCTTTTTCAAGATTGGAATAAGCTGTTTTTTGTTTAGAAAGTTGGTTTTGTAAATCAGAAATTTCCGTGTTTAAAAATTTTATCTTTTTGAAAGAATTAACATCAAGTGTGTCAAACTTGAGTTGCAATTTTTGTTTCTCTGAAACGGAATTTTGATAACCAGTTTCTAATTCAGACAATCTTTTGTTATGAAATTCAAAAGCTTTAACGGTGGATTTGTAACTCTCAAGCTCAGCGGTCAATTTAACATTCGCGGCCTTAACATCGCGATTGACCTTTTACACATTCTCAATTTCAATACGACAATTATTCAATAATGATTCAAACAAAGCACGTGTTTCCTCATCATTCTCAGCATGCTGTGAAACGAAGCCTCCATTATGATTCACATCTGGAGTTGCTGAAGGAGTATTGCTACTACTTGGCGTGTCCAGGGATGTATCATAAGTGGGTGCTTGCTTCTCAAAATGCTATTCCTCATGAGGGGACATATCAAATATATCATTATTGTGACATGTGTTGAAATTAGATACCTCAGATGGTGCATTGGTGTCATAAACAGGAAGTGTGTCAGAATCCGTGTCATACTTAGCTTCCTGAAGATTCGCCATGAATATGCAGTTCGCATCAATATCTTCTCTATCTTCCATGTCATCCATAAGAGCCATAAAGTCATTCTCCTCTGCATTCAACTGAAATCCTGCCTCTGCCTTTTGTGCCAACATCACTGCTTTCTGCAAGTACGCTAGATCTTTCTTGTTTGGCTTAGTAGGACAGTTCCTTGCCATATGACCTACACCCTGGCAGTTGAAACACTTTACTGGATTACCCTGATTCACATTTCCTAAATTCCCAACTACTGGAGCTGCAACATTTCTATTCTGATTACCCATTGCCTGATTACCAACATTCTGACCCTTCTGATTTCCAACAAACTGACCCAACTGATTCCCTGCATTCTGACCATACTGATTCCCTGCATACTGACCTGCATTCTACATATTCTGATTGCCCATATTAAATCCAGTAGCATATCCTTGCTGATTCCCATAAACTCCAACCATTTAGCCTCCGTTGCCCATATTGAAACTCGGTTGAGCGATCTGCCTGTTGCGAGTATTCGATGAAATCCTTTGGTTGTTGTTTGTTGGTGTAGAATAGCGTCCTTGGAATGCCTTTGACAGAAAAGCAAACGCTTGAGTCAATGCTGCAGCAGCTTCATCATTGTCAGTGAATTCTGGTTCTTGGAATTGTGGGTATGTCTGTTGTGGAATAACTTCTTGGTGTTGTGGGTAGAACTGTTGTTGGTAGACCGGTGTTGGTTGTTGAATGCATGATGGTTGCATGTAGTTGTGAATGGATGATGATGGTTGTTGAGTGTTCACTTGTAATGGTGTTGGTGTATTAGCAATAAGTGCGAGAGGATCATGATTCTTTGCCAATCTTTCTTTCCTAACTTCATTAGCCTCAGCTTGGTTTTGCTTCAGAAAGTCATAGAGTTGATCATAATTCACCTGATGTAAGTCCTTTGTCTGATTAACAATTGTAACAAAACGACCCCATTCTTCTGGAAGGTTATTGACGAATTTGATGTTTGTTGCAATTGTTCGAGGTGTCAACTTGTTTCTGATTAACTCATTCATCAACGTGCAAAACCTTGTGTAGTATGACTCAATCTGTTCACCTTTAGTGGATGTGAAGTTCTCCCATTCAGTAAGAAGTTTGTTCTCAACGTCTTGTTGTCCAATCTCTGTTCCATGACAAATCCTTCTAACACGTTCCCACATAGCATGAGCAGATTCACAGCTGTCGACCGCAGCAAAGATCTCCCGAGGTAATCCAAGTTGGATTAGATGCATTGCCATATCATCAGCTTTGATCTGCACCTTGTCTTCATCAGTGTAATCTTCTTCTGTTTGTAAACGCATGTATGGTTCAGTAGGATTTGTTGAGTTTGGATCACCGGCAGCTTGAACTTGTCTTGGCTGAAATGGACCATTCTTAATGGAGTTGAGCATGAGGTTACCATCAGTCTTAGTTTTGATGTAACGAAGCATGCGGCTTGTCCATGGGAGATATCCACCTTTTTCAAGCATAGGAGGTCGGTTTTCCGCACCTGCTGCATGAATATCTTGCTGAGATGCCATTGATGAAGTATAGATGGATAAAGTTGATTCTTGGATCGTTCCAACGAAATAGGAGTAGAGTTTAGAGTGAGTTGATGCAAGTTTTTATGGTGAAAATTTTGACTTAAAACCTTAAAACCTCAATAACTTCTTCTCGGAGCGTTTTTAGGCCTCGAAACTTCGCCTAAATCGATGAATCATTTAGCGTGTCGTTCTTCTCTGTCTGACGGTCGTTTTGACAGCTGATTCGTCGAAAACGGAGTTACGGTTCAAAAGTTATGGCCGTTTGAAGTTCGGTCGTCAAAAACCTCACTTTTGTCAAAATTCTCGAAACTTGTATGATTGCGAAACTCGGATTTCAAAATTATGGATTGCGAAACTCGGATTTCGAAATTCTGGATTGCGAAACTCAGATTTCGAAATTCTGGATTGCGAAACTCAGGTTCTCGATAACCGAAGATCTCGAAAACTAAGGATCTTGATAAGTTCTCGATAAGAATTTTTTGAAAAATCAATGTTCTCGAAAATTTTGGATTTTTTCGAAAACACAGTTATTTCGAAAATTTTGCAAAGTTCTCGAAAATTGTGATTTTTTCGAAAACCCAATTTCACAATGAAATTTCGAAATTTAGCCCAAAAGTCGAAGTAATTTCTTTCTTATACAAGAGAGAAAATACCGAGTATCCAACGGTGAGCACGAACGGAGCCTTTTCTTGTGATTTCGAAAGCAAGTCAAAAAGGGATTTCGAAAATTTTGGTGATGATTTCGAAAATTTGTCAGATTTTTGATTCACCAAAAAGTTCACCCAAATGAAGTTTTTAATCCAAGATTCTTGTACTTCTAGACTAAAAAACACCAAAACTTGAAGAAAGTTCAAAACTTGATGATTTTTATGAAACTTTTTTTGAGATCTAGAAAACAAGTACAAAAACCAAATCGAGTTTTTTAAGCTTGAAATTTTCAAAAAGGTTGAAACTTTCTTGTTAGAAAAGGTTTATAACACTAGTTTGTAATCAAAAAAGTGTTAAAAACCAAGAAAAACAAGAAAAGTGAGAACTTTTCTAAGAAAAACGTGAAATATAGCTTAAAAAACACGAACCACACAAACTCTCAACCCTCCTAAATCATTGTTAGGCGATTGATACCACTTGTAGGACCTTAGATTAACCAACTTTATCACAAATATAGTAGATTAGAAGAAGAAAGATGGAAAGATGGTGACTTGTAGTATGTATATGTAATTCGTATGTATTGAGAGAGAGAGATGGAAATGAGAGCTTTTATTAAGAAAACACACACACTTACACACACAAGCACACACCTCAAATGAGCCTTTGAGGTGTTTATATAGTTCTTAACATGAGATGCCCTATGGGCTTTCTATGGGCTTGGGCTTGGACTTCGTTACATGGTTGGATAACTAGGCTTATGAAACATAGCATATAACATATTAGCTTGCCAAGTCTAAGGCCCAATGACTAAACTATTACTAATCTTAACAAACGACACAAAGTTACAATATGAGAATGACCATCACTTCATAATACATATTTTTAATGCTAACAACTTACTTTCGTGCATTGTTGGTTGATCATTTGTATTGTGGTTGCAATGTGTGTGGTAACTACAAACTTGGCTATATATATATCACCAACTAACCATTTTTTTGTAGGATCCAAAATCCATGTTTCCCACCTTGGCACTCCTTTTAGGGGGAGTAATAAGCAAGGGGGAGCAAGTGCATTTTTCCGCTTCGCTACTCTACTTTTTTTTTCGACAAAAAGGGGGAGAAATATATTAAACTTTCAAAACTTAATATGATTTTCATAACTTAAGTAAAACAAGTTTAATATTCTTTTTTTAAGTCTTAAAAACCAAGATTTTGTGAGTTACTTAAAAACAAAGTTTATGTTTTGTCATCAACAAAAAGGGGGAGATTGTTAATACAAATATCGCCTAAAAACGTTATTTATATTTTACGATCTTCGCTAAGTTTTGTTAATGACAAATGTAAACTTTAGTTTCTAGGTAAAACATAATATTAGTTTTAAAGACTTGCATAAACTAGACTTTTGCTACATTTTACATTTCATAAAACACAACACTTTTTATTTTCTAAAAATAGAATTGTCACATCACATTTATGGCAAGTTTTGCCATTATACATTGGAAAGAAATGTGTTTGACTTACTTTGATGTTGCTTGCAAGTTTAGTGTTTGACTTGATATTATGCGATGCGACATTGTTTGGTTTGCAAGAGTAATGAAATGTGACTTTGTTTGGTTTGCAATATTTATTGCAAAACCAACTGCAAGCCCGGCGGTACCCTGGAGGTACACGGGCGGAACCCTTTTGAGGGGTCCGACTGATCTGCCAGACCTGCAGAAGGTTTGGCAATAAATATTAAGCCACAAGTTGAATTTTGGCTCATCACTTGAGATTATATTTTACACACACATTCATTCTTTCATCTAACCTCTTAACATTTCATATGTGAAGTTTCTTTTTGTTGCAAAGAGATTCACGAGCTTACTAAAAGTAACAAGTATTCAACACAACGTTGCAAGACTTGTTAGCTTAGCATTGTGTAGACTTGTGTAGTTTACACTTCATTTGATTGTGTATTTTCAGTAGTGATCGGTTAGTATTTTAGTCCTCAAAATACAAAGTGTATCGGAAGTAGTTGTACCCTTGTAAAAAAATTAACGGGAGTGGTTGTACCCTTGGTAAAGAACTCGACATCTAGCTTTGTGTCGGTAAAAGTATAAGCGACGTGTAAGGTTTTCTCCGCCGGTGAAAGGAGCTTGTTGACTAGTGAAAGTAACTCTCGAGTTGGATACTCGGGGCGTGGACGTAGGGCAAGGAAAAAGAGTCCTTGTAGCCGAACCACGATAAATACTCGTGTTGTGGTTTGATCGTTTCTTTCATTTACTTGCATGTTATATATTGTGTTTGTGTATATATCTTTGATCAAACGGAAAGTTTCAAAGCTAACTTAACAAGTTAAAAAGATTTTAATTGGTAAACTATTCAACCCCCCTTCTAGTTTTCTACAATTGGCATCAAAAGCTACGTTACTCAAGCTTTTAAAATATATTGTGTTTTAAAACTTGAAACGATCCATGGATTTTGAAAATTACAAAGAAGGGCAATCTATGCAAAGACCACCACTCTTTTGAAGCAAATGGTTTTATATATTGGAAAAACTGTTTTGAAACTTACGTGAAATCTAAAGATATAGATTTGTGGTATATAATTATTGATGGTGATAACGTAGTTTCTAACATCAAAGATGATGATCAAAAGAAATTAATTGGTAAAAATAATGAAGCTAAAATGATGCTTTACAACGCTTTGCCTAAGAAAGAATATGAAAGAGTCTTTTTGTGTAAAACCGCCAAAGTTATTTGACAATCTTTAATTGTCACTCATCAAGGAAACTCACAAGTTAAAGATAACAAAATTGATCTTCTTGTTCAACAATATGAACAATTTGTTATTTCCGAAGATGAGATTATTGATAAAGCTTTTGCTAGGTTTAATACTATTATTACTTCACTTAAAGCACTTGATGAATCTTTTTGTAGTAAGAACTTTGTCAGGAAATTTCTTAGAGCACTCAATCCAAAGTGGAGAGCAAAAGTGACGGCAATTGAAGAATCCAAAGATCTTTCAAGCATGTCACTTGATGAGCTAATTGGAAACCTCAAAGTTCACGAAATGGTAATGGAAAAAGATTCAGAACTAGTTAGAGGCAAGAAACAAAAAGTTAAGTCCATTGCCTTGAAAGCTAGAGTCCAATCAAGTGATGATGAAGAATCTACTTCGGATAGTGATGATGAGGAATATGCTATGGCCGTTAGAGACTTCAAGAAGTTCTTTCGTAGAAGAGGAAAGTTTGTAAGGCAACCTAAAGATGACAAGAAAACTTTCCGAAAAGATCGTGATGATAGGAAAGGAAAGGTTGAAAGAAAATGCTATAGGTGTGGAGACACAAGTCATCTTGTAGGAGAATGTCCAAAACCACCAAGAGCAAACCTCAACAAGCTTTTGTGGGTGGTGCTTGGAGTGACTATGAAGGAGATGACGATGAGCCAAAGAATGACGATATTGCTCTCATGGCTCACAACTCAAATGAGGTATTATCCGACTCATCTTACTCCTCTATTGATGATGACACATTACAAAAAGAATATAATAAACTTTGTGAATTGAGCTTAAAAATCATAAACAAAAATAAATTTTTGAAAACTAAAAAGGAGTTTTTAGAAAATGAAGTTTATGAGTTAAAAGAAAAAGCTAAGAGATTAGAAAAGAGTAAAGGTATTGACACACCTTGCAAATCATGTGAAGAGCTTAAACTAGAAGTTGAGAAACTCAGAATTACTCAAAATGATCTAATAAAACAAACCACAAAGTTTAAGAAGTTCGATAAGAGCATTTCTTGTGCGGATGAAATTATGAAACTTCAAAAGTCACCCTTTGATAAAAACAGGACTAAGATTTACGAAAATAGAAACTTCAAAGGGTCAAATGAAACAAGAAGAGATTGCACAAGAAACAAATAAAATCGCTACAACAGCCTGCGGATCAGGCGGAACCCAATTTAGGGTTCCGCCCGTTGGTCCCGAAGGTTCCGCCAGGTATGCTGCAGCAGTAACTCCATCCACTTCGGATCGTTCAAAATTTGTTAAAGTTACATACAAAAATGGAACAAAACCTGTGTTTAAAACTGGAGTAGGATTTAGTAAAAATGAATTTAGAGCTAAAACTACTCAACGAAGACCTAAAACTCCAATTCCCAAACGCCCCTTTCCAAAGAGCAACTTCAACGCTCGACCAAACTACCAACATGTTTGGAACCAAAACACTCCTAGACATTACCAAACTCCAAACCACATGCCATGGAACCCTTATGCTTTATTTTCATACTTGGAACAAATTAATGGCATGCTTAACCAAAATGGACCCATGAGAAATTGGGGACCAAATGTTTGAGTGTTTTTCATAAAATAGGTGTGCCTCAAAGTTTGTTTGGAACCGGATGAATGGATTAAAGATAACGGTTGTTCAAGGCACATGACGGGTGATTGGGTCTAAACTAGTCAACTTTTATTAGTCAACCACTTGTGAATGGTCAACCGTAAAAGTCAAACTAATCAAGCCAATACTCTGGTGATAGTATAGTGTTATTTTGGTATTGGTACACAGATATAATATTCACAAAAATCAGATACCAGATATATGCACGTATTCACAATTCAGATCACGTAACAGACAGAGAAAGTGGGATTTTGGTATTTAACAAACTACAGGGGGTGTTTTTGACACTTTTTGAAACTTAAAATTAAAAATGAAAATGAAATTATGAAAATATTATTTAAATATTATTTAATTAATAAACTATTTAAAATCTAAATTAAAATCTAATTTAAATTAACTAATAATTATAACTACTACAAATTAAACTTAAAATTTGCAAAAATAATTTCTAAACTTAAATTAAAACTTGAAGAAAGTATAAAAAATAAAAATAAATATTTTTGTCTTTTTAGGGGTTTTTTATAAATTAAAAACTATTTAACTTAATTAAACTAATTAAACTACTTTTAATTAATATTAATACTAAACTAACTTAGGAAATTAAGAGAAAATTTATAAAATTACTTAACCATCACAGGAATCCTACAAAATTATAAAAACTCTAAAAATTATGTTTTAAGATTAATCCACTAATTATTTACCTTTTAATTAACTTAAATCTAATTTAAACAATTAAAATAAGAAAAATGGAAAATGAACAGTAGAAAATCTAATTATATTTTCTAAAAGTCTATTATACTATATTATAGCTAGGAAAAATATAAAATCTTGGTTTTACTTTATAAAAACTAAATATGATATTTAATACTTAATATTAATTAATAATTAAGAAAACTAAAATTAAATCTAATTAATACTAAATGACAGAATAAAAATCTAGAAAAATTGCTAAATTTACTTTACTATATAAGGTAATTAATAAAAATATAAAAATACTAAGTACTTAATTAAAATCTAAAAATGAAAATTAAAATTAAATTGAATTAAATAGAAACTATCACTTATTTTAAACTTGACTTTTTTGGATTTTTCTTTTACACACTTATTTTACCACTAAAAACAGAAAACTTTTGTGAAACCACTTTTGAAAATAGCTTATTTATAAGCTATAAGCACCCCCTTTGCTTATTCAGTTGACTTTGGTTGACTGTTTGGGCAAATAAGCTCAAATGGGTGTAGGTGGGGTCCACAATGATGGAAATGGGTTCAAGTAAGTTAGAAAAACTCAAATAAGCCAGAAATAACAAGCATGAACCACAAATAAGCTGTATGAACCAAATAAGCACTTTGCACAAACTGAAAATGGCCACAGAATGGGACAGACTTGAGGGACTAAGCTAGGTGGGGTCCACTGAGTCCTAGGTCAAACCAAGAGTCAATATGTGTACCCTGGTAGGAGGGGGTTGGGAAAACCTAAAAACTAGGTGTGGGGACCACTGTGGTGGCCACAAACCACCACCAAAGGTGGTGTGGTGGCTGTGGTATCTGCTGCACAGAGAGCAGTAGGTTGCCCTGCAGTCCTCTTTGGAGGATTGTGGGGCCCACAACAAAAATGGAAAAAATAAGAGAACTATGGGACTTTTGAGATGAGGTGGTAGAGAATAACTTGTAAAAATTTCAGAGTCCAAATCCAAACACAAAAATCAGAATAAATCTCCCAATTTTTGGGTTTTCTGAGACAAGTAAATTTTTGACTTTTCTTCTTTGGTTCCTAGTTTGACTTTTATGAGTTTGATTCTTGATTTAGTGACTGAAAATGGATGTTTGAGCTAGATTAAGACCAAGATTACCTAAACCACTCAAAAATGATTGGAAATGGGGCATATGCCACTTCTGTAACCAATCAGAGGGTATAATCTTGGCTGTTACTATGCTTTTTGACTTTTTAATGATCTAAACCTGTTTTAAGTGCTATTCTGAGTACATATAATGCTAGTGAGCATGTAAAAACAAGAAACAACACAAACAACAAGCTGAGTGCCACAGAAAGCAATAAACCAAACACTACCTTATGAAACAGATTTTGAATGAAACAAAGTATACTATGATTCAAAGCTATTCTATGAATCAGAAACTATTAATTAAGTTATAAGAAAGTAAAATGAACAAATTTGAACTACTATTAAACACTACAAATAGAAACTTGGAATTAAAAAGGATTTGCTTACAACTTTTGCACTCCTGCTATAATCATGAACCAAGAACCAAGATTCCTTTCCTAACATCCCCCATGGGATACTAAACCAAGGGCTTCCAATTCACACCTTGCTCCAGCAATGATTATCACGAACCTGCAAGTTTCGATTTTTTTCTTTGTTTTTCTTATTTTTTGTGTTTTTTTTTATTATGACTAATGCTGAATTTAATGGTATCTAATAGCTGATAAAATCTATATGAGGTACTTATATGAGCTTAAGAGTCAACAATTAGCCTTATTGAGAATTTTGAAATAAAGGTAAAATTGCATATATTGAAACAGAATTGGAAACTTGAAATTGATAACTTGAAAAGAGTTACAATACACTGAATAAGATTAGAACAATGCTTAAAAGCCAAAGATTACACTAGAAATTTAAATTTTAATTTAACGACATGAATTTAATCTAAATTAACTAACTACTTGCTTCCTTGCACTCTTCTTCCTTTTATAGCCCAATATTAGGGTTCCCAGCATCCTCTGAGCACTTCCCATCACAAGTTGATGCAATTTGATGTCTGAAACCTTCTAAATTGGTGCCACGTGTTTTGGCGGGAATCTTTCTTTTGAAAATTGTATCTGATACACGCAAAAGGGGGTGGCATTAATTGTGGTGTGAAAGGTAGGTGTAGGGGGTGGTGGCATTAATTGTCGGGGGCTCTGTTTTGTGATTGGTGGAGAAGGGAGGTTGTGGAGGTGTGGGGGAGACTAAGAGGGAAGGGGATGGTTGACCTGGTATTTGACCAAGGTCAAACCATTTGACCCGGCTATTAATATAAAAGGGTGCGTTGGTTGGGCTGTGGTGTGGACTGGTATTCATTGGGCCTAAAAAAGGATGGGGGATGGGCTTTGTGGCATGGATTGGACTAAGGATGGAGTGGTATTATTTGTATAGATCCGGTTTGGTTTATGATATAAACAAGGACCTTTTTTGTAATTTTTTGAAAGTTGAGGGGTGGGTTTTGGCATGTTTCCAATTTGATTTAAAGGGTGCATTATGCCATATCATGAATAGTGCAAGGTCCATTGATGATTTTTCAAATTTATTTTCACCATGGACTGAAACCGTCAAACTTTCAAACTTTCAAACTTCAGGGATCATTTGTGTAACTTTCACCAAACTTTCCACCAAGGACCAATCCTGTCATTAAAGGTTAGTGCAAGGACAAAATTTGTTTTTCTCAAAGTTTTTCATATCCCAGGGACCATTTTTGACAATTTTCAAAGTTCAGGGACTAAACTTGACATTTTGTGAAACTTTTCACCAAAGGACTAATTATGTAACTTTTTGATTTATAAGGACCTTTGGTGACTTTTTCAAGTTTTTAGAATGACCAGGGACTAGATTTGACAACTTTTGAAAGTTGGGGGACTGAAACAGCCAATTATGCAAACTTTGTGCGTTTTTCATCTGTTTTTGGTATTTTTGCATTTGAAACATGTAAAACACTTTCCTGGGATATTTTCACTATTTTGATTCATTATTGAGTGTTTTTAGATGTTTTGGCAGCTCAGAAATGGTAAAAATGATGAGTATTTACACACTCATCAATCCCCCACACTAAAATATTGCTAGTCCCTAGCAATCTTTTGAGAAAAACCTGATGGATTTGAGAATCTCTTTACCAAAAGCCATCACTTCTGGAGTAGCCAGGTGTAAGAACTGTGGCACACCTGATAACCGTGTGATTTTGAGCAAACCACCAGCTGTCAACGGATTTGATTAGTCTTTACCAAAAGCCGTTTGCTTCTGGACTAGCCAGCATCTTGATGGACTAAGTCAACATCTTGGTTAGCTGATTACCAATTATGGATTTTCCACGGCCTTTACCACAAGCCATAATCTTGTGGGCTAGCCAACTCATTTGTTTTTGGGGAGCTGAGGAACCATACAATTTTTGGCAAATTGCAAGCCATCAACGGGTTTGAGATGTCTTTGCCAAGAGCCGTTTGCTCCTGTACTAGCCAATCCATTTGTCACTTAGACTTTGGCGGACTGATTACCACAAAAAATTTGAAATAAAGTGAAAAAAAATTTTGAAAAATTTAGGCCTAAAAATGGGGGTACTTAGAAAGTTTTGTGATAAAATTCGTAAGAATTCCCCCCCCCCCCCCACACACTAGAACTGAATATTGTCCTCAATATTCAAAGTCCCGGCTATTATGCCGAATCTCTGGACGGAAAAAGCTAATATTCGAATCTAACTGTGGAAATATCGATTTTATTTTTCACTTTATTTATCTGTACATACAATCACACATTTGTTTTTTACTTTATATACATATTTACTTTTCAAAAGGTGGGTCTAAACTAGTCAACTTTTATTAGTCAACCACTTGTGAATGGTCAACCGTAAAAGTCAAACTAATCAAGCCAATACTCCGGGGATAGTATAGTGTTTCCCCGGGTCGTTAAAGTCCCAGCGAGATTGAAATGGTGCTTTGGGAATCGTTTATAAGAGAGTGGCACTGAGGACAGTAGCCCAGATGATGTGGAATTGATATTGCTACTGTTATTTTGGTATTGGTACACAGATATAATATTCACAAAAATCAGATACCAAATATATGAACGTATTCACAATTCAGATCACGTAACAGACAGAGAAAGTGGGATTTTGGTATTTAACAAACTATAGGGGGTACTTTTGACACTTTTTGAAACTTAAAATTAAAAATGAAAATGAAATTATGAAAATGATTAAAATATTATTTAAATATTATTTAATTAATAAAACTATTTAAAATCTAAATTAAAATCTAATTTAAATTAACTAATAATTATAACTACTACAAATTAAACTAAAAATTTGTAAAAATAATTTCTAAACTTAAATTAGAACTTGAAGAAAGTATAAAAAACAAAAATAAATATTTTTGTCTTTTTAGGGGTTTTTTTATAAATTAAAAACTATTTAACTTAATTAAACTAATTAAACTACTTTTAATTAATATTAATACTAAACTAACTTAGGAAATTAAGAGAAAATTTATAAAATTACTTAACCATCACAGGAATCCTAAAAAATTATAAAAACTCTAAAAATTATGTTTTAAGATTAATCCACTAATTATTTACCTTTTAATTAACTTAAATCTAATTTAAACAATTAAAATAAGAAAAATGGAAAATGAACAGTAGAAACTCTAATTATATTTTCTAAAAGTCTATTATACTATATTATAGCTAGGAAAAATATAAAATCTAGGTTTTACTTTATAAAAACTAAATATGATATTTAATACTTAATATTAATTAATAATTAAGAAAACTAAAATTAAATCTAATTAATACTAAATGACAGAATAAAAATCTAGAAAAATTACTAAATTGACTTTACTATATAAGGTAATTAATAAAAATATAAAAATACTAAGTACTTAATTAAAATCTAAAAATGAAAATTAAAATTAAATTGAATTAAATAGAAACTATCACTTCTTTTAAACTTGACTTTTTTGGATTTTTCTTTTACACACTTATTTTACCACTGAAAACAGAAAACTTTTGTGAAACCACTTTTGAAAATAGCTTATTTATAAGCTATAAGCACCCCCTTTGCTTATTCAGTTGACTTTGGTTGACTGTTTGGGCAAATAAGCTCAAATGGGTGTAGGTGGGGTCCACAATGATGGAAATGGGTTCAAGTAAGTTAGAAAAACTCAAATAAACCAGAAATAACAAGCATGAACCATAAATAAGCTGTATGAACCAAATAAGCACTTTGCACAAACTGAAAATGGCCACAGAATGGGACAGACTTGAGGGACTAAACTAGGTGGGGTCCACTGAGTCCTAGGTCAAACCAAGAGTCAATATGTGTACCCTGGTAGGAGGGGGGTTGGGAAAACCTAAAAACTAGGTGTGGGGACCACTGTGGTGGCCACAAACCACCACCAAAGGTGGTGTGGTGGCTGTGGTATCTGCTGCACAGAGAGCAGTAGGTTGCCCTGCAGTCCTCTTTGGAGGATTGTGGGGCCCACAACAAAAATGGAAAAAATAAGAGAACTATGGGACTTTTGAGATGAGGTGGTAGAGAATAACTTGTAAAAATTTCAGAGTCCAAATCCAAACACAAAAATCAGAATAAATCTCCCAATTTTTGGGTTTTCTGAGACAAGTAAATTTTTGACTTTTCTTCTTTGGTTCCTAGTTTGACTTTTATGAGTTTGATTCTTGATTTAGTGACTGAAAATGGATGTTTGAGCTAGATTAAGACCAAGATTACCTAAACCACTCAAAAATGATTGGAAATGGGGCATATGCCACTTCTGTAACCAATCAGAGGGTATAATCTTGGCTGTTACTATGCTTTTTGACTTTTTAATGATCTAAACCTGTTTTAAGTGCTATTCTGAGTACATATAATGCTAGTGAGCATGTAAAAACAAGAAACAACACAAACAACAAGCTGAGTGCCACAGAAAGCAATAAACCAAACACTACCTTATGAAACAGATTTTGAATGAAACAAAGTATACTATGATTCAAAGCTATTCTATGAATCAGAAACTATTAATTAAGTTATAAGAAAGTAAAATGAACAAATTTGAACTACTATTAAACACTACAAATAGAAACATGGAATTAAAAAGGATTTGCTTACAACTTTTGCACTCCTGCTATAATCATGAACCAAGAACCAAGATTCCTTTCCTAACATCCCCCATGGGATACTAAACCAAGGGCTTCCAATTCACACCTTGCTCCAGCAATGATTATCACGAACCTGCAAGTTTCGATTTTTTTCTTTGTTTTTCTTATTTTTTGTGTTTTTTTTTTATTATGACTAATGCTGAATTTAATGGTATCTAATAGCTTATAAAAGCTATATGAGGTACTTATATGAGCTTAAGAGTCCATAGTATCCACTAGAAACAACAATTAGCCTTATTGAGAATTTTGAAATAAAGGTAAAATTGCATATATTGAAACAGAATTGGAAACTTGAAATTGATAACTTGAAAAGAGTTACAATACACTGAATAAGATTAGAACAATGCTTAAAAGCCAAAGATTACACTAGAAATTTAAATTTTAATTTAACGACATGAATTTAAACTAAATTAACTAACTACTTGCTTCCTTGCACTCTTCTTCCTTTTATAGCCGAATATTAGGGTTCCCAGCATCCTCTGAGCACTTCCCATCACAAGTTGATGCAATTTGATGTCTGAAACCTTCTAAATTGGTGCCACGTGTTTTGGCGGGAATCTTTCTTTTGCAAATTGTATCTGATACACGCAAAAGGGGGTGGCATTAATTGTGGTGTGAAAGGTAGGTGTAGGGGGTGGTGGCATTAATTGTGGGGGGCTCTGTTTTGTGATTGGTGGAGAAGGGAGGTTGTGGAGGTGTGGGGGAGACTGAGAGGGAAGGGGATGGTTGACCTGGTATTTGACCAAGGTCAAACCATTTGACCCGGCTATTAAGATAAAAGGGTGCGTTGGTTGGGATGTGGTGTGGACTGGTATTCATTGGGCCCAAAAAAGGATGGGGGATGGGCTTTGTGGCATGGATTGGACTAAGGATGGAGTGGTATTATTTGTATGGATCCGGTTTGGTTTATGATATAAACAAGGACCTTTTTTGTAATTTTTTGAAAGTTGAGGGGTGGGTTTTGGCATGTTTCCAATTTGATTTAAAGGGTGCATTATGCCATATCATGAATAGTGCAAGGTCCATTGATGATTTTTCAAATTTATTTTCACCAGGGACTGAAACCGTCAAACTTTCAAACTTCAGGGACCATTTGTGTAACTTTCACCAAACTTTCCACCAAGGACCAATCCTGTCATAAAAGGTTAGTGCAAGGACAAAATTTGATTTTCTCAAAGTTTTTCATATCCCAGGGACCATTTTTGACAATTTTCAAAGTTCAGGGACTAAACTTGACATTTTGTGAAACTTTTCACCAAAGGACTAATTATGTAACTTTTTTATTTATAAGGACCTTTGGTGACTTTTTCAAGTTTTTAGAATGACCAGGGACTAGATTTGACAACTTTTGAAAGTTGGGGACTGAAACTGCCAATTATGCAAACTTTGTGCGTTTTTCATCTGTTTTTGGTATTTTTGCATTTGAAACATGTAAAACACTTTCCTGGGATATTTTCACTATTTTGATTCATTATTGAGTGTTTTTAGATGTTTTGGCAGCTCAAAAATGGTAAAAATGATGAGTATTTACACACTCATCAACGGGTAACAAAAACCTCTTCACTTCTTATCACAAATGTGACGGAGGTAATGTTACGTTTGGTAGTAATGCTAAGAGCAAAATCATCAGAAAATGTACAATCTCTCATTACTCCCTTTTTATTGATGATGTAGCTCATGTTGATAACTTAGGTTTTAATCTCCTTAGTATTAGTCAACTTTGTCGTAATAAGTATAATGTTCTTTTTAGTGAAAACGGAAGTAAAATACTTAAAGATTGTATAACCATAGCCAAATGTGTCCTTAAGAACAACGTATATGTCATGAATATGGATCCAACATCTAGAGACAAACTTTGTCTTACCTCATTAGATGAATCTTCAACTTTATGGCGTAGACGTTTAGGACATGCTAACATAAGACTAATCCAAAACCTCTCCTCCAAAGACTTAGTTCGAAACCTACCTAAGTTGAAATATGACCAACACATTTGTGATGCTTGCAAAGTCGGTAAACAAGTCCATAATAGCCATAAGGCTAAAAACTTGGTTTCTACATCTAGGTGTCTAGAACTTTTGCATATGGATTTATTTGGTCCATCCGCTATACAAAGTTTTAGAGGTAACTTCTACACTTTGTTCATAGTTGATGATTACTCAAGATATACTTGGACAAAATTTTTGAAAAGTAAAAATGAAGCTTTTGATAAATTTGAGATTCTAAGTAAGAAAATTCAAAATCAAGTAGGGTCTAATATTGTGTCTATTAGAACGGATCACGGTCGTGAGTTTGATAATGAATTTCAATTTGGAAACTTTTGTGATAATAATGGTATAACTCATAAATTTTCGGCTCCACGTACTCCTCAATCTAATGGTGTAGTATAATGTAAAAATCGGATATTGCAAGAGATGAGTAGAACAATGCTTAATGAACAAAACATTCCACAAAAGTTTTGGTGTAATGCCGTTGACACATCAACATACCTTTTAAATCGAGTCTTAATTAGACCATTTTTGAATAAAACTCCTTATGAACTATATAAAGGCAAAAAGCCTACATTAGGATACTTTAGAGTGTTTGGGAGTAAATGTTTCATTCTTAACACCAAAGATTATCTCACCAAATTTGACCCAAAGTATTATGAAGGTGTATTTCTTGGATATTCACAAAATAGTAAAGCATACATTGTTTTGAACCAAGAAACCTTAAGTGTCGAGGAATCATTGAACGTAACATTTGACGAGAGTCCACCTCCCTCTAAGACATCACCTTTGGTAGATGATGACTTAGTTGAAAGCCAAGCAATAGAAAATCAAGAAATTTTCAGTGATGACAAAGAAGATGAACTATTTAACAAAGAACTTGTCAATGTCAAAGAATCTAAAAGTCATCCATTAGATGGTGTCATTGGCAACATTAACGAAAGAACACTAAGGTCAAAAGTTCAAAATGAAAGCAACTACTTTTGTTTCGTGTCAACCATTGAACCTAAAAATATTAATGAAGCCATTAAAGATGAGTCTTGGGTAATTGCAATGCAAGAAGAGTTAAACCAATTTGTTAGGAATGATGTATGGACATTAGTTCCTCAACCAAAGAGTCAAACTATAATTGGAACAAAATGGGTATTTCGTAATAAAATGGATGAAAATGGAATTGTGTCTAGAAACAAAGCTAGGCTAGTTGCACAAGGGTATAACCAACAAGAATGCATTGGCTACGATGAAACTTTTGCTCCGGTTGCTAGGCTCGAGACAATTAGAATCTTACTTGCATATGCATGTGCACACAATTTTAAACTTTTTCAAATGGACGTCAAAAGTGCATTTCTAAACGGAGTCATTAATGAAGAAGAGTATGTTGCTCAACCACCGGGCTTCATCGATTTTGAAAAACCAAATCATGTTTACAAACTTAAAAAGGCTCTTTACGGACTTAAGCAAGCTCCAAAAGCATGGTATGATCGACTTAAAACATTCCTAGTTGACCATAAGTATACCATGGGCTTAGTTGATAATACTCTCTTCACTAAGAAGAAAGATTCACATATTATCATAGTTCAAATCTATGTTTATGACATTATATTCGGATCAACTTGTCAAGAATTATGCGTGGATTTCTCAAAAATCATGCATGATGAGTTTGAAATGAGTATGATAGGAGAACTCAACTTTTTCCTAGGACTCCAAATCAAAGAACTAGAAGATGGTATCTTCTTTAATCAATCTAAATATATTAAGGACATGCTTAAGAAATTTGGACTAGAAGATTCGAAACCTATCAAAACTCCCATGTCAACGGAAACTAAACTCACCAAGGATGAGGAAAGTGAATCCGTAGATAGCACTAAATATAGAGGTATGATTGGTAGTCTACTTTACCTAACGGCTAGTAGACCCGACATTATGTTTAGTGTTTGTCTATGTGCTCGTTTTCAAGAAGATCCTAAAACTACCCATCTCGAAGCCGTTAAAAGGATTTTTAGGTATATTAAGGGCATTACACATTTAGGTTTATGGTATCCCAAAGGAACGGGAATAGACACCATAGTGTATGCCGACTCGGATCATGCCAGTGACTATGTCGATAGAAAAAGTACAAGTGGTATTTGTACTTTTGTTGGACATTGTCTCACCTCATGGTTCTCTAAGAAGAAAACGGCTCTTGCTATCTCAACAACGGAAGCCGAGTACGTTTCGGCCGGAAAGGCATGTCAACAAGCTCTTTGGATGAAGCAAGCTCTTGTCGACTACGGAATTCAACTCAACGACATCACAATTATTTGTGACAACAAAGGTGCCATTGATCTTAGCAAAAACCCGGTTCAACATGCTCGTACCAAACATATTGAAATCCGTCATCATTTCCTTCGTGACAACGTTCAAAAAGGAAATATCTCAATTGAGAAAGTTTCTTCCGAAGACAACATAGCCGACATTCTCACAAAACCCCTTAAACGTGAACCTTTTAAACTTCTTAGGCTAGGGTTAGGACTCATGGAACCTACATTGTGGTTCTGGACATTAGACAAAAATCACAAAAATCAAAACAAATCCATAACTCTTTTTCTCAGCAGGGTCGGCGGAACCCTCAAACACGACGGGCGGAACCCATTTCAGGGGCCCCGCCGTATCCGCCGACCTAAAGAACCAAAATCTTTGTTTATATTAAACCAAACACCCATTATCTCATACCACCACTTCCAAACTGCTACTATTCACTTTACCATCCATCCATACCTATGAATTCTTGGTCCTCCATTCATTTACATTGCAAATCAATCATCATTGTAAGTATTCTAAACATGATTACAATCCTGATCTGAGTCTAGGAATTCTATTTCTTGCACAAAAACAAAAACTTGGGGTTATTCATTAACTTGAAAAACTCATGCATAAGATTAGCTGTTTAATAAAACTAATCATGTTTCCCATAGTAAGGAATTGCATCCTTAATTAGTATAAACATGTTTGCTAAAACACCCCATGTCAAATCCTTCCAAAAATTTCTCACAAGTAGAACAAATATTTTTTCGTCTCACATTGAGAATACAAAATCAAAACATTATGTTTAAAACATCACTTGCATAATGTCTCTTGAATGCTAAAGGGAATACATAACCAATATGTATTTTCGGGTACATTCAAACGAAGCTACATTGAACTAGGAGCGTTTGGGTTATCTTTTGTTTTATAACAAAACTTGCATAAAACAATTTTGAAGCATCAAAATGAGTCAAGATAACCGCACCTCCACATTGTTTTCATATTGGCACACACTAGAACATCCACATTAGAATAGTGGTTTACGTAAACTAAAATGTGAAATTTTGTTGTTCTAGGAATCATCATGCCTCCTCTAACCTACTACGACCACAAGGATACCATTAAGTACCTACCAAAACACCACAAAACCAAAGGCCTTACCCCAAACCAAGTAAACGTTTTCAAAGCCCTAGAAAAACACTATGTCCATGAGGGTAGAACCATTGACCCGTCTTTCCTAGATGGCATAAACCTTTACGCCGAATTTGCCACAATCAACTTTGAGTGTCTTTTAAATATCGACGAGCCTATTTGTCCTAAGTTTATTCTAGAGTTCTATGCATCCTCCGTCCTCTCCACGGATGATTATGGTCATATGTCTATCAACTTTAGGGTTACCGGTCATCAATACTCCTTCACTCTTGAGTGTCCCAAACCGTGGCACTTGCCTCTATTCCGACTTGCACTCCCTCTCAACTCTTGACAACCTCCAAGACCGTATCCACCCTTATGACACACCCCTTGTCTCAAAAGACGTACTCCGTGACCACCTCTTTGTTAGGACCACCACCACTAGGAGAACCTGTTCGGGGAATGAGGTCATAAGGACCCATATGGAATGGAAATGAACGAACTCAAACCCCAATTCAAGAAATGGGAGGAAGTCCTTAGAGCCAATGTCATTAGCACAATAGGAAACCGTGACCATATCAACCTTGGCCTTTGCTACATGCTCTACTCCTTGTCCGTTAGGCAACCCTTCAACCTTGCCTACTACATGGCCAAGAGAATGGCCGACATTCCCGTGCATGGAACAACGGCTATGCCATATGGAATGCTCTTGACCCGTCTCTTTAGGTTCGTCCCACCCATTCCACCAATTCCAAATGGTCTTCGTCTTGACTACACTCTCATTCCACACACCTTTGTTCCACTTAGTGATAAGAGAGTGTACAAAGCCCAAGGAAAACGTCCTCATCCTCCTACCTCATCATCGTCTTCCTCAATGAGTGAAGATAACAATTTTCCAAACTCTAGGCTCCCACCTCTCGAATACCCATCCCAACTTCCAGATATTCCAAACGAGTCGGCGGAGTTCAAGCAAACAAAGGGGATGTTTAAGAATCTTGGAAGATTCCTTGGAAAGCTCAAGAACAAGATTGACCGTCAATGAGAGCGGGTGTGTAGGAGTGTTTGGCACTAGGTGCTATTTGAACTAATTTGGTTGTCTAAACAATGCTTATGATGTATTTGTAGGTTGGTACAATGTTTGATACTATTTGGAACATGTTTCATCTAACTTTGATGCAGGAAGACAACTTTTAGCAAGTTGTCAAATTTTCAAACTTATAATATTTTCACTAAGTTTAGTGAATGTCGCTAGCCCCCGGTCAAAGTCATATGATATGAGTATTTACATGTTCATTTTTTGCATTTCCTAACCAGATATGCATTATATTTTTGATTTTAGGAGTTTTCGAAAATTTTGAAAATCGTCTCGCGGGTCAAAAACGCGGACTGCCATTTTCTGAAGCTCTGGCGGATCTGGCGGTACCCAAAATTGGGTTCCGCCAGTGCAATTTCTAGGAATTCCAGAAATGGCCCAACGGACCAGGCGGCACCCTCAAATGGGTTCCGCCTGTGTATTCTGAGGGTGCCGCCAACAGCCTGCAGAATTTTTGTTTTCAATTTCACCAATTCAACATCCAAACACCAAAATCCAATCCTTTTAGGTAGAAACCCATTTCTTGCAATGTGTTTAGCATAATAGGGTACTTCTTCTTCCATAAACTTAACCCAAACCAATTCCCGCCAAAATTCAAAATTTGCCATAACAACCTCAAGGACCCCTCACACATAAAGGAAGGAACCCTTTTAAGGGATCCTTGAAATCCCTGAGATCTATACTACCACAAATCCACCAAAACCACTAAGCATTTAGTGCAAAACTTGTCTTCTCACTTCACCATTTTCATTGGATTGACTTCCATGATTTGACAACCCACAATTAGTTTTCCAAATCATTAGAAACCTCCATTGTTGTATGGACTAACATCAAATCCAAACACTCCTTTCCATAATCCTTCAACACTATAAATTAAGCCATCCTAAACACTATCAAATCACACCTTCTTCACCACAATTTCTGAAACTTCTAAACCATTTTTCACCAAGACTAAGTCAACAATCACCTCTCAACCATCAAGACCCATCCGGAAAACCGCCCGGATAAGTGTTAAACCACTATGGTCTAATCAACCCATTAACCTAAGCTCCTCATCTTCGGATGAATTTACATCACCTATAAAAAATGAACACTTTTTTAACCTTGCATCTCTCCATCACCATCACCAAATGAACCCAATGAGCTCACTCCACCACCTACTAAATCACCCATTGACCCAAGTCCACCAAGTGCTCCAACCCAACCATCCAAAACTTCATCACCATCACCATTACCCAAAATGGAACCTATGGAGTTATTTGGGTCTCCTCCCACATCACCACACCCTTTTGTCCAAGATCTTAATGATCTCCCACCAAGACCTTCACAACCACCACCTTTTTCACCAAAGTCAATTCTTGACCAAAATGAGCATTTTAACTACACCCAACCACCACAACAAGTATACCATCAACCCAAACCATTGTTGTTTCACCCCATCTACAATGACATCCATGGTCCTCTTTATGGAGAACCAAACTTTGAAAACCATGATCACCCAACTCCACCACATTCTCAAGCTCAAAACTTTGAGTCTTTCTTTCCCTCATATGAGGATATACAAAACATGGTTGAAAATCACCTCCATCAAGCAATGGAATTTCAAACCACCTTGCTTGATTCAATACCAAACCCATCATCCACCGAAGAACCAAAAACCAACCAACCCTCAAACCAAGAAACCAAAACCAACCCATTTCCACCCACTCATCCCCATGTTTGCTCAAATTGTGAGCAAATGGGTGCAAGCATCAAAACGTTGCTTCACCAACTCCAAGAGGAAACCCGGTTTGCATTCCAACACGTCATAGAACGTTTGGATGCTCTTTCCCACCCAAACAAATCCTAGACAACCATTTGGAGGCCGTTTGCCCCAATTTAGGAAACTAGGCTTTTATTTTTCTTTCTTGGTTAATTTTTAAGTTTTTAGAAGTAGAAGAATATTACCCATTTCATGTCCTTTGACTTTTCTAAGTCAAAATTTTACTTGGAATGCTATTTCTTTCTACTTACTTTCGTGCATTGTTGGTTGATCATTTGTATTGTGGTTGCAATGTGTGTGGTAACTACAAACTTGGCTATATATATATATATCACCAACTAACCATTTTTTTGTAGGATCCAAAATCCATGTTTCCCACCTTGGCACTCCTTTTAGGGGGAGTAACAAGCAAGGGGGAGCAAGTGAATTTTTCTGCTTCGCTACTCTACTTTTTGTTTCGACAAAAAGGGGGAGAAATATATTAAACTTTCAAAACTTAATATGATTTTCATAACTTAAGTAAAACAAGTTTAATATTATTATTTTTTAAGTCTTAAAAACCAAGATTTTGTGAGTTACTTAAAAACAAAGTTTATGTTTTGTCATCAACAAAAAGGGGGAGATTGTTAATACAAATATCGCCTAAAAACGTTATTTATATTTTACGATCTTCGCTACGTTTTGTTAATGAAAAATGTAAACTTTAGTTTCTAAATAAAACATAATCTTAGTTTTAAAGACTTGTATAAACTAGACTTTTGCTACATTTTATATTTCATAAAACACAACACTTTTTATTTTCTAAAAATAGAATTGTCACATCACATTTATGGCAAGTTTTGTCATTATACATTGGAAAGAAATGTGTTTGACTTACTTTGATGTTGCTTGCAAGTTTAGTGTTTGACTTGATATTATGTGATGTGACATTGTTTGGTTTGCAAGAGTAATGAGATGTGACTTTGTTTGGTTTGCAATATTTATTGCAAAACCAACTGCAAGCCCGGCGGTACCCTGGAGGTACACGGGCGAAACCCTTTTGAGGGGTCCGCCTGATCCGCCAGACCTGCAGAAGGTTTGGCTATAAATATTGAGCCACAAGTTGAATTTTGGCTCATCACTTGAGATTATATTTTACACACACATTCATTCTTTCATCTAACCTCTTAACATTTCATATGTGAAGTTTCTTTTTGTAGCAAAGAGATTCACGAGCTTACTAAAAGTAACAAGTATTCAACACAACGTTGCAAGACTTGTTAGCTTAGCATTGTGTAGACTTGTGTAGTTTACACTTCATTTGATTGTGTATTTTCAGTAGTGATCGGTTAGTATTTTAGTCCTCAAAATACAAAGTGTATCGGGAGTAGTTGTACCCTTGTAAAGAACTAACGGGAGTGGTTGTACCCTTGGTAAAGAACTCGACATCTAGCTTTGTGTCGGTAAAAGTATAAGCGACGTGTCAGGTTTTCTCCGCCGGTGAAAGGACCTTGTTGACTAGTGAAAGTAACTCTCGAGTTGGATACTCGGGGCGTGGACGTAGGGCAAGGAAAAAGAGTCCTTGTAGCCGAACCACGATAAATACTCGTGTTCTGGTTTGATCGTTTCTTTCATTTACTTGCATGTTATATATTGTGTTTGTGTATATATCTTTGATCAAACGGAAAGTTTCAAAGCTAACTTAACAAGTTAAAAAGATTTTAATCGGTAAACTATTCAACCCCCCTTCTAGTTTTCCACAATTGGCATCAAAAGCTACATTACTCAAGCTTTTAAAATATATTGTGTTTTAAAACTTGAAACGATCCATGGATTTTGAAAATTACAAAGAAGGGCAATCTATGCAAAGACCACCACTCTTTGAAGAAAATGGTTTTATATATTTGAAAAACCGTTTTGAAACTTACGTGAAATCTAAAGATATAGATTTGTGGTATATAATTATTGATGGTGATAACGTAGTTACTAACATCAAATATGATGATCAAAAGAAATTAATTGGTAAAAATAATGAAGCTAAAATGATGTTTTACAACGCTTTGCCTAAGAAAGAATATGAAAGAGTCTTTTTGTGTAAAACCGCCAAAGATATTTGGCAATCTTTAATTGTCACTCATCAAGGAAACTCACAAGTTAAAGATAACAAAATTGATCTTCTTGTTCAACAATATGAACAATTTGTTATTTCCGAAGATGAGATTATTGATAATGCTTTTGCTAGGTTTAATACTATTATTACTACACTTAAAGCACTTGATGAATCTTTTTGTAATAAGAACTTTGTCAGGAAATTTCTTAGAGCACTCCATCCGAAGTGGAGAGCAAAAGTGATGGCAATTGAAGAATCAAAAGATCTTTCAAGCATGTCACTTGATGAGCTAATTGGAAACCTCAAAGTTCACGAAATGGTAATGGAAAAAGATTCGGAACTAGTTAGAGGCAAGAAAGAAAAAGTTAAGTCCATTTCCTTGAAAGCTAGAGTCCAATCAAGTGATAATGAAGAATCTACTTCGGATAGTGATGATGAGGAATATGCTATGGCCGTTAGAGACTTCAAGAAGTTCTTTCGTAGAAGAGGAAAGTTTGTAAGGCAACCTAAAGATGACAAGAAAACTTTCCGAAAAGATCGTGATGATAGGAAAGGAAAGGTTGAAAGAAAATGCTATAGGTGTGGAGACACAAGTCATCTTGTAGGAGAATGTCCAAAACCACCCAAGAGCAAACCTAAACAAGCTTTTGTGGGTGGTGCTTGGAGTGACTATGAAGGAGATGACGATGAGCCAAAGAATGACGATATTGCTCTCATGGCTCACAACTCAAATGAGGTATTATCCGACTCATCTTACTCCTCTATTGATGATGACACTTTACAAAAAGAATATAATAAACTTTGTGAATTGAGCTTAAAAATCATAAACAAAAATAAATTTTTGAAAAGTAAAAAGGAGTTTTAGAAAATGAAGTTTATGAGTTAAAAGAAAAAGCTAAGAGATTAGAAAAGCGTAAAGGTATTGACACACCTTGCAAATCATGTGAAGAGCTTAAACTAGAAGTTGAGAAACTCAAAATTACTCAAAATGATCTAATAAAACAAACCACAAAGTTTAAGAAGTTCAATAAGAGCATTTCTTGTGCGGATGAAATTATGAAACTTCAAAAGTCACCCTTTGATAAAACAGGACTAGGATTTACGAAAATAGAAACTTCAAAGGGTCAAATGAAACAAGAAAAGATTGCACAAGAAACAAATAAAATTGCTACAGCAGCCTGCGGATCAGGCGGAACCCAATTTAGGGTTCCGCCCGTTGGTCCCGAAGGTTCCGCCAGGTCTGCTGCAGCAGTAACTCCATCCACTTCGGATCGTTCAAAATTTGTTAAAGTTACATACAAAAATGGAACAAAACCTGTGTTTAAAACTGGAGTAGGATTTAGTAAAAATGAATTTAGAGCTAAAACTACTCAACCAAGACCTAAGACTCCAATTCCCAAACGCCCCTTTCCAAAGAGCAACTTCAACGCTCGACCAAACTACCAACATGTTTGGAACCAAAACACTCCTAGACATTACTAAACTCCAAACCACATGCCATGGAACCCTTATGCTCTATTTTCATACTTGGAACAAATTAATGGCATGCTTAACCAAAATGGACCCATGAGAAATTGGGGACCAAATGTTTGAGTGTTTTTCATAAAATAGGTGTGCCTCAAAGTTTGTTTGGAACCGGATGAATGGATTAAAGATAGCGGTTGTTCAAGGCACATGACGGGTAACAAAAACCTCTTCACTTCTTATCACAAATGTGACGGAGGTAATGTTACGTTTGGTAGTAATGCTAAGAGCAAAATCATCGAAAAAGGTACAATCTCTCATGACTCCCTTTTTATTGATGATGTAGCTCATGTTGATAACTTAGGTTTTAATCTCCTTAGTATTAGTCAACTTTTTCGTAATAAGTATAATGTTCTTTTTAGTGAAAACGGAAGTAAAATACTTAAAGATGGTATAACCATAGCCAAAGGTGACCTTAAGAACAACGTATATGTCATGAAGATGGATCCAACATCTAGAGACAAACTTTGTCTTACCTCATTAGATGAATCTTCAACTTTATAGCATAGACGTTTAGGACATGCTAACATGAGACTAATCCAAAACCTCTCCTCCAAAGACTTAGTTCGAAACCTACCTAAGTTGAAATATGACCAACACTTTTGTGATGCTTGCAAAGTCGGTAAACAAGTCCATAATAGCCATAAGGCTAAAAACTTTGTTTCTACATCTAGGTGTCTAGAACTTTTGCATATGGATTTATTTGGTCCATCCGCTATGCAAAGTTATGGAGGTAACTTCTACACTTTGGTCATAGTTGATTATTACTCAAGATATACTTGGACAAAATTTTTGAAAAGTAAAAATGAAGCTTTTGATAAATTTGAGATTCTAAGTAAGAAAATTCAAAATCAAGTAGGGTCTAATATTGTGTCTATTAGAACGGATCACGGTCGTAAATTTGATAATGAATTTCAATTTGGAAACTTTTGTGATAATAATGGTATAACTCATAACTTTTCGGCTCCACGTACTCCTCAATCTAATGGTGTAGTATAACGTAAAAACCGGACATTGCAAGAGATGAGTAGAACAATGCTTAATGAACAAAATATTCCACAAAAGTTTTGGTGTAATGTCGTTGACACATCAACATACCTTTTAAATCGAGTCTTAATTAGACCATTTTTGAATAAAACTCCTTATGAACTATATAAAGGTAAAAAGCCTACATTAGGATACTTTAGAGTGTTTGGGAGTAAATGTTTCATTCTTAACACCAAGGATTATCTTACCAAATTTGACCCAAAGTATTATGAAGGTGTATTTCTTGGATATTCACAAAATAGTAAAGCATACATTGTTTTGAACAAAGAAACCTAAGAGTCGAGGAATCGTTGAACGTAACATTTGACGAGAGTCCACCTCCCTCTAAGACATCACCTTTGGTAGATGATGACTTAGTTGAAAGCCAAGCAATAGAAAATCAAGAAATTTTAAGTGATGACAAAGAAGATGAACTATTTAACAAAGAACTTGTCAATGTCAAAGAATCTAAAAGTCATCCATTAGATGGTGTCATTGGCAACATTAACGAAAGAACACTAAGGTCAAAAGCTCAAAATGAAAGCAACTACTTTTGTTTCGTGTCAACCATTGAACCTAAAAATATTAATAAAGCCATTAAAGATGAGTTTTGGGTAATTGCAATGCAAGAAGAGTTAAACCAATTTGTTAGGAATGATGTATGGACATTATTTCCTCAACCAAAGAGTCAAACTATAATTGGAACAAAATGGGTATTTCGTAATAAAATGGATGAAAATGGAATTGTGTCTAGAAACAAAGCTAGGCTAGTTGCACAAGGATATAACCAACAAGAAGGCATTGACTACGATGAAACTTTTGCTCCGGTTGCTAGGCTCGAGTCAATTAGAATCTTACTTGCATATGCATGTGCACACAATTTTAAACTTTTTCAAATGGACGTCAAAAGTGCATTTCTAAATGGAGTCATTAATGAAGAAGTGTATGTTGCTCAACCACCGGGCTTCATCGATTTTGAAAAACCAAATCATGTTTACAAACTTAAAAAGGCTCTTTACGGACTTAAGCAAGCTCCAAAAGCATGGTATGATCGACTTAAAACATTCATAGTTGACCATAAGTATACCATGGGCTTAGTTGATAATACTCTCTTCACTAAGAAGAAAGATTCACATATTATCATAGTCCAAATCTATGTTGATGACATTATATTCGGATCAACTTGTCAAGTATTATGTGTGGATTTCTCAAAAATCATGCATGATGATTTTGAAATGAGTATGATGGGAGAACTCAACTTTTTCTTAGGACTCCAAATCAAAGAACTAGAAGATGGTATCTTCTTTAATCAATCTAAATATATTAAGGACCTGCTTAAGAAATTTGGACTAGAAGATTCGAAACCTATCAAAAGTCCCATGTCCACGAAAACTAAACTCACCAAGGATCAGGAAAGTGAATTCGTAGATAGCACTAAATATAGAGGTATGATTGGTAGTCTACTTTACCTAACGGCTAGTAGACCCGACATTATGTTTAGTGTTTGTCTATGTGCTCGTTTTCAAGAAGATCCTAAAACTACCCATCTCGAAGCCGTTAAAAGGATTTTTAGGTATATTAAGGGCACTACACATTTAAGTTTATGGTATCCCAAAGGAACGGGAATAGACACCATAGTGTATGCCGACTCGGATCATGCCAGTGACTATGTCGATAGAAAAAGTACAAGTGGTATTTGTACTTTTGTTGGACATTGTCTCACCTCATGGTTCTCTAAGAAGCAAACGGCTCTTGCTATCTCAACAACGGAAGCCGAGTACGTTTCGGCCGGAAAGGCATGTCAACAAGCTCTTTGGATGAAGCAAGCTCTTGTCGACTACGGAATTCAACTCAACGACATTACAATTCTTTGTGACAACAAAGGTGCCATTGATCATAGCAAAAACCCGGTTCAACATGCTCGTACCAAACATATTGAAATCCGTCATCATTTCCTTCATGACAACGTTCAAAAAGGAAATATCTCAATTGAGAAAGTTTCTTCCGAAGACAACATAGCCGACATTCTCACAAAACCCCTTAAACGTGAACCTTTTAAGCTTCTTAGGCTAGGGTTAGGACTCATGGAACCTACATTGTAGTTCTGGACATTAGACAAAATTCACAAAAATCAAAACAAATCCATAACTCTTTTTCTCAGCAGGGTCGGCGGAACCCTCAGACACAACGGGCGGAACCCATTTCAGGGGCCCGCCGTATCCGCCGACCTGCAGAACCAAAATCTTTGTTTATATTAAACCAAACACCCATTATCTCATACCACCACTTCCAAACTGCTACTATTAACTTTACCATCCATCCATACCTACGAATTCTTGGTCCTCCATTCATTTACATTGCAAATCAATCATCATTGTAAGTATTCTAAACATGATTACAATCCTGATCTGAGTCTAGGAATTCTATTTCTTGCACAAAAATAAAAACTTGGGGTTATGCATTAACTTGAAAAACTCATGCATAAGATTAGGTGTTTAATAAAACTAATCATGTTTCCCATAGTTAGGAATTGCATCCTTAATTAGTATAAACATGTTTGCTAAAACACCCCATGTCAAATCCTTCCAAAAATTTCTCACAAGTAGGACAAATATTTTTTCGTCTCACATTGAGAATACAAAATCAAAACGTTATGTTTAAAACATCACTTGCATAATGTCTCTTGAATGCTAAAGGGAATACATAACCAATATGTATTTTCGGGTACATTCAAACGAAGCTACATTGAACTAGGAGCGTTTGGGTTATCTTTTGTTTTATAACAAAACTTGCATAAAACAATTTTGAAGCATCAAAATGAGTCAAGATAACCGCACCTCCACATTGTTTTCATATAGGCACACACTAGAACATCCACATTATAATAGTGGTTTACGTAAACTAAAATATGAAATTTTGTTGTTCTAGGAATCATCATGCCTCCTCTAACCCACTACGACCACAAGGACACCATTAAGTACCTACCAAAACACCACAAAACCAAAGGCCTTACCCCAAACCAAGTAAACGTTTTCAAAGCCCTAGAAAAACACTATGTCCATGAGGGTAGAACCATTGACCCGTCTTTCCTAGAAGGCACAAACCTTTACGCCGAATTTGCCACAATCAACTTTGAGTGTCTTTTAAATATCGACGAGCCTATTTGTCCTAGGTTCATTCTAGAGTTCTATGCATCCTCCGTCCTCTCCACGGATGATTATGGTCATATGTCTATCAACTTTAGGGTTACCGGTCATCAATACTCCTTCACTCTTGAGGAGTTTGCTCAAATCCTAGGTGTCCCAAACCGTGGCACTTGCCTCTATTCCGACTTGCACTCCCTCTCAACTCTTGACAAGCTCCAAGACCGTATCCACCCTTATGACACACCCCTTGTCTCAAAATACGTACTCCGTGACCACCTCTTTGTTAGGACCACCACCACTAGGAGAACCTGTTCGGGGAATGAGGTCGATAAGGACCCATATGGAATGGAAATGAACGAACTCAAACCCCAATTCAAGAAATGGGAGGAAGTCCTTAGAGCCAATGTCATTAGCACAATAGGAAACCGTGACCATATCAAAATTTGCCTTTGCTACATGCTCTACTCCTTGTCCGTTAGGCAACCCTTCAACCTTGCCTACTACATGGCAAAGAGAATGGCCGACATTCCCGTGCATGGCACAACGGCTATGCCGTATGGAATGCTCTTGACCCGTCTCTTTAGGTTCATCCCACCCATTCCACCAACTCCAAATGGTCTTCGTCTTGACTACACTCTCATTCCACACACCTTTGTTCCACTTAGTGATAAGAGAGTGTACAAAGCCCAAGGAAAACGCCCTCATCCTCCTACCTCATCATCGTCTTCCTCAATGAGTGAAGATGGCAATTTGCCAAACTCTAGGCTCCCACCTCTCGAATACCCATCCCAACTTCCGGATATTCCAAACGAGTCGGCGGAGTTCAAGCAAATAAAGGGGATGTTTAAGAATCTTGGAAGATTCTTTGGAAAGCTCAAGAACAAGATTGACCGTCAATGAGAGCGGGTGTGTAGGAGTGTTTGGCACTAGGTGCTATTTGAACTAATTTGGTTGTCTAAACAATGCTTATGATGTATTTGTAGGTTGGTACAATGTTTGATACTATTTGGAACATGTTTCATCTAACTTTGATGCAGGAAGACAACTTTTAGCAAGTTGTCAAATTTTCAAACTTATAATATTTTCACTAAGTTTAGTGAATGTCGCTAGCCCCCGGTCAAAGTCATATGATATGAGTATTTACATGTTCATATTTTGCATTTCCTTACCAGATATGCATTATATTTTTGATTTTAGGAGTTTTCAAAAATTTTGTAAATTGTCTCGCGGGTCAAAAACGCGGACTGCCATTTTCTGAAGCTCTGGCGGATCTGGCGGTACCCAAAATTGGGTTCCGCCAGTGCAATTTCTAGGAATTCCAGAAATGGCCCAACGGACCAGGCGGCACCCTCAAATGGGTTCCGCCTGTGTATTCTGAGGGTGCCGCCAACAGCCTGCAGAATTTTTGATTTCATTTTCACCAATTCAACATCCAAACACCAAAATCCAATCCTTTTAGGTAAAAACCCATTTCTTGCAATGTGTTTAGCATAATAGGGTACTCCTTCTTCCATAAACTTAACCCAAACCAATTCCCGCCAAAATTCAAAATTTGCCATAACAACCTCAAGGACCCCTCACACATAAAGGAAGGAACCCTTTTAAGGGATCCTTGAAATCCCTGAGATCTATACTACCACAAATCCACCAAAACCATTAAGCATTTAGTGCAAAACTTGTCTTCTCACTTCACCATTTTCATTGGATTGACTTCCATGATTTGACAACCTACAATTAGTTTTCCAAATCATTAGAAACCTCCATTGTTGTATGGACTAACATCAAATTCAAACACTCCTTTCCATAATCCTTCAACACTATAAATTAAGCCATCTTAAACACTATCAAATCACACCTTCTTCACCACAATTTCTGAAACTTCTAAACCATTTTTCACCATGACTAAGTCAACAATCACCTCTCAACCATCAAGACCCATCCGAAAAACCGCCCGGATAAGTGTTAAACCACTATGGTCTAATCAACCCATTAACCTAAGCTCCTCATCTTCGGATGAATTCACATCACCTATAAAAAATGAACACTTTTTGAACCATGCATCTCCATCACCATCACCAAATGAACCCAATGAGCTCACTCCACCACCTACTAAATCACCCATTGACCCAAGTCCACCAAGTGCTCCAACCCAACCATCCAAAACTTCATCACCATCACCATTACCCAAAATGGAACCTATGGAGTTATTTCGGTCTCCTCCCACATCACCACACCCTTTTGTCCAAGATCTTAATGATCTCCCACCAAGACCTTCACAACCACCACCTTTTTCACCAAAGTCAATTCTTGACCAAAATGAGCATTTTAACCACACCCAACCACCACAACAAGTATACCATCAACCCAAACCATTGTTGTTTCACCCCATCTACAATGACATCCATGGTCCTCTTTATGGAGAACCAAACTTTGAAAACCATGATCACCCAACTCCACCACACTCTCAAGCTCAAAACTTTGAGTCTTTCTTTCCCTCACATGAGGATATACAAAACATGGTTGAAAACCACCTCCATCAAGCAATGGAATTTCAAAACACCTTGCTTGATTCAATACCAAACCCATCATCCACCGAAGAACCAAAAACCAACCAACCCTCAAACCAAGAAACCAAAACCAACCCATTTCCACCCATTCATCCCCATGTTTGCTCAAATTGTGAGCAAATGGGTGCAAGCATCAAAACGTTGCTTCACCAACTCCAAGAGGAAACCCGGTTTGCATTCCAACACGTCATAGAACGTTTGGATGCTCTTTCCCACCCAAACAAATCCTAGACAACCATTTGGAGGCCGTTTGCCCCAATTTAGGAAACTAGGCTTTTATTTTTCTTTCTTGGTTAATTTTTAAGTTTTTAGAAGTAGAAGAATATTACCCATTTCATGTCCTTTGACTTGTCTAAGTCAAAATTTTACTTGGAATGCTATTTCTTTCTACTTACTTTCGTGCATTGTTGGTTGATCATTTGTATTGTGGTTGCAATGTGTATGGTAACTACAAACTTGGCTATATATATATCACCAACTAACCATTTTTTTGTAGGATCCAAAATCCATGTTTCTCACCTTGGCACTCCTTTTAGAGGGAGTAACAAGCAAGGGGGAGCAAGTGCATTTTTCCGCTTCGCTACTCTACTTTTTGTTTCGACAAAAAAGGGGAGAAATATATTAATCTTTCAAAACTTAATATGATTTTCATAACTTAAGTAAAACAAGTTTAATATTATTTTTTTTAAGTCTTAAAAACCAAGATTTTGTGAGTTACTTAAAAACAAAGTTTATGTTTTGTCATCAACAAAAAGGGGGAGATTGTTAATACAAATATCGCCTAAAAACGTTATTTATATTTTACGATCTTCGCTAAGTTTTGTTAATGACAAATGTAAACTTTAGTTTCTAAGTAAAACATAATCTTAGTTTTAAAGACTTGCATAAACTAGACTTTTGCTACATTTTACATTTCATAAAACACAACACTTTTTATTTTCTAAAAATAGAATTGTCACATCACATTTATGGCAAGTTTTGTCATTATACATTGGAAAGAAATGTGTTTGACTTACTTTGATGTTGCTTGCAAGTTTAGTGTTTGACTTGATATTATGTGATGTGACATTGTTTGGTTTGCAAGAGTAATGAGATGTGACTTTGTTTGGTTTGCAATATTTATTGCAAAACCAACTGCAAGCCCGGCTGTACCCTGGAGGTACACGGGCGGAACCCTTTTGAGGGGTCCGCCTGATCCGCCAGACCTGCAGAAGGTTTGGCTATAAATATTGAGCCACAAGTTGAATTTTGGCTCATCACTTGAGATTATATTTTACACACACATTCATTCTTTTATCTAACCTCTTAACATTTCATATGTGAAGTTTCTTTTTGTAGCAAAGAGATTCACGAGCTTACTAAAAGTAACAAGTATTCAACACAACGTTGCAAGACTTGTTAGCTTAGCATTGTGTAGACTTGTGTAGTTTACACTTCATTTGATTGTGTATTTTCAGTAGTGATCGGTTAGTATTTTAGTCCTCAAAATACAAAGTGTATCGGGAGTAGTTGTACCCTTGTAAAAAATTAACGGGAATGGTTGTACCCTTGGTAAAGAACTCGACATCTAGCTTTGTGTCGGTAAAAGTATAAGCGACGTGTAAGGTTTTCTCCGCCGGTGAAAGGAGCTTGTTGACTAGTGAAAGTAACTCTCGAGTTGGATACTCGGGGCGTGGATGTAGGGCAAGGAAAAAGAGTCCTTGTAGCCGAACCACGATAAATACTCGTGTTGTGGTTTGATCGTTTCTGTCATTTACTTGCATGTTATATATTGTGTTTGTGTATATATCTTTGATCAAACGGAAAGTTTCAAAGCTAACTTAACAAGTTAAAAAGATTTTAATCGGTAAACTATTCAACCCCCTTCTAGTTTTCCACACAATTGTATAATTAAAAACATTGTCATTAATTAAAGAGTTAAAAGACGTTACATGCAATTATTGATATCAATAAATTTATTGTAAAAAAACATAATATACTAAAATACATTATTCATAAAAAAAAATTATTTCAGAGTACCCGCCACTAAAACGCGCGGATACCCTGCTATAAATAATAATGTATAATAACATCAATATAGTAAACTCAGAAGATTAAAACTGCCTGTAATTTATATTAGTATATTATGAATAGTGAAAAATTATTTTAAAACATCTCAAAATAGCAACAATAAGACTAGTAATAATGGTAAACCAACATTTGACCAGACCATTTTGCTACCTCAATGCCACATCTGCTTCTCTTTTTAAGACCAAACATATCACCAAATGGCCGTAGTAAAGCAGCTCCGGTCACAACCAAAAACATTCGTTAAAAAAAATAATAAAAATAAAAAAAAAAATAAAAAAAACGCACACAAACTTTGCAAGAGGTTGGGTCACCTAGTCGATCGAATGAAGCAAAATAAGGAGGGCACGTTCCTTGGGTAGTCATGTAGGGGGACGCGTCCCATATGGCTAAACCGACCAAGCGTTAGGTCGACATTACAAGTAGTCTAACAATAATATTTAGAGTGGTAATCGAGTCGTGTTCGGGTGATTTATTAATTGGGATCGCATGTTGGCGGTTTATTATAACCTCTATCCAAACACGACTCAATCATTAATCGTGTCAATAAACTCAACCATAACTCAGACCCGCATAACATTGTAACTCGTATGTTATCTACTTAACCTGTTTAAGTAAACATGTCAACAAAATGAAGAAGGGTGATATGTCGATTCAAGTAATTTAAATTCAAAAATGATAAGAAGATTATTCAAATAACTATACAATAATCTCAATAATATCCGAGTTATAGTAGTAATTCATTGTCATATTAAGTGCATAACAGAATACATTTAATCCAAATTCAATATATAATTCAAGTTATATACTTTATTTTTATATACTTAAACGGGTTAATGGGTTGACTTGTTTAATATTTGTGATTGTTATATATCTTTATTAAACCAAACTCTACATATGGATATGTAAAAAATCGCTATAAAGATTGAATGGAAAGTGTGATGAATTTTTAGGAAAGTGAAAGGAATCGGATTCATCACGAAAAAGGAAGCATCCCTCTTTCTTTACTCCCACAGAAAATACATAAAAACTTTAGTTCTAAACAAATAAATTTCATTTCTTTTTGCCGGCTACTCCACGCGCGCCACCGCTTGCCACCCCCAGCACTTAGTTTATCTAGTAGGTACATTATTATAGTTCTAGCATAGATTATTAATTTTATATAATACATAATTTTGTAGCTATATTTTTAAAAGAGTTTCGTTATATATTTCTACATTTTCATTCTATAAATTTTTCTACACTTATAATAATATTATATAACTTTCTGTCACTCACTTTTTCTCTGTATCTAAACCGTCAATTCTGACAAGTTGCATGATCCCGTGAATAAGACACTTTGTAAGCTTAAAATATAAAAATATTTAGCATTTTCCTTTTAAAAAATCTTAATATATACTGTAGTTTATATAGAACCATGACAAACTTTTCAAAATATAAAATACAAATTTCAAACTAAACGGAATTATGGTTCATATTAGCTACTATGAAAGTTTTATATTTTGTTTCAACTTTCAACCATAACAAATGTGATATAAAAAGGTTTTAAGATCATGAATATGTTTATAATTTAATACATGCATTATTGATAATCATTCTATAAAATTGCAAAAGGTTACTAGGGCTGAACATCGGTCTCGGACCGGACCGACCAAAGCCGAAAATGAATTAGCCCAAAAGCCGAGACTGAGAACCGGATCGAATGTGGTCGGTCCGGTCCGGTCCAGTCTCGGTCGGTCCGATCCAACAAGGCAAAATAGTTGATTTGTGGTCCGGTCCGGACCAACCAAGACCAAAACCGAATTAGCCTAAAAGTCGAGACCGAGGATCGAACCGAATATAGTCCGTCGATCGGTCCGGTCCGTTCGGGTGATTTGCTCTGCCCTAGTTTATACATAATAAAATAAAGTTCATAAGATCAAAAACTTTATAAATTAATGATCTAATATAACATGCCAAACTTATAAACATTTTTGAAAGCTCTACCATTGGGTATGCTCTTAACTAAACGTTGTTGAACTTTACGATTTACAAACACTTATTTATACAAGTTTAATATATTATATCAGTAGAAAATTTAGATTACCCGCACATTGTGGCAACAATGTATGGTAGCGGCAATTTACGTGTAGATATTTATTTTTATATAATGTTACCGATTCTTCAGATTTTGTTTGGAACTCATGGATTGCTCGCAAAGTAAATATATGTGTTTGGAAGGTTGTCTTGGATCGTCTCCCGACTAAAGAGAACCTATATGCACATGGTATTCTTCTTATCAATGACTCTTATTGTCTATTTTGTGGTTTTGAAGTTGAATCCATAAATCATTGCTTTTGCTCTTGTCTAAAGATCAATTTTATTTGATTGAAAATTTGGAGTTGGTAGAACTTGCCTCTTTTATGCAACCCGACTTTGGATGTTATCTTAAATGGGTCGTTTGGTTTCCTTTCGAGTAAATGGAAACCCAAGTTATTTCATGTCGTTTGCTTGAGTTTCATTTGGAATTTGGAGTATTTGGGTTTGGACAAATCGCATTCTGCATGCCTTTTCAGATGACGAGGTTTCATCTACTTTGAATGAAGCTATATATCTTGCTCTTCAAAGAATGGTGTTGTTGTGGGCTTCAAAGAAGGCTCTTAGGAACCGATTTTCAATAGCTGACTGGGTCATCATCTTGATGAAGATTTAGCTTGATACATTTCATTTTTTGATTTTCTTTTTAGTTGGTTGGGTTCTCCTTCTGGGAGCCCCATGATATATCTTTGTCTCTTCTTGCCATTTTTCTAATAATATATTGGTTTTAAACAAAAGTAATTAAAAGTGAAAAAAGTATGTGAAATAAATTGTAATTAAGTATTTAAATAACTAATGGATCGCATAACCTTTTATAAGTAAGAGTATTTCTCATTTTGTAAATTGTTAAACAAAATGTATCTGGTATAAATGACCCTTATTTATTCGTGTTAGACGGAATTATATTAAAAAAATATTATGCGGTATATAATTATTTATACTAATATATAAAGCATTGAGACTTTCTTTTTATAAAAGGCTTAAATTTATTAAGTTACACACTTTCTTTTAATGGCATGATAGCTAAACTTGTAATATTAAGTGTATTGTAAATAAACTTATAACAATAATTTTTATGTGAAAAACTTAACTTGTAACATTATCTCTTAACTTTTAACAATCATCTTGATGTTAACAATTGAAATCATAACATTCAATGAGTTTGTAAAAGAGAATTGATTTGCACACTTTTAAAAATAATTGGTACACTCTATTTGTGCATTAAATACTTGTACATTATTGATACTATGCTTTAACTGTTTGTACATCTGAGCGTCCCAATAATATTTTGGAGTGTGCAAATCACCTCCTTTTGTAAAATCAATGGTCAACCATATTGTAACAACATGCTAATTATAATATTGATATTCGATTAAGTCTAAAAATGATCATTTAAAAGTGATCAAATTATTCGATGCTTGAATACACGTAAATATTTGCTCGTCGAAAAATTTAATTATACGAGTATTCACCATCGAAACGCGTAAATACCCGTCTAATATATTCAAAAGGTAGTTACAAACTAAAATTTCAGAGTCGTACTCAATGTGACTAGTGACACGTCACTGATGACGATGTAAGATTAGCTGTTAATCCGGAGTGAGCTTAGGTCACATGGGTATTTCCTAAACTTTGATTCCGTAGTAATTTAGGAAATAACATTTTAAAAGATTTTTCTACAAACATCTAAATTATTAGAATATGTTTCACGATAAGTTAAGTAAATGATATGAATTCAACATCTTTTCATTCAATTGGTATTTTGAGAAAATTTCATTTAGGGATTAATTTTTTGTTATATAGTAAGGGACAAATTCCCACCATCTATCTAAATTGATCTAATGGTGGGGATTAACCTAAATCCATTTTTTTTTCTTTCATTTTTTTTTCTTTTTTACGTTGCATTGTTTTTTTTCTTCTTTTCTTTGTTTCTTTTTTGTTTTGTTTTTTTTTTTTTGTTTCTTTTTTTGTTGTCTTTTTTTTTATTCTATTTTTCTTTTTTCTTTCTTTCTTTTTTTTTAATTCACATTTTTTTCCTTCAATTTTTGTCCGTTTTTATACGTTTTCATCTGTTTATTTACGTTTTCAGTCATTTTCGTCCGTTTTTATACGTTTAAATATGTTTTCGTTCGTTTTCATACGTTTTCGTCCGTTTTTACACGATTTTGTCCGTTTTCATACGTTTACATTTGTTTTAGTCTATTTTCACGTGTTTTCTTCTGTTTTCGTCCATTTTCAGACGTTTTTGTCCGTTTTTGAACATGTTCAGATGTTTTCATCCGTTTTTCCTACATATTCACCTGTTTTCTTACGTTTTCGTCCATTTACATAGGTTTTCGTCTATTTTTAAAAAATTTTATGCCATTTTAGACGTTTTCATACGTTTCTGAGTATCACAAGTGATATTCTGTGATACTCAGACGTTTTTGTCCATTTTTGTCCGTTTTTGTACATTTTTGTCATTTTTCAAATGTTTTCGTCCATTTTCATACATTTTCGGTAGTTTTTATACGTTTTCAGACGTTTTTATCCGTTTTTATAGGTTTTCGTCTGTTTTTTTTACATTTTCGCCTGTTTTCGACGTTTTCGTCTGTTTTTATACATTTTCGCTCATTTTTAGACGTTTTCGTTTGTTTTATATGGTTTTCATCCGTTTTCATAAGTTCATAAACGTTTTCGTCCGTTTTTATATACTTTTCTCTGTTTTCAAATGTTTTCGTCTGTTTTCATACGTTTTCAACAGTTTTTATACGATTTTGGCAGTTTTATACGTTTTCGTCAATTTTCATTAATTTTTCATACGTTTTCATCCGTTTTCAGGCGTGTTTTTATGCTTTCATACGTATTCGTTCTTTTTCTTATGTTTTTGTTAGTTTTTATACGTTTCTGAATATCACAATTGATATTCTTAATATCACAAGTGATTTTCTGTGATATTCAAAATATCACTTGTGATATTAAGAACGAAAACGTATGAAAGTGAAAAAAATACGAATTAAAAAAAACGTGAAAATCACTTGTGGTATTCTGAATATTACTTATAATTTTCTGAATATCACTTGTGATATTCAGAGTATCACAAGTGATTTTCATGTTACAAAACATTAGTTGAAAATCACTTGTGATATTCAGAATATTATTTGTAATATTCAGAATATCACTTATGATATTCTAAATATAACAAGTGATTTTCAATTAATGCTTTATAACATGAAAATCACACGTGATATTCTGAATACTACTTGTGATTTTCATGTTACAAAACATTAGTTGAAAATCACTTGTGATATTCAGAATATTATTTGTAATATTCAGAATATCACTTGTGTTATTCTAAATATAACAAGTGATTTTCAATTAATGCTTTATAACATGAAAATCACACGTGATTTTCTAAAAACGTATGAAAGTGAAAAAAAAACGTGAATTAAAAAAAACGTGAAAATAACTTGTGATATTCCGAATATCACAAGTGATTTTCATGTTACAAAACATTAGTTGAAAATCACTTGTGATATTCAGAATATCACTTGTGATATTCTGAGTATCAAAAAATAATACTTTTGATATTCAGAAACGTATGAAAACGTCTGAAAATGGCCGAAAACATTTTAAAATAGACGAAAGCGTATGAAAATAGACGAAAACGTAAGAAAATGGACGAATGCATATGAAAACGGATGAAGACGTTTAAAAACGGACAAAGATGTATAAAAACATCCGAAAACGGCTGAAAACATCCGAAAACGGACGAAAATAGATGAAAACGTATGAAAACAGACAAAAATGTATAAAAACAGACGAAAACATATAAAAACGGACAAAATCATATAAAAACGGACGAAAACGTATTAAAACGGACAAAAAGCGAAGGAAAACGTATAAAAACGGACGAAAAAGTATAAAAGTTGACGAAAACGTCTGAAAACAGACAAAAACGTAAAAAATGTCCGAAAAGGTAAAAAAAGCGATCGAAAACGTATGAAAACGGATGAAACGTATAAAAACAGACAGAAACGTATAAAAACGGTCAAAATCGTATAAAAACAGACGAAAACAGATGAAAACGTATATAAACGTGTGAAAACGGACAAAAGCATTTGAAAACAGACGAAAACGTAAAAAACGGACAAAACGTATAAAAACGTATGAAACAGACGAAAACGTATGAAAACGGATAAAAATGTCTGAAAACGTATATAAACATGTGATAACAGACGAAAATGTAATAAAGTGAAAAAAACATGAATTTATATATATTAAAAAAAACTTGATTTAAAATAACGTGATTCAAAAAAAAAATTTGATCAAAGAAAACGTGATTCCAAAAAAAAAAAAAAAAAAATGTTTAAAAAAAGTGAATAAATAAGGAAGACAAAGAAGAAGGGAAAAAAGAAAAACATAGACTTAGGTTTCCATAATAGATCTTAGGTTAATTCCACCATTAGATCAAACAAGATGAATGGTGGGGATTTGTCCCTCAGTATGCAACAAAAACTTAGTCCCCAAAATTAATAACTTTTATAACCGATAGGCATCTTATCCAACCGATATTTAATATGTCACGAATTCGGTAATAAAAGACAAGTATTTCATAAATTAAAAAAAGCAAAGATGTCAATATCAATTAGACAGAGAGAATACAAAAAATTTAGCTGCTTGGGATTTACCAATATTTTTGTGTCACTTAATCACAATTAGCTTTTTCTCCTTTACATTATCGAGCAATTATGCTTGAAACCCTAAAAAGGTTACGAATAACAAAATAGACTAGTAAAGTCAAAATGTTTTGAGCACCCGATGCTTGATGCAGTCCGGTGTATGCGCCCACATGCATCTAAGGTTTGGCGTTTAATCTGCCATTCATTGTTTTAATCCGGTATTGTCATTCTTATAGACCAATAAAGTTGTAAATGAAATAACAATTTAACATTATTGTTTATAAACCTGTATAAAATCAATAATAAATCATTACACAATAATTCATATGAATCAAAATTGTATAATTAGGAAACTATCATTGTCTAGAATAGGATTTGGATTTGGTTTAGGATTTGGATTTGGTTTAGGATTTGGAGAGAGAAAATATATTTATTAAATGTATTATATAATAAAATCATAGTAATAAAATAACAGTTAAAAATTTAAATAAAAGTTGTATGTGATAGTAGAAAGTGGTAGATCCAACGGGTTTTGACAAAACCTTTCAAATTAATGTGGAATGAAATTTGATTGAATCTATCATTCCTTTTATTGAAAGAGTGAACCAAACAACAAATTATGTCACATCAAACTTAAAACCCATTCCAAAGTGTCAAACCAAATGCACCCTTACAATTTCTTATGGCCCGTTTGGTTTGTTGCTAGGAATGACAATAGGTATCGGATTTGTTATGAGATAGAATGACAATGGGTATGAAAAAGTGTATCATTACGATTGTTTATATTTGGATGACAAAATATGGAATGAAAAAGTGTATAGATATTTGAGTTTTGTAGTGGAAAAGATATGGGCACATGGGAATGAATTTCATATATATCAAATTGATAGGTAATGAATTTATGGCTATGATATACTCATTTCATTATCGGGCCCATAAAACAAACACATTTAATGACTTTCAAAGTTATAGACTCATTCCCATTAACCTCAACCAATCGGGAAGCACACAAAATACACAAAATAATGCATTAAAGCATCTAAAGTATTAATACAAATATTGCCTATAAACGTTATTTATATTTTACGATCTTCGTTAAGTTTTGTTAACGACAAAATGTAAACTTTAGTTTCTAAGTAAAACATAATCTTAGTTTTAAAGACTTGCATAAACTAGACTTTTGCTACATTTTACATTTCATAAAACACAACACTTTTTATTTCTTAAAATAGAATTATCACATCACATTTATGGCAAGTTTTGTCAATATACATTTATGGAAAAAAAAAATGTGTTTGACTTACTATGTGGTTGCTTGCAAGTTTGGTGTTTGATTAGATGTAATGAGATGTGACATTGTTTGGTTTGCAAGGTGTAATGAGATGTATAATGTTTGGTTTGCAAGATTTATCGCAAAACCAACTGCAAGCCCGGCGGAACCCTGGGTGTACACGGGCGGAACCCATCTGAGGGTTCCGCCGTATCCGCCAGGCCTGCAGAAGGCTTTGCTATAAATACCAAGCCACAAGTTGATTTTTGGCTTATCACTCTACATCATATTTTACACATACACATTCATTCTTTCATCTAACCCTTTAACATTTTATATGTGAAGTTTCTTTTTGTAGCAAAGAGATTCACGAGCTCATTAAAAGTAACAAGTATTCAACACAACGTTGCAAGACTTGTTAGCTTAGCATTGTATAGACTTGTGTAGTTTACACTTCATTTGATTGTGTATTTTCAGTAGTGATCGGTTAGTATTTTAGTCCTCAAAATACAAAGTATATCGGGAGTAGTTGTACCCTTGTAAAAGAACTAATAGGAGTGGTTGTACCCTTGGTAAAGAACTCGACATCTAGCTTAGTGTCGGTAAAAGTATAAGCGACGTGTAAGGTTTTCTCCGCCGGTGAAAGGAGCTTGTTGACTAGTGAAAGAAACTCTCGAGTTGGATACTCGGGGCGTGGACGTAAGGCAAGGAAAAAGAGTCCTTGTAGCCGAACCAGGATAAATACTCGTGTTGTGGTTTGATCGTTTCTTTCATTTACTTGCATGTTATATATTGTGTTTGTGTATATATCTTTGATCAAACGGAAAGTTTCAAAGCTAACTAAACAAGCTAAAAAGATTTTAAACGGTAAACTATTCAACCCCCCTTCTAGTTTTCCACAATTGGCATCAAGAGCTACGTTACTCAAGCTTTTAAAATATATTGTGTGTTTAAAATTTGAAACGATCCATGGATTTTGAAAATTACAAAGAAGGGCAATCTATGCAAAGACCACCACTTTTTGAAGCAAATGGTTTTATATATTGGAAAAACCGTTTTGAAACTTATGTGAAATCTAAAGATATAGATTTATGGTATATAATCATTGATGGTGATAACATAGTTACTAACATTAAAGATGATGATCAAAAGAAATTGACTGGTAAAAATAATGAAGCTAAAAAGATGCTCTACAATGCTTTGCCTAAGAAATAATATGAAAGAGTATTTTTGTGTAAAACCGCCAAAGATATTTGGCAATCTTTAATTGTCACTCATCAAGGAAACTCACAAGTTAAAGATAACAAAATTGATCTTCTTGTTCAACAATATGAACAATTTGTTATTTCCGAAGATGAGATTATTGATAATGCTTTTGCTAGGTTTAACACTATTATTACTTCACTTAAAGCACTTGACGAATCTTTTTGTAATAAGAACTTTGTCAGGAAATTTCTTAGAGCACTCCATCCGAAGTGGAGAGCAAAAGTGACGGCAATTGAAGAATCCAAAGATCTTTCAAGCATGTCACTTGACGAGCTAATTGGAAACCTTAAAGTTCATGAAATGGTAATGGAAAAAGATTCGGAACTAGTTAGAGGCAAGAAAGAAAAAGTTAAGTCTATTGCCTTGAAAGCTAGAGTCCAATCAAGTGATGATGAAGAATCTACTTCGGATAGTGATGATGAGGAATATGCTACGGCCGTTAGAGACTTCAAGAAGTTCTTTCGTAGAAGAGGGAAGTTTGTAAGGCAACCTAAAGATGACAAGAAAACTTTCCGAAAAGATCGTGATGATAGGAAAGGAAAGGTTGAAAGAAAATGCTATAGGTGTGGAGACACAAGTCATCTTGTAGGAGAATGTCCAAAACTACCCAAGAGCAAACCTCAACAAGCTTTTGTGGGTGGTGCTTGGAGTGACTATGAAGGAGATGACGATGAGCCAAAGAATGATGATATTGCTCTCATGGCTCACAACTCAAATGAGGTACTCTCCGACTCATCTTACTCCTCTATTGATGATGACACCTTACAAAAAGAATATAACAAACTTTGTGAATTGAGCTTAAAAATCATAAACAAAAATAAATTTTTGAAAACTAAGAAGGAGTTTTTAGAAAATGAAGTTTATGAGTTGAAAGAAAAAGCCAAGAGATTAGAAAAGAGTAAAGGTATTGACACATCATGCAAATCATGTGAAGAGCTTAAACTAGAAGTTGAGAAACTTAAAATTACTCAAAATGATCTAATAAAACAAACCACAAAGTTTAAGAAGTTCGATAAGAGCATTTCTTGTGCGGATGAAATTATGAAACTTCAAAAGTCACCCTTTGATAAAACAGGACTAGGATTTACGAAAATAGAAACTTCAAAGGGTCAAACAAAACAAGAAAAGAATGCTCAAGAAACTAACAAAACTACTACAGCAGCCTGCGGATCAGACGAAACCCAATCCAGGGTTCCGCCCGTTGGACCCGAAGGTTCCGCCAGGTCTGCTGCAGCAGTAACTCCATCCACATCGGATCGTTCAAAATTTGTTAAAGTTACGTATAAAAATGGAACAAAACCTACTTTTAAAACTGGAGTAGGACTTAGTAAAAACGAATTTAGAGCTAAGACTACTCAACCAAGACCTAAGACTCCAAGTCCCAAACGCCCCTTTCCAAAGAGCAACTTCAACGCTCGACCAAACTACCAACATGTTTGGAACCAAAACACTCCTGGACATTACCAAACTCCAAAGTACATGTCATGGAACCCTTATACTCTATTTTCATATTTGGAACAAGTTAATGGTATGCTTAACCAAAATGGACCCATGAGAAATTTGGGACCAAATGTTTGAGTGTTTTTCATAAAATAGGTGTGCCTCAAGGTTTGTCTGGAACCGGATAAATGGATTAAAGATAGCGGTTGTTCAAGGCACATGACGGGTAACAAAAGCCTCTTCACTACTTATCACAAATGTGACGGAGGTAATGTTACGTTTGGTAGTAAAGCTAAGAGCAAAATCATCGGAAAAGGTACAATCTCTCATGACTCCCTTTTTATAGATGATGCAGCTCATGTTGATAATTTAGGTTTTAATCTCCTTAGTATTAGTCAAGTTTGTCGTAATAAGTATAATGTCATTTTTAGTGAAAACGGAAGTAAAATACTTAAAGATGGTATAACCATAGCCAAATGTGTCATTAAGAACAACGTATACGTCATGAAGATGGATCCAACATCTAGAGACAAACTTTGTCTTACCTCATTAGATGAATCTTCAACTTTATGGCATAGACGTTTAGGACACGCTAACATGAGACTAATCCAAAATCTCTCCTCCAAAGACTTAGTTCGAAACCTACCTAAGTTGAAATATGACCAACACTTTTGTGATGCTTGCAAAGTCGGTAAACAAGTCCATAGTAGCCATAAGGCTAAAAACTTGGTTTCTACATCTAGGTGTCTAGAACTTTTGCATATGGATTTATTTGGTCCATCCGCTATACAAAGTTATGGAGGTAACTTCTACACTTTGGTCATAGTTGATGATTACTCAAGATATACTTGGACAAAATTTTTGAAAAGTAAAAATGAAGCTTTTGATAAATTTGAGATTCTAAGTAAGAAAATTCAAAATCAAGTAGGGTCTAATATTATGTCTATTAGAACGGATCACGGTCGTGAATTTGATAATGAATTTCAATTTGGAAACTTTTGTGATATTAATGGTATTACTCATAACTTTTCGGCTCCACATAGTCCTCAATCTAATGGTGTAGTAGAACGTAAAAACCGGATATTGCAAGAGATGAGTAGAACAATGCTTAATGAACAAAACATTCCACAAAAGTTTTGGTGTAATGCCGTTGACACATCAACGTACATTTTAAATCAAGTCTTAATTAGACCATTTTTGAATAAAACTCCTTATGAACTATATAAAGGTAAAAAGCCTACATTAGGATACTTTAGAGTGTTTGGGAGTAAATTTGACCCAAAGTCTTATGAAGGTGTATTTCTTGGATATTCACAAAATAGTAAAGCTTACATTGTTTTGAACAAAGAAACCTTAAGAGTCAAGGAATCGTTGAACGTAACATTTGACGAGAGTCCACCTCCCTCTAAGACATCACCTTTGGTAGATGATGACTTAGTTGAAAGCCAAGCAATAGAAAATCAAGAGATTTTAGGTAATGACAAGGAAGATGAACTATTAAACAAAGAACTTGTCAATGTCAAAGAATCTAAAAGTCATCCATTAGATGGTGTTATAGGCAACATTAACGAAAGAACACTAAGGTCAAAAGTTCAAAATGAAAGCAACTACTTTTGTTTCGTGTCAACCATTGAACCTAAAAACATTAATGAAGCCATTAAAGATGAGTCTTGAGTAATTGCAATGCAAGAAGAGTTAAACCAATTTGTTAGGAATGATGTATAGACATTAGTTCCTCAACCAAAGAGTCAAACTATAATTGGAACAAAATGGGTATTTCGTAATAAAATGGATGAAAATGGAATTGTGTCTAGAAACAAAGCTAGGCTAGTTGCACAAGGATATAACCAACAAGAAGGCATTGACTACGATGAAACTTTTGCTCCGGTTGCTAGGCTCGAGTCAATTCGAATCTTACTTGCATATGCATGTGCACACAATTTTAAACTCTTTCAAATGGATGTCAAAAGTGCATTTCTAAACGGAGTCATAAATGAATAAGTGTATGTTGCTCAACCACCGGGCTTCATCGATTTTGAAAAAGCAAATCATGTTTACAAACTTAAAAAGGCTCTTTACGGACTTAAGCAAGCTCCAAAAGCATGGTATGATCGACTTAAAACCTTCCTAGTTAACCATAAGTATACCATGGGCTTAGTTGACAATACTCTCTTCACTAAAAAGAAAGATTCACATATTATCATAGTCCAAATCTATGTTGATGACATTATATTCGGATCAACTTGTCAAGAATTATGCGTGGATTTCTCAAAAATCATGCATGACGAGTTTGAAATGAGTATGATGGGAGAACTCAACTTTTTCTTAGGACTCCAAATTAAACAACTAGAAGATGGTATCTTCTTTAACCAATCTAAATATATTAAGGACATGCTTAAGAAATTTGGATTAGAAGATTCGAAACCAATCAAAACTCCCATGTCCACGGAAACTAAACTCACCAAGGATGAGGAAAGTGAATCCGTAGATAGCACTAAATATAGAGGTATGATTGGTAGTCTACTTTACCTAACGGCTAGTAGACCCGACATTATGTTTAGTGTTTGTCTATGTGCTCGTTTTCAAGAAGATCCTAAGACTACCCATCTCGAAGCCGTTAAAAGGATTTTTAGGTATATTAAAGGCACTACACATTTAGGTTTATGGTATCCCAAAGGAACGGGAATAGACACCATAGTGTATGCCGACTCGGATCATGCCGGTGACTATGTTGATAGAAAAAGTACAAGTGGTATTTGTACTTTTATTGGACATTGTCTCACCTCATGGTTCTCTAAGAAGCAAACGGCTCTTGCTATCTCAACAACGGAAGCCGAGTACGTTTCGCCCGGAAAGGCATGTCAACAAGCTCTTTGGATGAAGCAAGCTCTTGTCGACTACGGAATTCAACTCAACGACATCACAATTCTTTGTGACAACAAAGGTGCCATTGATCTTAGCAAAAACCCAGTTCAACATGCTCGTACCAAACATATTGAAATCCGTTATCATTTCCTTCGTGACAACGTTCAAAAAGGAAATATCTCAATTAAGAAAGTTTCTTCCGAAGACAACATAGCCGACATTCTCACAAAACCCCTTAAACGTGAACCTTTTAACCTTCTTAGGTTAGGCTTAGGACTAATGGAACCTACATTGTAGTTCTGGACTTTAGATAAAAATCACAAAAATTAAAACAAATCCATAACTCTTTTTCTCAACAGGGTCGGCGGAACCCTCAGACACAACGGACGAAACCCAACTCAGGGGTCCGCCGTGTCCGCCGACCTGCAGAATCAATATTTTTGTTTATATTAAACCAAACACCCATTATCTCATACCACCACTTCCAAACTGTTACTATTCACTTTACCATCCATCCATACCTACGATTTGTTGGTTTTCCTTTCACTCACATTGCAAATCAATCATCATTGTAAGTATTCTAAACTTGATTACAATCCTGATCTGAGTCTAGGAATTCTATTTTTGCACAAAAACAAAAACTTGGGGTTATGCATTAAACTTGAGAAACTCATGCATAAAATTAGGTGTTTAACAAAACTAATCATGTTCCCCATAGTTAGGAATTGCATTCTTACTTAGTGTAAACATGTTTGCTAAAACACCCCATGTCAAATCTTTCCAAAAATTTCTCACAAGTAGGACAAATATTTTTTTCGTCTCACATTGAGAATACAAAATCAAAACGTTATGTTTAAAACATCACTTGCATAATGTCTCTTGAATGCTAAAGGGAATACATAACCAATATGTATTTTCGGGCACATTCAAACGAAGCTACATTGAACTAGGAGCGTTTGGGTTATCTTTTATTTTATAACAAAATTTGCATTATAAAACGTTTTTGAAGCATCAAAATGAGTCAAGATAACCGCACCTCCACATTGTTTTCATATAGGCACACACTAGAACATCCACATTATAATAGTAGTTTACTTAAACTAAAATGTGAAATTTTGTTGTTCTAGGAATCATCATGCCTCCTCTAACCCACTACGACCACAAGGACACCATTAAGTACCTACCAAAACACCACAAAACCAAAGGCCTTACCCCAAACCAAGTCAATGTTTTCAAAGCCTTAGAAAAACACTATGTCCATGAGGGTAGAACCATTGACCCGTCTTTCCTATAAGGCACAAACCTTTACGCCGAATTTGCCACAATCAACTTTGAGTGTCTTTTGAATATCGACGAGCCTATTTGTCCTAGATTCATTCTAGAGTTCTATGCATCCGCCGTCCTCTCCACGGATGATTATGGTCACATGTCTATCAACTTTAGGACTAGTGGTCATCAATACTCCTTCACTCTTGAGGAGTTTGCTCAAATCATAGGTGTCCCGAACCGTGGTACTTGCATCTATTCCGACTTGCACTCCCTCTCAACTCTTGACAACCTCCATGATCGCATCCATCCTTATGACACTCCTCTTGTGTCAAAAGATGTACTCCGTGACCACCTCTTTGTTAGGACAACCAACACTAGGAGAACCCGTTCGGGAAATGAGGTCGATAAGGACCCATATGAAATGGAAATGAATGAACTCAAGCCCCAATTCAAGAAATGGGAGGAAGTCCTTAGAGCAAATGTCATTAGCACCATAGGAAACCGAGACCATATCAACCTTTGCCTTTGCTACATGCTCTACTCTTTGTCCGTTAGGCAACCCTTCAATCTTGCCTACTACATGGCCAAGAGAATGGCTGACATTCCGGTGCATGGTACAACGGCTATGCCGTATGGAATGCTCTTGACCCGTCTCTTTAGGTTCATCTCTCCCATTCCACAAACTCCAAATGGTATTCGCCTTGACTACTCTCTCATTCCACACACCTTTGTCCCACTAAGTGATAAGAGAGTGTACAAAGCCCAAGGAAAACGTGCACATCCTCCTACCTCATCTTCATCTTTCTCAATGAGTGAAAATGACAATTTGCTAAACTCTAGGCTCCCACATCTCGAATACCTATCCCAACTTCCGGATATTCCTAATGAGTCGGCGGAGTTCAAGCAAACAAAGGGGATGTTTAAGAATCTTGGAAGATTCCTTGGAAAGCTCAAGAATAAGACCGACCGTCAATGAGTGCGGGTGTGTAGGAGTGTTTGGCATTAGGTGCTATTTGAACAAATTTGGTTGTTTAAACAATGTTTATGATGTATTTGTGTGTTAGTACAATGTTTGATACAATTTGGAACATGTAGTATCTAACTTTGATGCAGGTAGACAACTTTTGGCAAGTTGTCAAATTTTCATGTTTATGATATTTTCACTAAGCATAGTGAAATTCTCGACCTCAAGGTCAAAGTCCTATGATATGTGTGTTTACGTGTCTATTTTTTGCATTGCCTAACCAGAAATGCACTATCTTTTTGATTTTAGGAGTTTTCGAAAATTTTGAAAATCGTCTCGCGGGTCAAAAACGCGGACTGCCAATTTTTTCAGCCTTGGCGGATCTGGCGGTACCCAAAATTGGGTTCCGCCAGTGTATTTTCTGGGAAACCCAGAATTGGCCCAACGGACCAGACGGTACCCTCAAATGGGTTCCGCCAGTTGCCTGCAGAAATTTTGTTTTTGTTTTCAACATCCAAACACCAAAATCCAATCCTTTTAGATAGAAACCCATTTCCTGCAATGTGTTTAGCACAATAGGGTACTTCTCATTCCTTATAACTCAACCAAAACCATTTCCCGCCAAATTTCAAAAATAGCCATAACCACCCCAAGGACCCTTCACACATAAAGGGAGGAACCCTTCTAAAGGTTCCTTGAAATCTCTGAGAATTATACTTCAACAAATCTACCAAAACCACTAAGCATTTAGTGCAAAACTTGTCTTCTCACTTCACCATTTTCATTGGATTGACTTCCATGATATGACAACCCACAATTAGTTTTCCAAATCATTAGGAACCTCCATTTTTGTATGGACTAACATCAAATCCAAACACTCCTTCCCACAATCCTTCATCACTATAAATTAAACCATCCTAAACACTATCAAATCACACCTTCTTCATCACAAATTCTGAACTTTAAACCATTTTAACCATGACCAATTCAACAATCACCTGTCAACCATCATGACCCATCCGGAGAACCGCCCGGATAAGTGTAAAACCACTATGGTCTAACCAATCCATCAACCTAAGCTCCTCATCTTCGGATGAATTCACCTCACCTATAAAAAATGAACACTTTTTGAACCTTGCATCTCCATCTCCATCACCTAATGAACCAAATGAGCTCACTCCACCACCTACTAAATCACCCATTGACCTAACTCCACCAAGTGCTCCAACCCAACCATCCAAAACTCCATCACCATTACCCAAAATTGAACCTATGGAGTTATTTGGGTCTCCTCTCACATCACCACACCCTTTTGTCCAAGATCTAAATGATCTTTCACCAAGACCTACACAACCACCACCTTTTGCAAATCAATCACCAAGGTCAATTCTTGACCTTGATGAGGATTTTAACCACACTCAACCACCACAACAAGTGTACCATTAACCCAAACCATTGTTGTTTCACCCTATCTACCATGACATCCATGGTCCTCTTTATGGAGAACCAAACTTTGAAAACCATGATCACCCAACTTCACCACATTCTCAAGCCCAAACCTTTGATTCTTTCTTTCCTTCATATGAGGAAATTCAAAGCATGGTTGAGAACCACCTTCATCAAGCAATGGAATTTCAAACCACCTTGCTTGACTCAATACCAAATCCATCCTCCACCCAAGAACCAAAAGCCAACCAACCCTCAAACCAAGAAACCAAAACCAACCCGTTTCTACCCACTCATCCCCATGTTTGCTCAAATTGTGAGCAAATGGGTGCAAGCATCAAAACGTTGTTTCACCAATTCCAAGATGAAACCCGTTTTGCATTCCAACACGTCATAGAACGTTTGGATGCTCTTTCCCACCCAAACAAATCCTAGAAAACTTTTGGTGGCCGTTTGCCCCATTTAGGAAAGTAGGATTTTATTTTTCTTTCTTGGTTATTTTTTAGTTTTTGTTTAGAAGTAGAAGAATATTTCACATTTCTTGTCTTTTGACTTTTCAAAGTCAAAATTTTACTTGGAATAATATTTCTTTCTACTTACTTTCGTGCATTGTTGGTTGATCATTTTTGTGTTGTCATTGTGGTTGCAATGTGTGTGGTAACTACAAGCTTGACTATATATATCATCAACTAACCATTTTTTTTGTAGGATCAAAATTCATGTTTCCCATCTTGGCACTCCTTTTAGGGGGAGTAACAACCAAGGGGGAGCAAGTGCATAATTCCGCTTCGCTACTCTACTTTTTGTTTCGACAAAAAGGGGGAGAAATATATTGAAACTTCAAAACTTAATATGATTTTCATCTCTTAAGTAAAACAAGTTTAATATAATTTTTTTAAGTCTTAAAAACCAAGATTTTGTGAGTTACTTAAAAACAAAGTTTATGTTTTGTCATCAACAAAAAGGGGGAGATTGTTAATACACATATCGCCTAAAAACGTTATTTATATTTTACGATATTCGCTAAGTTTTGTTAACGACAAAATGTAAACTTTAGTTTCTAAGTAAAACATAATCTTAGTTTTAAAGACTTGCATAAACTAGACTTTTGCTACATTTTACATTTCATAAAACACAACACTTTTTATTTCTTAAAATAGAATTGTCACATCACATTTATGGCAAGTTTTGTCAATATACATTTATGGAAAGAAAATGTGTTTGACTTACTATGTGGTTGCTTGCAAGTTTGGTGTTTGACTAGATGTAATGAGATGTGACATTGTTTGGTTTGCAAGGTGTAATGAGATGTGACTTTGTTTGGTTTGCAAGATTTATTGCAAAACCAACTGCAAGCCCGGCGGAACCCTGGGGGTACACGGGAGGAACCCATCTGAGGGTTTCGCTGTATCCGCCAGGCCTGCAGAAGGCTTTGCTATAAATACCAAGCCACAAGTTGATTTTTGGCTTATCACTCTACATCATATTTTACACACACACATTCATTCTTTCATCTAACCCTTTAATATTTCATATGTGAAGTTTCTTTTTGTAGCAAAGAGATTCACGAGCTCATTAAAAGTAACAAGTATTCAACACAACGTTGCAAGACTTGTTAACTTATCATTGTGTAGACTTGTGTAGTTTACACTTCATTTGATTGTGTATTTTCAGTAGTGATCGGTTAGTATTTTAGTCCTCAAAATACAAAGTGTATCGGGAGTAGTTGTACCCTTGTAAAAGAACTAACGGGAGTGGTTGTACCCTTGGTAAAGAACTCGACATCTAGCTTAGTGTCGGTAAAAGTATAATCGACGTGTAAGGTTTTCTCCGCCGGTGAAAGGAGCTTGTTGACTAGTGAAAGAAACTCTCGAGTTGGATACTCGGGGCGTGGACGTAGGGCAAGGAGAAAGAGTCCTTGTAGCCGAACCACGATAAATACTCGTGTTGTGGTTTAATCGTTTCTTTCATTTACTTGCATGTTATATATTGTGTTTGTGTATATATCTTTGATCAAACGGAAAGTTTCAAAGCTAACTAAACAAGTTAAAATGATTTTAAACGGTAAACTATTCAACCCCCTTCTAGTTTTCCACATAAAGTAATGCACTCATGAACCGTACTTTCATCTTTTAGTAATTTAGTTCAAACTTTATAACCTAAACTTACTAATAATACACTCAAAACAACAAATATTATGTGCTTTTTTATTTGTTAATAAGAGAGTATCATTATAATTAATTTTTGAGGGATGTTAGTAACATTTCCATAACTAAATTCTCATTTAGATTTTTATAAACATAATTCTAATAGCTATGTTTGAAAATCACAACTATTCATAACCTATTGTATACAAGTTGATTAATATCATTAAACTACTTAGTACAAAAATAGCAATGTTACATCTTTCAACAATACCTTTCTACTCATTTTTCTACACACATTAAATTATACTAGATGAGTACTCGTGCATAGCAACGAGATTTTATAATGACAGATAGTTTATTGATAAAAAAAAAGTTTATAGTTTATAAACAAAAAATAATAAAAGTTTGAAAATTTGGGAATTAAATATAATTTTTTGAAACCCGGTTCGACCCGGATGGTTCAACCGGTTGAACCGTTCCGGTAAAAAAATTTGTCGATTTAAACCGGGTCAACTTGCTAGGTTGGGTCGAAAACGTGTCAAATTAAACCGGGTCAACCCGCCAGGTTTGAAGCGTCCCGGGTCAACCTGGTTTGGCTTTTAATTGATTGTATTTAATTTGATAGATATGTTTTTAATTGGATGTACAATGTGAATAAATTATTGTACTTTTAAGTAATGAAGTGTTTTAATAAGAGTATTAACTACATTATTTTTCTCTCTCATATGATCAAGTGTTGAAAACTCAACTTTTCACTTTGACTGTTTTTCCTTTATAAGTAGTATAGATAACATGTGTAATGCACTAATTATCTTTTTTAATTTAATTTATTTATCAATTTACTTGTTATGAACTTATGAACTACTTATATATCAAGAAGGAGGAGATATAGAAGTATCATTTTCCTACAAATATTAATCCTTATCTTAAAAAATTGAAGTACTATGTTCCAAGACAACAAATCCACGCGCCACTTAACTGCGCGTGGGCCGACCATTTACACTTTCCTTCAAGTAAACACTTGCTTGGCAGATATGTATGACTTCCACAAACACACACCCCCTCACTGACCATCCATTGTTTCTTTCTTTCTTTCTTTCTAGAGAGAGAGAGAGAATTTCATTAAACAAATCTTTTTATATAATCTGTCATCTCTGCAACTTTCCAACATTTTTTACTTACCTTTTTCATACCATTAACAACAACAAGGTGATGATCATTTTTTTATAAAATGTCTCACTTATATACAAATCTAAGCAATACCCATTTGAGCATTTGTGTTTATATAAATAACCCATGTCACATTTTGTCTAGATTTGAGTTTTTATATATTTTTTTTGCAGGTTGTATTGGACATGCTAATCATATTAATGGATGTTGAGAGATCTATGATGATATACTTGTTGCTGTTTTTGTGTTTTGTTGGTCCTTTTTGTTATGCTACTAATCCTGGAGATGGTAAGTTTTATTGCTGTTAGATAAAGATGTGTGTGTTTTTTAAGGTGTGTTTAGTGTGTGTGAGAGAGAATGGAAGTAGATCTGCCTAGTAAACACTATTGCCGATGAACTGGTGTGCTAGCCAATCATGAACTCACTTTTTATGACTAATTGTTGAATTTCATGTTTAGCTTGTGTGTATTTTTTTGTTCTTTTCTATTTTTAGAAAGAAACCTTAATCTTGGTATCTATTAGTGCAACTAATTTGGTAACTAATAGTGTTATTAGGGGGTGTTTGGGATTGCTTATTGTAATTTCAGCAAAAATAATGCTTATTTTTTTACCTGAAAATGCAAAAAAGACCACAGTGATTCGGCTTAAAAATAAGCAGATAAGCAGAAAAATAAGTGCTCGTCACAGACACCCTTTTAATCTTGGCAACTAAGAGCGCGCTTAATTTTCTTTTCCATAAAAACAATATTTTAAAAAGCTAGTGCAGTTAATTTAGCTTAAAATTCCATTTTAGGATGTTTTTTCATTAAATTTAGGGTGTCAAGATCTTACTGGCTAATGTTTTGGAAGAGGGGAGAATTCCCAATCATAGAATACTTGTTTTTTATTTTGTGAAAGTAACCTTTCCTGATGGTTGTGCAATCGCCGTCCCATTGGTCTACCATGTATTCCTGTTACTTTCTGATGTGATCACTTTTTGAACTCTTAAAAAATTCCATGTATGCCCGTCAATTTGTCCTAGTAATTACTTTTGTCTGAAAATTTTCATTTAAAGTTGATTGAAAGCGAAAAAGGAACCATGATGGTTTATTGTTCTTTTCTTTTTCTTTTGAAGGTATTGGTTTAACGGTAATGCTAATTATTATCTTTGTTATTACTATCTTTACTTGCTCAGTTAGTGCAATGAATAATTTATATGCCGCGCTGGGATATCCCCCTCTTCCTGGATGGACGGCTAGTGCTGGAGACCCGTGTGCCGAGGGTTGGCAAGGTGTTGTGTGTGATGCTACTAATACAAACGTCATATCGATGTATGTGAATTCATCTGCTTTTAATTTTTGGAGTTTTCGTGCGATTATGTTCTTATGATGTGGTTTATTTTTTGTTGTTACAGAACCGTTCATAGTGCTAATTTGGGAGGAGAATTGGGTGATACCTTAGGATCCTTTTCTTCACTCCAAAGCTTGTAAGTAACTGTTTGATAATTACATGGATAATCTAACGCTTCCTATATCAGTATATCACTAAGATAGATAGGGTAATGAAAGTATGTTCGCTTGATGATTGACTAATTGGTCAACTTATTTGCTTGTAGAGATTTGAGCAATAACTTAATTGGTGGTGACCTTCCATCTGAGCTTCCTGTTACCATCACAACAATGTAAGTATTCATGCAAGATTTAACCGTATAGACTATCATGGGATTAACGATAATAATGACTAATGTTACCAAATAGCTTGGTTTTATAACCTTTTGTTTTTCTGATTTGTTTACCTTTGGCAGTTTTCTTGCAGATAATAACTTCACTGGAAGCATACCAGTGAGTCTGTCCTCTCTTACACAGCTAACTGCCTTGTAAGTTCTAATCCATTATGTTTTTGCCTATATTTGAGGTGTTTCGATCCACTTGTTAACGGGTCAATCTTCTTTGTCTTATCTCAACCAGTTACTGGTTCAATTCAAGAATTTTAGCTAAATGGGCTAAACATGTCAAACGGGTTGAATAGGTCAGCAGTGTGAAAGTCACCCAAAAATCTATTTTTTGAGCATAAAACCTCCTAGTTGTTTTTATACTAAATTGATTATTATCGTGAATCTTTTATATTTTTTTATATCAACCCGACCCAACCTGTTCTATACTAAAATGTCACCTGTTTTAACCAATAACGGACCTGCACATCTCTAGCTCAGGCGTTTGTCAGAGTTATTAATATGTTACTTTTCTCGATATTCAGGTCTCTAAATGATAACAATTTGTCTGGTGAAATACCTGATTCCTTTGCTGGTCTTACTGGTTTGGCCAATCTGTAAGTTCCATTATCTCAACAAACTTATTTCTTCTTTTCTTCTTCTAGTTAATATTTGGATGCTTTTTACTTTTCTGTTTCAGGGATATATCGAGCAACAGTTTGAGTGGAGAGTTACCTTCCTCCTTAGGAAGTTTGTCTTCTCTAGCTACCTTGTGAGTCATCAGTTATCTTATTAAGAACAAAATTTATGACATTTCTTTCTGTAAGTGAAACTAACATGTTCCCCGACAGTCATTTGCAGAACAATCAACTCTCTGGGACATTGGATGTTCTACAAGATCTTCCATTGCTTGATTTGTAAGCTTTTTAATCGTATTGCAGATAAAATGTAGTGCTCATTTGACGTTGGCTAATTGCATAAAAAGTTAACTAACTATTGTCAAATTGCTACTCTTGGTAAACAGAAAAAAATCAACAGTTTCAGAATATTAATTTCAAGTAAACGACTTAGTATATAATTTTTATCTAAGGTAATTTGACTGCATAGCCTGCTCAAAATTATGATGTGGCAATACGTGTCTGTAACTTGGATCAGGCTGACACTTTTTTCTTTTTCTTTTTTTTTTTTTTTTTTTTTTTTTTTTTTTTTTTTTTTTTTTTTTTGACCTGATGCGGTTACAAGATTACTTAAAACCATAATCTAATCATCAGATTTTGATGTTTTTTCTTCTGTAAAAGAGTTCATTAACTTTTACGCAATATACCCATTATAAGTATTGGAAATCATTGATATCCACAAAAGTTCCCCCGTGTTGTCACTTTTTGAAGTTATTTAAGGGCATTAACCATAGTCAAACACTGCACTTACTGTTTTGTAATTTTTTACCGACTTACTCTTTTCCACCTTACAGAAATGTAGCAAACAATCTGTTCAGTGGACCTATACCTGACAAATTACTAAGCATTCCCAATTTCAAAAGCGATGGGAATTCATTCAATAGTACTACTGGTGCAGCTCCATTAGCTCCACTAGCTCCACCCGGATCCCCGTCCTCAACCACACCCACAGGTTCTGGAACACCTTTTTTTCCGTCACCTAAACAAACACCGGGGAAGCAACCACCTGGTAAACAAGCACCTCCACAAGCCAGTAGTCCATCATCTCAGGGTTCCAAATCTTCCACCACAAATAAGTCCTGGACAGCTAAAAAGAAAGTTTGGGTGTCGATTGCGTCGGTGTTTGGTTTTATACTTATAGCATTAGTGTGTCTTCTATTTTCACCAAGACGCTTCAGAAGAAAACGAACTCCAGGTTTGATACCCAAGAGGCATGAGATAGCTCCATACACTGGTAGAGAGAATCTGATAGACAACGGGACGTTTTCTCAACCACCCAATCAAGTTGATAAAGGTATCTTGATTATGTTTACCTTGTTAGTGTTAATTTATTGTCATTGGATTTGTTGGAGGTGGCAATTTCGACCAATATACCTATAAATGGGTCGAGTTTGGTAAAACGCAATGATAATCTATTACAAGAAGTATGATATGTTTTTGTGATAGGCAAAATTCAGAGAACCCCTATAAATTTTGTGCAATCCTGAAACTTCTTGCATGATCAAAGCCCTTAACTTAAAACGAAAAAGGTCTCTTTGAACATGCAAAAAACCTTTGAGCATGCAAAATAATATTTTTTTTAAGATTTATGTGTTGAAGGATCAAGGATTAATTGATGCAAAAAACAATCCTCAGAGATTTAATTGCGCGAAACGTAAAAGTCCTTATAGGTTTTCTAGAGTATTTGCTGGTTTGCATATATATATATATATATATATATATATATATATATATATATATATATATATATATATATATATATATATATATATATATATATATATTTAGCACTTCATTTACTTACCAAAAGGTGGATAAACATTTGTGTGGAACATCCTAGTCCCTTTTAACCCACACATAATAGACCTGTTTTGTACTTGTTACCCTACCCGCCTACGTTCCCACCTCTTTGAAATTTTTTTATATGATCTGTTTCAATTTGGAAAGAAGAGACAACTCCTCGAGATTCAAGTTATTTTAACTTATTGTCATGGAATAAGGGCCCCTTCACAATGGTAACTGTCCCAGACCACTGACTCTCTTTCGCTTCTTGCAGTTCCAAAGGTGGCGCCAGTTGTGATGCCAAAGGAGGAGCCAAAACCAATCTTTGCACCGCCACCGCAACCACCACCAAGAAGACCAAGTCCAACTCTAAAGCCAAAAAAGGATCAGGAAATGAATGTGCAAAGACTATCTGCCATACCAAGACAGGAGAGTCTAGATATAGACATGACTAGATTTGAGATTGATTCAATGCGACCACCCCCGCCACCACCCCCACCGCCACCACCACCACTTCCGAAATCACAACCAATTCCTCTACCTTATGAAAAGGTTATCGTAGAACCCATTGTACCCACTGAATCAGCAAGACCTTCCACCAAACCTCTTGTCCCTCAGACATCTGTCAGGTCCTACACAATCGCTTCTCTTCAGCAATACACAAACAGTTTCTCTCAAGATAATCTTATGGGTAATGGAATGTTGGGGAGTGTCTACAGGGCACAACTTCCAAATGGAAAGGTATGACCTGTACAAAATCACATTATCTTGAAGGGCAGTATAGAAAGGAGTTATTGCATTAAAATGGGTCATCATGACTCGAATTCTGTTTTGGGTAAATTTTCAAATGTTCCGATATATACACATTAGGGTTTCAGAAATTTGGATTTAAGGTACTTCTTACATGCATGCTACCATGTCAAAAACATGATTTGGTAGATGGCTTTCTGTAAGTTTGACCATGGTGACTAATTTAGTAAGACAACCAGGTCACCTGACATGGTTTTTAATATAACTTAAATGGTAAAAATGTCTTTGTTTGAAGGGTTTTATGGGTAAAAACATAGATGGTTACACAAATATAGGTCAGACTGCACATGGTTACTTTTTTTATGCAATAACCCCTTTTAGAAAGTTTTCACTATTTTATTTTAGATGTCAGACAAGCAGTTGGAGTTTTTGTTGGACAAATTAGATATACTAGAATGGTACCCGCGCAATGCGGCGGCGGGTACCGTGTGATTATAGTTTGCGTTATTTGGTTACACGTTTAATTGTCTTCATGCTTTATAAGTAGAGATATTAAAGATGGTTAAGCCAAATAGTTTTTAGTTTGAACAACCAACCACTTCCTAACCTACTTGCTTCCTAACAAATTAATTTTGAAATCTTTCCATAATAAGCAAGGAAAAGGTATGAATTTTAAGCCTTTCTAATTATAGAATAGTCCCAAATGCATTATATTGTAGTATGGATACTTATTTCACATCATCACTTATTTTGCGTATTTACTAAAAGGATTTAATTGCACCTAGAAGTAATGTACAATTTTACCAACTGATGTGGCGCAATTACATAGGTTATATGTAACATACCTGCATTTGGATGTAGCTAACCGTTTTTTAAAAACTTGAAATCTTATATAATCTATCTTCATATTGTGCCATTAGTTGCTTGCTGTGAAGAAGTTGGACAGAAGGGTAATCAGTCAGCAAAAGGAGGAAGATTTCATTGAGCTTGTTAATAATCTTGATAAAATTCGGAATGATAATGTTGTTGAACTCATGGGTTACTGCTCAGAGCATGGTCAAAGGCTATTAATTTACGAGTTCTGTAGTGATGGGACTCTTCAGGAAGCACTACACTCTGATGATGATTATAAAAATAAATTTACATGGAGTTTACGCATCCGTATGGCACTTGGAGCTGCAAGAGCTTTAGAGTAAGCAAACGTCATTACTCCCTTGATCTTGAAAAAAGTTTGTTTCTTAAAATACACGAAATAAACTTGTTACTGTTTTCTTATCCTCAAAAAATCTACATTTATGAAATGTTATATACTTGTTTATACGTATGAAGTACTTATTGTACAAAAATTATATCTTCCGTTAAAAGTGCAGCGATTTTTCGTCTCGGTTCTCCTATTCACACCTTTCTGTTTTTGGAATGTTTCAATTTACTGAAAAGTGGTTTTCAAATTTGCCTGATTTGAATTATGTTCTCTTAAGAATTCCCTTTGTCATATTAACATCTCTCTTATTTTTTTCACTTGTGGTTTAGATATCTACACGATTTGTGTGAGCCACCTGTTATTCACAGAAACTTCAAGTCCACCAATATTCTTCTAGATGAAGATCTTTCTGTGCGTGTTTCAGATTGTGGTTTGGCTCCTTTAATATCTCGAGGTGGAGTAAGTCAGGTATATGCGTGTCTCATTTGTGGGTTCCTTTTACCTGTTGGGACGGTTTTGCTGTTTTTCTTAAATTAATTTTGTTTCACACACAGTTGTCAGGAAACATTCTAGCTGCCTTTGGTTATGGTGCCCCAGAATTCGAGTCAGGGGTCTATACAGAGATGAGCGACGTGTATAGTTTTGGGGTAGTGATGTTAGAACTTTTAACAGGCCGGAAGTCTTATGACAGGTAAACAACATATATAATAAATATATAGTGTACTGTTTGTTCGCTTCATTTTAGTTACATTTTCTTTGAATTGTTTACAGTACACGGCCTCGCGGGGAGCAGTTGCTGGTGAGATGGGCAGTACCTCAATTTCACGATATCGACGCATTAACGAGAATGGTTGATCCTTCCCTCAAGGGGCAGTTCCCTGTCAAATCGCTTTCCAATTTTGCAGATATCATATCACGTTGTGTTCAGGTTCGTTATACCCATCCTTCAAAGTTAAATAACTGCATGTGTCCAATAACATTTTCGATCTGTTCACATAAACATAGTTTTATTTGGGCTATATTTGATCTCTGTGGATCAAATGAATTTAGTTATAAAGTTTGACTAAAATAGAAAGAAACATGTCAAACGGGTCAAAGTCATCCGAAGTGTATTCAAGATTATAAAACCTCCTAATTCTGTCTATTAAAAGAAGATAGATTACCATTATAAGACTATAGTTTTATGAGCATATTCAAAACAATAATTATTTATAATACTAACAAAAAGATTATTATTTATAATGTTCTAGAAGGATAATATAAAAGTGCGTTTGTTGCTCACTATCACTCTAACGGATGAAATTCGCCATATTTTGCAGGCGGAACCAGAGTTTAGGCCACGTATGTCGGAAGTGGTGCAGGATCTGGTACAAATGATAAGGAGAGAGTCTACTAATAGATCAGATGGGGATTGATTGATTGATTGATTATTTATGATAGGAATATAGTTTCCGGTTAAAAGTCAATGATGGTCAAAGTCAAAAGTGCCAAGATATTAAATCTTGCGAAAATAAAGCTGGAATTTTGAATGCACATGGCTAGGCTAACACGCTTTACTCTTGTACAAAGGGGAAATGTCTATAGGACAGCCAAATTTGATGGTTATTCTTGTTTCTAAGATTGAAGAACCATTCAGTTATCTTCTACTCCCAGTTCTTAAGGTCAAAATGGTAAATTTCTAACTCCGATTATTTATGTGTACTTGTTGGTTCTTCATAAGTTGACAGTGTATTTCTTGTGATTATTGAAGGTTGTTGGATTGCCTTCTGTTTTGCTTAGCTTTTTGTGATTCAATTTGGCGAAATTGAGTGTGTGGCAACTATTAGTGCATGTCCATATATGTTCACACATAACCAATTCGTGTAGTCGAAATAGTAAAGTTTTGGCTTTGAATGAGCTCAAAGCAGAGGTTTAGCTCGAAAATTCAGTATAAAATTTACTTTCCGAAGCATCAAGTATTTACTACATAGAACTCGATTCAAATGCTAATCGAATGCACACGCTTTATTGCCTTAGGTTGACTCCATGCATGTTTGAGCTTGTTTTTATATATGAAATTGAACTTGAATACAAAGTGATTACGTCTGAGTTGAACAAGTATGAGGTAGAATAATTTGAGTAAAACCTCTACGAAACTTGAAGGCCAAATTTGAATTTATTGTGTGATTAAAATGCGAATTCCAAAGAAATATAGGCCCTATATTTTTATTTTTAGGAGAACATAGATAAATTTATGGGGACCAAATTTTATTGTGATTAAAATGTGAAGAATTTATAGTGATTAAAATGTGAATTCCTAAGAAATATAAGCCCTATATTTTTTATGGGGACCAAATTTTCAATTTATTGTGATTAAAATGTGAAGAATTTATAGTGATTCAAATGTGAATTCCTAAGAAATATAAGCCCTATATGTTTAGGAGAACATAGATAAATTTAGGGGGACCAAATTTCAATTTATTGTGATTAAAATGTGAAGAATTTATTGTGATTGAATTGTGAATTACAAAGAAATATATTCCCTATATTAAAACGCCTAACATGCCTAACAAAAAAAGAATACACAAAAGTCCCGAGTTATTAACTTAAAAACATTAAAACGCCATTTTGAGGCCCTATCTCGGACGACCAAAAAACACAAAGCAAGCGAAGCAGTGCATTTATCAGCTTTGGTTGTTTCCCATCAACCATGTGAATTTCGTCCAAGTTCCACACTTAAATTGTTTGGGCGACCTTAACAAGTGATTATGTCACTAATTTTACATTCTGACTGGCGACAAAATTATTAAATGATAGATATGTCTCAAGCCCGATGTAAGGTTAGGATTTATTAAGGTTAGGTATGTAATATGCATTATAAATATTTAATAAATAAATATAGCATTTCCCGAGGTTTCATTCTTTAACATAATACCAAGCAGGTCTATCCTGAGACCTAGTCGACTGCCATGAGCCCACCCTGTCAACTCGAATCATCTTCTCAAACATAGGCCTAAAACAATCTCACGACCACAAACTCGAAACATATTCACAACCACCATAACATGACCACAAACATATGCTGATAACAATCTCACGACCACACACAACCTCATCATTTGAACCCATCTCATGACCACAATCCTCTCACGACCACCATCGCACAACCACCATCGCACGACTACCATCACATGACCACCATCTCATGACCACAACCATAAAAACGACCACGATTTGAACCCATCACACAACCTCACCATTTCAACCATCTCAACGCCATCACATGACCTCACAATCTTGACCTCCCGATCTGAACCACACAACCACTTCCACCCAAAAACAACAGATTTGAAACACCGAAGCATACTGAACTAAAAAAAAATCCCTAACCACATCGATCCTAAAGAAAATGATCCGGAAAAAGAGCAAAAAGAACGAACTAGAAAACTTATTTAATAGAAAACAAAAAGTATGTACAAAGAAGAGGGGCTGGAGAGGGTCTCTCTGGACCGTCGACCTAAGCCGACGGCCGGAGAGACGATGGCGATGGCGGGTTTAGGGTTAGGGTTGGGTTGATTTTTTAGAGAGAGGATATTGCGATGATATAAATTTAAAATGTATTATTTATGTATAATACTATCATTGAAAACTTAATAAAGCTTGTTTCTAATTATTAATAGGTTCTTAATTATTCAAGTTACTTTTAACGGTGTAATAATAATAAATGTGGAATGATGTAGCTTTGATCAAGAACCACACTCAAAAAAGAAACTCTGATAAGATCCCAAACCAGTACAAGGCGGGTTTAACAGAGGAATGCACCCCAACGTGACGCTTTAATTAAATCTCCGATGATGATCGAGGCGGGTTTTAGGGAGGTGGCAGTCATGATTCCATGCCTCACCACCCACCAATAATATCCTGCCACCTCATATTCCATGCCTCTCTCATGCTTCACCATACTTTTTTTCACCTAATTTTATTTTTTATTTTTTATATTCATAATTATATTAAACAATTTAACAAAAACATAATATTTCATTAATAGTGAAAAGAAAATTACATAATACTTAAAAAAAACATAATTATATCTAAAAATCGCAAGTACATCCATATTTCTCCGCGAGCTTACGTTTTTTAGCAAGAGTGAACGCTAGCATATTCGGATCGGTTATGTGATTGTGCGGTTGGTTGTAGAACTTCATCGCCCAAAACAAAGCCTTTTCTTCAACACTACGGATTTGTGCCGCCAACAACTTTTCAGCCAATTCATCATTTGCAAGTTTTTTCTCCACCACCGTCTCCAATAGTTGTGTTTTCTTTGCCGTGTAGGTGTCGAAGCTCGCAACAACACTATTCTTTGTCGACGACTCGCTATCGGTCTTTTGCCTTTTTTTTCCGTGTAGGAGTTGTGTCGTCATTCAGATTCGGAATAACAGTCTCAGCATTGTCATTGCTTCCCGACTCGTAGTTGCCCGATTCCGACGACTTTCTTCGTTTGTCGGAATGAGACGAAGTTGCTTGACCCACACATGGTTGTTCCAACCATTTGTCTGCTTGCCTAACAATCTCCGATGCTTCAATATGACTAAAAGACTTACCTTTTGTTTTCTTATTGTAATCGACCAAGGTATTTTTCATGATGTCAACATCGCCAAACCCACTCTCACGAAGACGCTTCTACAATTATAAAAGTAACAAGTATAAATTAATACAAGTATACAAATATAAAGTATAAATTAATACAAGTATAGAAAATATAAAGTATAAATTAATACAAGTATACAAATACTGATGACGTATAGCCTATATTTGGGCCACAAGCCCAAATGATAGACATTACTTACACCCAAGCCCACTACGATAAGGGCTACCATGACAATGGTATGGGCCGCAGTGTTAACACTTTGGGCTCATGAAGCGCAAAGGCCCAATCTAACCCACCGGGTACACGATAAGGATTATCTATTCAAGGAATAGATATCCTTGTCTCGGATAAGCACCACGAGTGCGAAGAGTAAAGAGCAAGAAACCCACGCGGTTTTAGTCCCTATAAAAGGAATGATATATTCTCATTCAAAGGTACGATATTCAACCCTAACTCTTTACAAGAACCCTAAATCGATTACTTACTCTTACGCCGGAGTCTAATCGGGGGAGACAATCCCTCGATAAGTCTAACGGTGTTGTCTTATTTTCTTAGTACGCAGGTAACAAGTGCTAAGGATTGAATTGGTACGAGAGTATAAGCCCATAACCAGGTACGCCCAACTTTTGTATCAACAAGTGGCGCCATCCGTGGGACCCTACTAAGAACCAAACACTAGAATGACGAAGCATAAGAATTCAAGTCAGCGGACTCCGCAGTCAGAAAAACGTGACCATCAGAGGAAGAATCGACAAGATTCAACCTCTAGACAGGTTGCTGGGACAACCAGCGCACCTGATCACCAAGAGGCGGGGACAACCCAACCTCTTCCAGCAACGGAACTACCTATAATTTCTTCAGTGGTCCCAAGCGTTAAAGAACTCCAACGCACCCTCTTCACCACTCCTCATCAGGCTACAGCCGCAGTGAACAACACTGTGCCGCCAGGCGCGCCTGAACGGAACAGGGCGCCTAACACTGAGGCAGAAATTCTTGCAACAACTGAGGACGCACCGGATCTAACTTTGGGAAACTTTGTATCCCAAAATTATGAAACCCTTACCGCCCTCATGCAAGAAGAAGCAACAAGAAGAGCAAGCGCAAGCCTACAAGCCCGACTCAATTTTGCTCTTGAGACAGCGAGAGGCGCACCAACGTAGATAGGTTGGGTACGAGGAAGACGCGCAGAACGTACCACTATCCATGATAGGTTGGGTACGATATCTGATTCACAATATTCTGGAGACAGCGAGAGGCGCACCAACGTCCACTCCAGACTTGGCAGTCGGGGAATACATGATCGATTAGGGCCTCAACATTCGCCAAGCCAAGGATCTTCCAAACCTGGGAGTAGGAGAATCCAAGACAGATTGGGGAGAAGAAGATCCCCAAGCGGAGATCCCTCAGGATCCTCTTCCGAAAGAAGCAGGCGCAAGCGCCGAAAAAGGGACTACCCTTCTTCCAGCGACTCCTCGGACAACGAGGATAAAGAAACAGGACACTGGAAGTCAAGAGGAAGGCGTCGCGAGGAGGAGAATGAAGATATGTCTCTCCCATGGCGACGCCAGAAAATTGATGCGTTTACACGACGCATCAGCGATTACTCAGACCACAAACGCAGGCGCATGCCCGCTAACGTGAAAACATATGATGGAACAGGTGATCCTGATGATCACCTAAAAATTTTCGAGTCAGCCGCAACTATCGAAAATTGGCCACAACCTGTGTGGTGCCACATGTTTAATTCCACGTTAGTAGGGAACGCGCGCACATGGTTTAGCAAACTCCCACGTAGGAGCATCGGTGGATTTGAGGAATTACGGAAAGCATTCCGCCTCAATTTCACCCAGCGAAAGAAGTGCGCTAAAAACCCTGTGGAGCTAGCAAGAGTTAAACAGCGCCAAGGGGAATCAACCAGCGCTTTTATGGAACGTTTCAAAGATGAGTGCATACAAGTAAAGACATGTCCTGAAATCCTAAAAATTTCAGGGTTCATGAATGGGATCAATAACCCAGAACTCATCCGGAAGCTTAATGACAAAGTTCCACAGTCCTTTGACGAGTTAACAAAGCGCACTAGATCCTTTATACAAGGAGAAGCAGCTGCTGTGGATAGCAAAAAAGGTTATTCAAACTATAGGCAACAAGAACAGCCGCGGAGACAATCCAATGATCAGAATAACAACCGCAACAGGAATTATCGTAGTGGAAGAGACAACGACAAATATACTCCTCTCACTAAGACTCCGAGAGAGATATTTGTAACAGAAGGTGCGAACTTCCCAAAACCACCACCGATGCGCACCGCAGAAGAAAAGCGCCTAGGTAGTGGATACTGCGAGTACCATGGCCAAAAAGGCCATACAACTAACGAGTGCGTCCAACTAAAACAACTAATTGAAAAGTTAGTTAGAGAGGGAAGGATGGACCACCTCGTAAAGAACATAAAGGAAGGGAAAGATAAACAGAGAAACGGAGGTAAGAAAGAACCCCCAAAGGAAAAAGCTGATACTATATACATGATACAATCATGGCAACGCAAGATAAAGCAAAAAGTCAGCCAAAAATTCTCTCCAGAAAAAGAGATATCCTTCCCTACTATAGCTGCGGACAACGCAGTCGTAGAGCCTCTAACCATTGAGATACATACAGGGGGACATGACATCCACCGCATGTACATTGATGGTGGAGCATCCGCAGACATCCTGTACGATCACTGTTTCAAAAGGCTGCGACCTGAAATCCAAAGTCAGTTGATACCAGCCACAATGTCATTAACAGGATTCACAGGAGAAAAGATTTGGCCCATGGGGCAGCTACGCTTATTGGTGGTCGTAGGAGATGAACAACACTCAATCGCGACATGGATAAACTTTATGGTAATAAAGTCTCCTTCACCATACAATGGTATCATTGGAAGACCGGGAATATCATCCATGCGCGCGGTACCATCTACAGCGCACGGAATGCTTAAATTCCCAGTGGAAGGAGGAGTGGTCACTCTCTATAACACAACAGTACCACCAAGAGAATGCATCGCAGTAACAACTAAAGCGAAGACTATTCCAGAACAGCGCACGGAAAAAACGCCAAATTTAAAAGTCGCTATTCACCCAGATTATCCGGAACAACAAGTTTCGATTGGAGGATCTTTATCTGACAAAGGTAAAGCAGCCGTATGCGCACTCTTGCAAAAGAACCTAGACATCTTTGCATGGGAACCAAAGCATATGACGGGAGTACCGCGCTCTATCACAGAACATAAGCTACAAATCCGACAAGGGTACCCTCCAATACGACAAAAGAAACGCGGCCAGGCCCCAGATCGTGCAAAGGCTATTCTGGAAGAAGTACATAAGCTCGTAGACGCAGGCATCATGCGCGAAGTATACTATCACGACTGGCTTTCTAACCCAGTTATGGTAAAGAAGAGCGATGGCAGTTGGAGGATGTGCGTGGACTTCATGGACCTCAACAAAGCATGTCCGCAGGACTGCTATCCACTGCCAGAGATAGATTGGAAGGTCGAGTCCTTGTGCGGATACCCCTTCAAATGCTTCCTAGATGCATATAAAGGGTATCATCAGATCCAGATGGCAGTGGAAGATGAAGAAAAAACAGCTTTCCACACCAGTCAAGGAGTATACTGCTACACAAAAATGCCTTTTGGCCTGAAGAACGCCGGCGCGACATACCAACGACTAGTGGACACAGCCTTCGAAAAACAAGTAGGCCGCAACTTGGAAGTCTATGTTGACGACCTTGTCATAAAAAGCCATACAGAGGACGAATTGGTGCGCGAAATCGAGGAAACATTCCGAACGTTGAGGCGGATCAACATGAAGTTAAATCCAAAAAAGTGCACCTTTGGCGCGACCGAAGGGATGTTCCTTGGATACCTGATAGAACCCGATGGAATCAAGCCTTGCCCAGAAAAGACAAAGGCCGTTATTGATCTCCCCTCACCGCGCACACTCAAAGAAGTCCAATCGCTGAATGGAAAGTTAGCGGGGCTAAACCGTTTCTTATCTAAGTCAGCAGACAAATCTCTTCCCCTCTTTAAAACACTCACGAAGTGTACAAAAAAGGGAGACTTTCGCTGGACTACCGAAGCGGAAGAAGCTTTTCAACAACTCAAAAACCATCTGGCATCTCTTCCCAAACTTGTCGCACCGCGACCAGGGGAAGAGCTCATCATGTACTTATCGGCAACCCATGGAGCAGTCAGCGCCGTTCTATTGACAGACAGGAACTCCGTCCAGACACCCATATATTTCGTAAGTAAAGCCCTAAAGAAAACAGAGACTAACTACAGCGCTATGGAGAAGCTGGTCTTGGCTCTACGCAGCCAAAAGGTTGCGCAGATACTTTCAAGCGCATCCAATAGTTGTAATCACTGATCAGCCAATCAAACAAGTTATCTCTAAGCCTGACGCATCAGGACGCTTACAAAAATGGAGTGTACTGTTAAGTGAGTATAACATCTCATACAGACCGTGCACTGCAATCAAAGGACAAGTCCTAGCCGATTTTATCGTGGAGAAGCCAAACAGCGACAGCCCGACATCTGCAGCTAAAACAGATTTACAGGAACCCTGGATTCTGTTCACAGATGGATCTTCATGTGTAGAAGGATCAGGCGCAGGCCTTATTCTTACAAACCCAGAAGGTATGGAATTCACCTATGCGCTGCGCTTTGAATTCACAGCCACAAACAATGAGGCAGAATACGAAGCCCTACTCGCTGGACTACGTATTGCAATTCAAATGGGTGTTCGCAACCTAGAAGCAAACGTAGATTCGCGACTGGTTGCTAACCACGTGCTAGGTGAATACGAGGCCAAGGATGAACACATGACCCAATACCTGGAAAAGACAAAATCTTTGATTAAAAACTTTGATAGGTTCACAATAAAACAGGTGCCTAGAGGAGATAACAAGAAGGCGGACGCACTTAGCAAGATCGCATCCACAAGCTTTGCACACCTCTCAAAACAGGTATTGGTAGAAACCCTAAAAAACAAGTCAATCTTGGAGAGGGAGATATCAACGGTGATAGTAGAACAAGATCCTACATGGATGACACCTATCATCGAATTTATTAGCAAAGGAGTCCTACCCCAAGATCATAAAGACGCTCGAAGAATACGCCGCGCAGCGCAACGATTTGAACTACGCGACAATGTACTCTATCGACGGTCTTTTTTACAGCCATGGCTCAGATGTGCTGGACCCCTTCAAGCAGAATACGTCCTCCGCGAAATTCACGCTGGATCATGTAGTATGCACTCAGGGCCACGATCCGTGGTGGCAAGCGCTCTAAGGTCAGGATACTATTGGCCAACAATGCATCGGGATGCACGCGATCTGATAAGAAAATGCAGCAATTGCCAAGTACATAGACCAATTCCGCGCCGACCACAACAAGAGCTAACACCAATTACCTCACCATGGCCATTCTACAAATGGGGTATTGACATCGCAGGACCTTTCCCTGTCGCAGCTGGAGGAGTAAAATTCCTCATCATAGCCATAGACTACTTCACAAAGTGGATCGAAGCAAAAGCGGTGGTGAACATCACGGGAAACCAAGTCAAGCGCTTTGTTTGGGACAACATTGTCTGTCGCTTCGGCCTACCGGGTGAGATCATATCAGACAACGGAAAACAATTCTGTGATAACCCATTCAAGGATTGGTGCGCACAATTGAACATCACACAACACTTTGCTTCAGTCAAACACCCACAAACCAATTGCCTAGTTGAACGCGCAAATCGCAGTCTAGGCGAAGGAATAAAAGCGCGCCTTGAAAGACACAAAGGAAAGTGGGTAGATGAGCTCTCGCACGTCTTGTGGGCGCATCGCACGACGATCAAAACCAGTACTGGCGACACGCCATTTTCCCTAGTCTATGGAACAGAAGCCGTCATACCAGCCGAGATAGGAATGCCAACCATACGCACAGCAGAGGTCAACGTCACGACAAATGACGAGGAACGGCGCATAGACTTAGACATACTGGAAGAAAGACGCGAACGCGCAGCTATACGCGAAGCAAAGGCTAAGGCAAAAATGAAGAAGTATTATGATGAAAAAGTCAAACACACTTCATTCAGGCCAGGGGACTTTGTTTACCACGCCAACGACGCGAGCCACGCAGAAGACACGGGCAAGCTCGGACCCAAATGGGAAGGACCTTACGAGGTCACAGACGCGCTCGGCAACGGCGCATACAGGCTGCGCGATATGGAAGGTCACGACCTGGCGCGCACTTGGAACATCTGCAATCTCAAAAAATGTTACTTTTAGGCTACGACCCTTACACAAACACACTTGCATCCTACGAGGTGCCCAATAAGTGTTTGTCTTTCTTTTTCTTTTCTAGGAATTGTATTTTCTATTTTTTCTAATAACTTGCAAGTATTAATAAAATGTTATGGTTTCTAGCTAACTCCATAGCGCATTTTACTTTATTGCATATATGTCAATATTGTTTATCTTATATTTTTGCCTACATGGCGTGCATGCACCACTTAAAGACCCACGAAGGCATAAAGGATGAGTTAACCTACTAATTTACTCGTTGAATAAGAGGGTTGCAAACCCATCAACATTGAATCATGTATCCTTGCTAAGCGCCTTACTCTTGAGACGTCGAGGTAAGTTCCACATGCGCACCCCACGACGGATGCGCATATACCAAGTACAACGTACGAGCTTAGCAATATAACGAACCAAGACACTTGGTCAAATAATAAAACTTCGCAAACAATGCAAGTATAATTCTTCAAAGTCACGCACTTAAAAAGACTTAGTTAAATAATAAGACTTCGCAAACAATGCAAGTTGATGAGTGTCTAAATACTCATCATTTTGTACCAATCTGAACTGCCAAAACATACAAAAACACTCAAATATGTATCAAAATACTTTAAATATCTTAAAGATGTGTTTTATATGTTTTAAATGCAAAATGTGCAAAAACAGATGAAAAATGTACAAAGTTTGCATAATTGGCAGTTTCAGTCCCTCAAGTTTCATAAATTGGCAAAACTAGTCCCTGGTTATTCTAAAAACATGAAAATGTCACCAAAGGTCCTTTTTAATCATAAAGTTACATATTTAGTCCTTTGGTGCAAAGTTTCACAAAATTACAAGTTTAGTCCCTGTACTTTGGAAATTGACAGAAATGGTCCCTGGGATGTTAAAAACTTTGAGTAAAGCAATTTTGGTCCTTGTACTAATAATCTTTTGCAGGAATGGTCCTTGGGTGATAAGTTTGGTGAATTTACAAGAATGGTCCCTGAAGTTTCACAGTTTGGCAGAATAGGTCCCCGGTATTGAAATATTGGGAAATTACATCTTGGGTCCTTGGGGTATTCAATATTGGCAAAAATGGTCCTTATTAATAAATTTAGAAAGTTACAAAGCCAACCCTCAAAATTCTGCAAATTACATTTTTAGTCCTTGTGTGAAATTAAACCAAACGGACCTTGTTATTATTACTAAACCAAAAACCAAATCCAAACTAAAACTAACCCAAGCCCATGTGATCCCCTAGCCCAATCCTTAGCCCAGTCCACCCCCGGTCAACCCTCGGTCAACAACCCAAGTCAAAAACCACCCCGTATCTCCTTCCCTCCCAAATACCACCACCACCACTGAAACCATAAACCACCCTCCACCTGGCCTTCTACTTGCTCCCCACTCATTCCACCTCACCCTCCACCTCACACAACACCCCAAGCCCCATTAATGCCCCTAAATCCCTCTCCACGCAACACAGTACCCCCTAGGACTTTTTGGCGCCAAAAGGTGTTTTAAACGGCCTGGATCAATTGGACCTTATCAATGGCTGGGGAATGGTGGGAAACACCCCAGTGGGTCCCACAAGCTCAGAAAATAGCTATAAAGAAGGATTGAAGCAGAAGATAAGGAGTATTAGATTAGGTTTAGTTAAATTAGGTCGTAGGTAGTATAAACTTCAATATCAGTTGTAATTTAAATAAAAGTAAGCTTGTATCAGTTAAATTTAATGTATTACAATCTTTAATCAAAGTAATTTCAAGTTTCAGTTACTATTCTCAGTTTATGCATTTTTCTTGAATTCTCAAAAATCTCAAGTTGTTATCTGTTGTTGTTAGTTGTTGTTAAGGGTGTTCATAAGCTTATATAAGCTCTGACAAAGCTCACATAAGTTTCAGAATACCTTAATTATAAGTCTCACTTTATAAATAGATAAATACCAAAAATTCCAATAAATAAATAGAAAATAAAAAAAATAGAAGGAAGAAAGGAAGATGGACTGAGCAAGGTTTGATTTGAAGTGATTGGGTAATAGAAACCTTGTGGAAGGTTATTAGGGTGATTCTCAGTTCATGTTCTCATTGTTCTCATCTCAATCCATTTTGTAAGTTTTTTACTATTTTTGGTATTTCACTGTTCTTGTATCTTATATGTTTTGATCTTTGTGTTTTCCTGGTTAGTTGTTGTTGTTAAGTGTTACCATAGTTTAATATTGCTTGATTGTTCATTAGATTAGGTGTTGCTTAAAATTGAATCTCACAGTGTGAAATACATATTTGACAAATCTGTGTCTTATGCTTGTGGTGTTGTTGTTTTATGCTTATTTGATCTTTCAATATGATAAATACAAAGTTTAGATTCAGTATCATGGTTTGAAACACCCATTTGCTTCACAAAATTTTCACATCAGGTTTAATAGGGGTGTTTGGCTCAGGTTTGCTCAGTGAGCTCAACTGACTTTGAGTGTGAATTGGTGATTCATAATAGTAACTCAGGTTCATACAAGCTCAGTCCAATCATTTTCTTTGGTCTTATATATAGCAAAAGTCAAAACCACACTTGATCACCCCTCACAGTTAACTGTGAGGGATTTGTGATCCACAAACCCACCCATTACCTTATTAGTTATAGTTTTACCTTATTTTAGGTCTCTTGTAGCTTATATCAACTTATTAAATCAGTTAGATAGCTTAGAAACTCATAAAAGTCAACATAAGTAGTTTTCATTAAAAAGTCAAATTGTTACTTTCAGATTTTCATAAAACTTCAAGGAATTTTAGAGAATTTAGTATAAAGATTTAGGTCTTGAAATTTTGTGGTTTAGTAGTATACCACCTCATCTTTAAGTTCTTACAAGCCTTGTATTTTTAGAAATTTTATTCTGGGCCCCACTTATGCCCAAACACAACTGCAGGGAGACCTTCTCCCCTGCACATCAGTACATCACCACACCACCACCACTTTGATGGTGGTTTGTGACTACCATAGTGGGCCCCAGACCTCAAGATCAGTTCCATAGAACCCCCTCCTAGTAGGCTACCTAGATTGACCTTTGGTTTGACCTGTACCTCAGCGGACCCCACCTAGAAATACCCTTGAACCTTGTCCCCATTCTGAGTTCAAAACAGATTTTGGAATAGCTTAATTGGGCTTATTAGCTTATCTACTGAGCTTATTTGACCAACTTAAGCTTTGACAAGTCCAACTATCTTATTAGGATCAGAATAGACCAAGGTGGGTCCCACATAAGCTCATTTGAGCTTATTTACCATTTTAGTCAACCAAAGTCAACTGTGGTAGCAATAAGCTTCCACAGTGCTTATTTTTAAGCTATAAAATATTTGTTTTCACAAAAGTTATTTATTTTTATGTATAATATAGTTTTGTAAAAGAAAAATCAAGAAAAGACAACATAAAAATAAGTGATAGTTTCTATTTAATACAATTTAATTTTAATTTTCATTTTTATATTTTTATTAAGTAATCTGTGTTTTTATATTTTTATTAATTTCCTTATATGTTAAAGTAATTTAAATAATTTTCTTAGATTTTTATATTGTCATTTGATATTAATTAGAATTAAAAATAGTTTTATTAATAATTAATAAATAATTAAGTTATAAATAGCATAATTAATTTTTATATAGTAACACCTAGTTTTTATATTTTTCCTAGCTTCTAAATAATATAAAATAGTTTTATAAATTTTTTCATAATTTTCTAAGTTAGTTTAATAATATTTGTAATTTAAATTAGTTTAAATTGTTTAATTAATATAAATAGTTTTTAATTAATAAAAAGCTCACAAAAAGACAAAAAGATTTATTTTTATTTTTTATACTTTCTTCAAGTTCTATTTTAGGTTTAGAAAATATTTTTATAAGTTTTTAGTTTAATTTGTAGTATTTATCATTTTTAGTGTAAATATAAATTAGTTTTAATTAATTAGTTAAATAGTTTTTATTTAAATAAGTAATAATAAATAATAAAATAATCTTAAAAATAGTTTTCTTTTTAATTTAATTTTATTTTAAGTTTAAGTTTATAGAATTTTCATTTTTAACCCTTGTAGTTTATTTTTCTTAAAACTCACCTTTTTCTCAGTACGCAATCGCGTCTGATTTTAATTTGGTGTACGTTTTAAATACCTAGGTTTCACGTAATCGTTAATTTAGTTTTCCTAAGTTATTTTAAGTTATAAAACCCTAGTTAAACACACACACACACTTTTATACCATTTCCTGTTCACTTTCACTAATCACAGATTCGTTTTTAATCATCACAACCTCGTTGGGACATTACGACCCGGGAAAACACTGTATTTCACGGAAGCATTTGCCTCGATCTGTTTGACTATTACAGTTGGCCATTCACAAGTGGCTGATCAATAATTATCTGACTGTTTGAGGCGAATCACAAGTATACTTAAGTCACGAGTTAAAAGCAAAAAATGTATCTTATTCCACATTTATTAATAATAATTACAAGGAAGGATACATAAATATACAAAAAGCCTATATACTATGGCGATGCTCCGGACTCTCCTCTGGAGCGGCGAAACTCCCCGCTTCCTTAAGCTTACTCAAGGTTATAGCATCCTGCATAGATACGGTTGGGACGCTTACAGCCACGCCATCGGATCTAGGAAGGTGTGCAGCGCCAATGCCACACATCACGGCCTTGCCCTTGATACCCTTCTTTACAGCAACCCTTTGCTCATGTAACTCTAGCACCTCTTTCAAAGGAATTTCCTTCTCAAGAGCAAAAGGCTTAAGGATATCGCGAGGCCGTGCGAACACAGGGACTTGAAGCTGCGAGACATCAGGTTTTAGATAGTAATCTAACTCCTCTTCCGCGTTCTCCACAAGATGACGCTGCAACGTCAGACCCGCCATCACCACAGCTATGGGGTCATCTTGATCGCGCTCCAACTTCCCTATGTGCGGCAACTCAAGGACCTTCAGCCCCGCCATTGCCTGCAGCAGCTCATCATAAGCAGTAGGGTTGTAACCAGGGACTTCCGCCAAGTCCTTCTCCAGCAGCTTGGCCTCATGAAGGTCCTCCATGGCCTGCGATCGACCACACGCAATCGCACAGTGCACAACCTTTCCAAAAGCTTCCACTACCTCAGCGGACTCTAGTGTGCTCAGGGCTGCCAGGCGCAGCCCATGGCTAATCAACCACCTGCATTCACAAAGAAAATTTGTGTAAGTAAACAACATGGTGGTAAGGTAATTATGACAAAGTAAACGAAAATACCTGCGCTCGGCTATAGTGGACATCAGATGGGGGTACAACTCCTCATCATACTCTATGCTGAGGGCGCGCAGTTTTTCCTCCTGCATCGCAATCGCCTTCCCGATGCGCCCCTGAAACTCTTGGACGCTGGCATGATGCTCCGCCCTCTTCTCTTCAAGATAAGACACCGACCAGGAAGCTTTAGCTTTTATTTGCTCAAGCTTCGCCCTCGCATACTTAAGATCGGCCAACATGCTCACCTTATCATCAGCAATCTTTTCAGCATACGCCCTCGAGGCCTCCAGCTCCACTTGCGCATTCGCCAACTGCGCACGGAGGGTCGCCAACTCCTCCTCCTTTTGGGCAAGAGCACGGCTCTCCCCAGCATACCTCCCTTTCAACTGAGCAACAAGCTCAGCTTGGCGCGCAGTGGTCGCAGCCAGCTCATCCATTAGCTGCTGCGCCTCGCTACCATCAGCAACCTTGGTCTTCCTCTCCCTGTTTTCATTCTGCGGAGAGGAAGCATCATCCACGCAGACCTCATCCTTCGCAGCGTCATCCCTACGCGACAGAAGAAGTCAACAAATATTACAAGTAATACGATAAAAAAATAATAAAAGAAGAGAGAAATGCACACTTACAGAAACGGAGAAACATCATCAACCTTCAACCGCGCGCCGGAGGTAGAGGTCTCTTCCGCGTTCGACTCTGCATCTCTGATGATGTGTCGACGCCTCTTCCTGGTGCCACTGGCCCCAGCCTCTCCCTTGCGCTTCGAATTCTGCGCAACCTCCTCCCTCAGCGCCTCTTCAGGTTTCAGGATCTGGATGCTGTCAGATGACCCTGATCACGCCTCCTCATGCGCCACTTCCACATTTGGCACCACCTCCGGATTAGGTGGCACACTCTGGACAGGCGTCACCTGAAGTGGTGGCGTGTCTTCAGGAACCGCATCAGGAAGGACGGTCAAATGCCCCTCCGTCGCCTCCAGCAAGGGCTGCTCTCCTTCCCTTAGAGGACGCACCCCTATGGTCACCTGCCTTGGCCTGTCCAGCTTGACCACCGCGAACAGATCCATCTCTGCGCGCATCAATAAAGAAAGAAAACACGAAAGGGATTAGTTATTAAAGACGCGAAAACAAGAATCAAAGACTTACAAAGCATGAAGATTAAGGGATGAACACCCACCCCGGCCATCCTCACTTAAAAAAGTAGGAACCTCATCTGCAGCGCCAAAATAAGCGCGACTCAACCCCACATGTACCAAAAACTCCTCCGGATAGGGGTTAATGGCCAGTCGATTGGCATCTAAAGTTTGCGCGTCAGCAAGACTGTAGGAACCGGGTGCGGGGCGCCCATCCCTTGGTAAGGATTCCTGAGTATAAAACTCAAAGGGAGAGGGAAAGACTACATCATCTACCCAACCATTTGACCACGTTGTGTGGTAAAAGGAGCGGAACAAGTCCACGGTCGGTTCTATCGCAAGTAAACGGCAGTTTACTTCAAAATTCGACACCTTCGCCGCACCTATACAGTGCAGCTGAGAGATGTGAAGACGATAGTGATTGAGCAGATCGCTCAGAAAAATATATATGGGCACGCGGTAATTCGCATACTCAAAAAATTTCGTATATAGCCCTATCTTCCCTTCGGGGAAGTCAGCTATACACGCGTCGACATCTGGAGCCTCTGGATGTACATCCAAAGGCACGAAATAGTCGGAAGTAAACTGAATAACGTCCTCAATGGACATCGCCGAGCGAAACTCCTCCAATTGAGCAACCATTTTCATTTGCAAAAACTAAGTGGGACACACACAAATTACCTACGAAAAGTGAAGTAAGTTTATTTGCAAAAGACGCTCTCAAAGAAGGTGAATAGTGAGTAAGTGTGTGTTTTACTGTGTGTGTGTAAAAATGGGGGGCGGTGACTCTTATATAGGGTGGTAAAAACCCTAATTTCTCTCCACGTGGATCCCACTAACGAAAACGTGTGGTTGGAACTGAACCGGTACACGCACTTTTTCCCGATTTACGAGGGCCACGTGGATACTACCCCCAATTTTCGAGGTATACGTTTGAAATACCTATGCCTAGATGCATTGCACTTTAAATTGGCGGCAATATTCCAATGCTTTCCCGCTACGCTTACCGCTGTTAATATTAGTCTAGTATCCGCGGCTACGAGCCGCGCACACTAGACTGGGGGGACATGATGACGTATAGCCTATATTTGGGCCACAAGCCCAAATGATAGACATTACTTACACCCAAGCCCACTACGATAAGGGTTACCATGACAATGGTATGGGCCGCAGTGTTAACACTTTGGGCTCATGAAGCGCAAAGGCCCAATCTAACCCACCGGGTACACGATAAGGATTATCTATTCAAGGAATAGATATCCTTACCTCGGATAAGCACCACGAGTGCGAAGAGTAAGGAGCAAGAAACCCACGCGGTTTCAGTCCCTATAAAAGGAATGATATATTCTCATTCAAAGGTACGATATTCAACCCTAACTCTTTACAAGAACCCTAAATCGATTACTTACTCTCACGCCGGAGTCTAATCGGGGGAGACAATCCCTCGATAAGTCTAACGGTGTTGTCTTATTTTCTTAGTACGCAGGTAACAAGTGCTAAGGATTGAATTGGTACGAGAGTATAAGCCCATAATCAGGTACGCCCAACTTTTGTATCAACAAATACAAAGTATAAAAAGTATAGAGTTTAAAAATTACTTGTTGGATGAATAGCCCGTTAAAGACATTTTTGGCGGCATTTATATTTTGCCACTTTGTGTTCAAGCTATGGTAAGTTCGAGTAGTATCTGTCACGTTTTGCTTGAAATGCTCTATAATTCTTTTCCAAAAACTATCTCTAGTTTGTTCATTCCGGACGTTTGGACATGTTGAGATATGAACCCACGCTTTTGCCAAAGCCACCTCTTCGGCAGACGTTCAAGTTTTTTTTTTCTGCTTTATTCGTTTGTTTTCTTTTTCGGACATCGTAGTTTTCTTGAACTTGTTGAACATCTTCATCATTTTGTGCTTGGCCTCCTACATAGTATAATAAATAAATTATAACAAATAAAATTAAACAAGTATAGCAAATAATAGTATAACAAATAAAATTATAAAAAGTATAGCAAATAATAGTATAACAAATAAAATTATAACAAGTATAGCAAATAATAGATAACAAATAAATTATAACAAATAAAATTATAACAAGTATACCGATTGGATTTTGTGTTGCGTTTCGGCAACAAAATCAACTTCATCATCCTCGTAATCAGATAGCAGTAGTTCTCGTTCGAGACTTGGTTTACGCCGCGAAGGACCATCACGGAAGTCATTGAACGGGTCGAAGTCACTTGTCATTGACATCGTGTATTGGCTTGGATTCATCGGTGGAGGTTGTGGATAATATTGGCGTTGATGGAATGGTGGATTCACCAGGGAGGACTCATTTGGGGATAGTAGGGAGGGGGTTGTGGTTGAACTTGCGGACGAACGGGTTGTGATCGAGAGACCCGTCTACAACCTTTGGATGAGGTTGAAACACTTTTTGATTTTTTTTGGATCCATGCTTAATTTTTTTTAAAGTATGAGAGTTGGAAGTGGAAGTGGAAGTGGTTAATAAAATGTGAATTGGAAGTTTTTTTTTTTTTTTTTTTTTTTTTTTCAAACAGTACAATTTCTAGCCGTTGAACAACTATAATTTTGCTTCCCATCTTCATGATTCAACGGCAATACATGCCGAGCCTGTTCATTCCAAATCTATGCCGAGCCAGTGGCAGCGGTGTTCACTAGCGGCATGGAGCATGCCGAGCCCACTGGCACCCCCTTAGGAGGACTTTGTTAATCGGGTTTGGATATCCCGCCCCAAACCCGCCTCATGACCATATTAACAGCTGCAATTATGATAAAGTCCCAAACCAACACGGGGCGGGTTTGACAGAGCAATGCACCCCAACGAGACTCACTAATTAAATCTCCAATAAGGACAAAGACCGAGGCGGGTTTGAGGAGGACTTTGTTAATTGGGTTTGGATATCCCGCCCCAAACCCGCCTCACTACCATATTAACAGCTACAATTAACATTAAAAACCGCTTTTAGAACGTTTTTACTGATTTATGTTTTTTTGAAGAAAAAAAAAGTCCGAAATATTATTATCTTTGTTCCTTATTACAACTCCCCCACCCCACCCCACCCCACCATTATAGATCACCATCTCCACTCCACCCGCCAAAAACACATTGTTCTCAAACCCCCAAAAAGAATCCATTGATTTGATATCATACAATGGCTGGCCGATACGATCCAAACCCATTTGAAGAAGATGAACAAGAAGAACTTAACCCATTTGCGGTATCTTTATTTTTATATAAAATTTTATGTGAAAATGTGAAGTGGGTCGATGTTGGTTTTATGGGTTTTCTGTTTTATTGTTGTTAGATCTGTAAAATGTAAATCTTTAAGGTTGGTTTTCATGAAATGTGTGTTTTTTTTTTTTTTTTTTTTTTTTTTTTTTTTTTTTTTTTTTTTTTTTTGATAAATCTTTAGTTGCATTGTTATAAAAATGGACTGGGTTTTTTAAATTGTGTGGTTGTCTTCAGTTTTTGTGTTAGATTGAATTTAGATATGTGTAATGTCACTTCTTTTTACTTGATCTTGTTGATATGTGTGATTCTTGGTGTTTTTTAGATGAATCGTTTTAGTTACGTTGTTATAAAAATCGGATCGTTGGGTTTGGGTTATAATTGTAATGTAGTATAAAAACGGATAAGGTTTTCCGTGTTTGGGCCTAGGAATCCCTGTGACCGTTTCCACCCTTTCCCTTGCCATCCTAGATGTGTACCTAGTGAGGTTTGAACCCTTGACCTCTTGTGAGGATGTCAAGTGCCTTACTGCTAGACCATTTGGTGGTGGTTAATCGTAATGTAGTATCTTTTCCAAAATGTAGAGGAAGGGTTTATAAGGGAAGATGATGCAGGATTAACCAATCTGGGATATATATTTCTGTATGACAATGTACTATAGTAATGACATTTTGTGTAATTAGTAGGATATCCGGTCTATGCTCACATTTTTGTTTCTTGTTAATCGTGAATTGCCAAGGTTTTCCAGTTTGATTTAGGGGTTTTGTAATAATATCATGAAGGGTTATTGATATTCGGCCCTGATCTTTTTAAGCAAAATACTCGAGGCATTAGCTGTAATAGGCCTATGAAAAGGTATATGAAATGAAATGGTTTATAGATCGAGCCCCTATAGTGGGGTGAGATTCATGCATGGTCGAGATAGGTTTATAGTCTTTTGAGGTTACCCAGGAGGATGAGGTTTTCCCTGTTGAGGTTACCCAAGGAGGGCGAGTCTTTTGACTCGGATGTACGCGGCCTAACGGGGTTTCCCGTGACTGTTTTTGACCCTCCCCAGCCCAAAAATGTGTATCTAGTGAGGTTTGAACCCTTGACCTCTTGTGAGGTTTTCAAGTGCCTTACCACTAGGCCATTTGGTGGTGGTTTATCATAGTAGATGACCTTATTGAGTAGTTAATAGCTATATTACGAGGAATCAACAACTTCTATTCAAGCCTAATTTGGCTGGGGTTTCTAAATTCCCAGTTTCCAGGTTTGTCATCTTCATTCTAGGAGATTATTATTCGAAATGCTTCATAATGTAGTGCTGCTTACCTCTTACATTATGAATAGTTACTTTGTGTGGATCCTTATCTTTGGGGTTTAAATTGAGCAGGAGATGGAATTTGGATGTGCTTTTCGGTTCAGCCACTTGAAGATGTATAATTTAGTTGGTGTTACCTGCTTGACAAATAATTAAGTAATAGATTGAATAATACTAAAACACGGGTATATAAGTAATCCTTCTCCAACGTTTGATAATCAGGTTGATGCCGCTATGTATCAAGTTAATTATTTGACCTCTTAAGTAATTATAAAGTTTCATTAGCAAAAGCAGGTTACCAATCTATATAAAAACTGATGGAAGATATTCAATTTGACAGTGCACATCCAAACAGTCAAACACTCCTTGATTTTTTTAGTTTTAGTTTCTAACAAAGCAGTTGCAGTTAAAGATATCATACATAGTAGGAGTACCTGCTGTAATCATAGTAGTGCAACCCTTTTGCGGGCCTTTGGAATGATTTGAGTCAAAGAAACAATGTTTTCGAGAAATACAAACGAAGATTGCATATGAAAACTTTCTTCCATTTTCTTTGATTTCCCATTCATCCCTATTCTTTCTTTTGGTAAAGTGGGTTTTTAACGGTCTCTAGTTATTAATTTTGTAAAAATACCTATCAATATAACTTTAGATATTCTACTAAATCAAGAGCGTAAGAGAGGAGTATGAACCTAAGACCTCTTAAATCAAGGTCCCAAACATTACTTGCTAACCCAACCTTTTGATGTTCTTGCTGTTATTCTATCTGTAGTATTTGTATAAAATCATGCTTCTTAGCTCCGATGGTTTTGGCTTTGTAGAATTTTTACAGACATAGGTTCATAAGTTTGGGTGTCATTCTTACGATAGGTATGGTTTTAAGCACAAAAGGTGAGTTTGTTTTTCGCCTATGTAACGGGCTGAGAAGTGGGATTTCACCCACATCCTATGTACTTAAACGCTATTTTGGAGTAATACAATTTCCGGGGTGTGATAATGTTTCATGTATATGTAATATTTATGTGGTGTGTGATAATGTGTGATGAATATTGGGTATTTGGCTGTTTTCTGATGTGTCTGTGTGTGTATGCGCACACAAAAGTTTCTGTTGAGTTGCAGATCCAAATAACTGTATATATTTGTTGTCTGTTTATTTTGCTGCGTGATTGCTTTATTACTTTTGACGCTCTGATTATGACATTTATGTCTCTTTCTGCTTTGTATATTTCTCTCAGAACCAAAGCAATCAAGGCGGGCATGGTGGAGGTGCATTTTATATGCCAGTAAGATTCTTTTTTCATTTTCAGTTTGACATTAGTAACCAAGTCTCCTATGTTTAAGTTATTTGCATTATTATTTGTCCATAAGACTAGGTTTACCCCTAAGTAATAAATAGAACATCATATTGTGAATGGTATCAATGTTCAACGAAACAACAACTTCGGAATGGTCATGCCCATTTCCATTCTACTGTACTAGCAAACCTGTGGCCTAGTGAATCAACGGGAACAAACCCAACACCACCTGATATTGAATAACAGCAATATTAAAAAAAAAAATCACACTTACTGTACATTGACATCGAAAAAGTTATTGGGCAAGATAATGAATCAGGCAGCCTTGGTCAGACTGTTGTTAACTTAGGTCAAGACTAATACGTATGTGTTCCTTGTGTTTGCATAAGTGTATAAGCTCTCCATAATATATTACAATTGTCGGTGCTTGTTTGAATTAACTACAAAATTTTGAAAAATGTACTAATAAAAATGGAATTATCAGGCTCATGGGACTGTTCCTCCTGCAACCTCAAGACTATCACCACTTCCCCCAGAACGTGCTGGCTATGATCGTGGTGCAACAATTGACATCCCTCTTGACACTGCCCACGTAATGTTACCATTTTCATTGCTTATAACATATGATTTGTCCACTAGGTTGTATGATTTTCATCTTAGTTTGATTTTACCTTTTTTGGTTCTAGGATTTCAGAACCAAGGAGAAGGAGCTCAAAGCTAAGGAGGCTGAACTGAAAAGGAGGGAACAGGTACTAATTCTTTCAATTTGCATGTTATTGAATGAATGACTGCTGTGTATGTGTATTGTTGTATATATGAAACTGGTAATGGGAATAAATGAAATGTCTGGGCATTACAACTAGTAGGTGTAATGCTTTGGATTATTACATTAAGGCAGAATTGCATACATATCCCTCCCAAAGTGAATTATTGCATATATATCCTTTGTACAAGTTTTTGATGCTTTATGCATGCTTTGGATATATATGCAATTATGCATTTTCGGAAGGATATATATGCAAAAGCCCCGAGGTTCATTTGTCCTTGTGTCTATTAAATGGAACCAACGAATTAAATTTTCATTTCTTTTCACACCATATAAAATGAGACCCACGCAATGAATATTCCAAAAAGCAAAGAAATATATACGTTATTGTGTGGAGACATGTCTCTACCTCAATCCCCTGTTGCGTAGGTGGTTGGGTAGTAGCACTCAGATCTTAAAATTCATCAAAATATCTGTTTGAACTTGTAAGTATGCCATCATTGTTACATAATCTTCGTATCCATGCAGGACCTAAAGAGGAAAGAGGATGCTATTGCGCGAAGTAAAGTGTTTATTTACATTAAATTATTCTTCCTATTTATGTACCATTTCCATCAAAGTTTGTTAATATGGTTTATTTTGCAGCTGGAATAGTTCTAGAGGAAAAAAATTGGCCGCCATTTTTCCCTATTATTCATCATGATATTCCAAATGAAATCCCTATCCATCTACAGAAATTACAATATGTTGCATTTACAACTTTTCTAGGTATGTAAAACGAACTTTTTTTTCCCTAAGTAATTTATGGAACATTTGTTTTCTGAGACGAATACAAATTAAAGGAGACACGTCCTTAAATATTGTGAATTCGCAATATTTTGCAGGTATTGTAGTGTGCCTTGTATGGAATCTTGTTGCAGTGACTTCTGCCTGGATAGAAGGGGAAGGTTGGTTTAGTAATTCACAGCTTTCATTTGTGGTTGTTGCTATATAAAGAGTCACTGTTACAATGCTCGTTTTTATGTTGCAGGTCCAACAATCTGGTTTCTTGCTGTTATCTATATGATATCAGGAGTCCCAGGGGCTTACGTCATGTGGTATCGTCCTTTGTATCGTGCTATGAGGTATAAACCTTAGCCTGATCAAATCCTCCGTCCTTAAGTATACGCAATGTTCGACTGTGTACATTTCACAAATTTTCCTGTTTATAGCATCATACTTTTCACAGTTCATACCAGTGTGTGACCGGTGAAGCATTTTAAAAGGTCATTTTTGCTTATCTGTTGCATAAAGCTGATATGACATCTGGCATTGCATATTAAGGCATGTGTGCCTCTTTATTTTCCAGTAGGAAACTATTTATTTATTTAATTTTTTTTGTCTTTATGAATTCGTTTAAGTTCTATATCTTTTTATACATGCTTTTGTTATGGAGAAGAGTTCCCTTTTAGTGAAAGATCCATGAAGCAAATGAAAGTTTCATGCTAAGTAGCTAACGGCAAAAAGGGTCAATAATAGTGTTGATTAGTCAAACTTAAAGTTAGTTCAACCACTCAAGGGTGGCCTAATGGCAAAAGGGCTTGTGACTATCACTCTAAAATGTGTGAGGTCTCAAGTTCAATTCCTACTAGGTGCAAACAACCTTGAAGTGGCCACGCCAACCTCCTGAAAAGGGAGGGCTTTACCTGGTTTGAGTCTGTGTGGCGGTGGGTTCAAACCCCGTGGATTAGTCGGCCAAAAGGTCGGAAACCATGATTACCCAAAAAACTTGAAGTTAGTTCACCAAACTTGCAAATGTTGAATTATTTATGGCGAAGTAATTGTTTTTTATAGATAGTTTTGAATTGTGTTATTCCTGTCTTGACAGAACTGATAGCGCTCTGAAGTTTGGATGGTTTTTCTTGGCATACATTGTAAGTCCCTTGCTTTATACAATGTTTTGCATCTCTACATATGATTTTGTTGGCATTAAAATATTTTGAATATATTCTTGTTTCAGTTTCACATTGCCTTTTGTGTATTTGCTGCTGTCGCTCCACCTATTATCTTCAAGGGAAAATCTCTCACGTAAGTTGCACACCCTGTTACTAAACTTTAAGTCCTTATATTGATATTCCTTGGCAAAATGAATTAAGGGGGCGGGTTGGGTAAATGGCAATGGGCTAAAACGGGCCATTTTAAAAACAAGTCTGCTGGGCTTTTTTTCAAGATTCATTGCTGAAAATAAGTTGTAGCATTAAAAGTATTAAATTGATTACAATGGGGATGTCTTGGGTCAAAGCTTAAAGTATTAGTTGCTTATGGCCTTGGATTGTTTTTTCCAAAAAATTACATTATCATTTAAAGCATATAGTTTTAATCGTATTTAGTACCTTGATTACTTATATAAAGTTCACAGACGAAGGATTAGTGGGAGAACACGTCCCAGTTTTTACCTGCAAGTTCTGCGCTATTCTAGATTTCTAGTTTCAATCCATTGGGACCTGGTGTTTTTCTCAAACAACCCCAAAAGATTAACCATTAGAAATCAAAATTGACCAAATTTTGTCCACCTGAGACAAATTTTACCACATTTTAAGCCTCAGTGTTCTTTTACATAAATACCAGATGGTTTAGCTTTAAGGAAAAATATTTTGACTTTTGCTAATGGAGGGATGGTGGTAGCCCAACCTTTCTGACAAGGATGTAAAGTGTGAAAATTTGCAAACCATACGGATGTTTTTTGCAGTTTACTCTTAATCTAAAGAAAATGAGAAAGAGATTTGAAGGATTGGCTGAACCACTTTTTAAAAAATCTAGGCTGATTATAATCACAAAGCTAATGATCTGTCTTGTGTTTATACATGACAGTGGAATTCTGCCCGCACTCAATCTGATAGGTTCTGAGGCTTTCGTTGGGGTAAGTTTCTAATATCTGAAAGTTAGTGCAATGATTCACTTTTGTTAAGTACTGATTTCAATGTATCATGAATCTTGTATTATTGAGGCGTATTATAGTTCTTTTTGCTACTAATTACAGATTGTCTAAATACTAATCGAATTTAAGGAAATTTATATCTGTTTTCCTTGCAGATCTTCTACTTTATTGGATTTGCATTCTTTGCTCTTGAATCAGCCATGAGCATTTGGGTCATTCAGGTTTTAAAATATTTAGATTCAGTTTCACATTCTTTCGTTTTGCATCTTACCTTTTTTTACAAGATTTTTAATCTGGTCGTGCAGCAAGTATACATGTATTTCCGTGGCAGCGGGAAAGCTGCTGAGATGAAGCGTGAGGCTGCAAAATCGACTATGATGGCAGCATTTTGACATTGATAATGACGACCAATGGGAGCCATCAGTACATTTAAAATTAAAGTTGACCAAAAGGGTATCATAGTAAATTTTACATCAAAGTTTTGGTACAAATGACACCAAGTTGAAAGTAGTGGCCTTTTTTGATGTTTTAAATTGGCAAATGAGCTATAGTTAAGCTAATTGTAATTGAGGATCTGCTCTGGCTATTTGTTTCATTTTCTTTTTACAGAACTGATACTTTGTCCAAAATTGATACCATGAAATGTTTATTTGATTGTAAGTTTCACTGTAGTCATGGAACTCATGTGATAATGAGCAACACTGTTTTTGGTTTCGTTTAAAGTGAAAAACTAGCTTACATATCCATGTCTGACTCGAACTAACAAGTTTCTCATGTTTTAATCACTTTTATCCAACAGTATTTCAGTTTAGTTACCGTGACGCGGGACAAAAGTATACAAATTACAAAGGGTTTGTGCACCCTTTATAGCAAAAGCTAAACTCAACCTCAATTTACACTTCTCATAATTGTGTGATCAATTTGATACAATGAGAGATGTTGCGACTGTGGTTGCATTTGCTAGTGTTTTTGATTTACATTTCTGATGTATGTTTCAACTCATGTTTTGTGTTCAAGCATCTCTCTTAGTTAGCATGTTGCGGGTCTTAGTTAGTCATGTATTTCTCGTTTCGTATAGAGAGGTTCACAACATTGTCACGGTCTTGCTTGATAATGAAACGCCACGCATTTCAGTTATACAAATGTGGTTTTCTTAACATGTATTACCATCAAAGATTAATATATACTTATACTTTGATTTTGATTGTTTGATAAAACATGATCATCATTTAATATCACATTGCAATAATATTTTTATTACATTGATTTTATTAAGTCAAATACTTTATCATATTGTATATTAAATCATAGTAATTAAAAATGAATAGTAATCCATTATCAAACATTTATTAAGTTATGCAAGTAGGAAGGTCTTAGCAAGTAGTGATGCCAACTTGATATCTAAAACTCAGTCAAAGTTCTTTCAAGCATGGAGGTTCAGAGATGTTTCATTCGACAATCTAAAGCTCGGTCAAAGTTCTTTTAAGCATGGAGGTTCAATGCTAGCAGAAATGTTTCTCTAGAGGTATCGTCACCGAACCCATCACCTCAACATTAGCGACACATCATCATTCAACACATTAATACACCACCAAACAGGTGTAGTGGAAACCACCAAACATATAAAAAATCACATTTTATACAAGGATAACGCACATACACACACAACACACAAAAGAGACTGCATCCATTTGGTGGTCTGCACCAATGAACCAAAGGCAAAAACCCACCAGCACTCATGGTGATGGGGTGTAAGGAACGATGGCGCGCGATTGGTCACAACCACCGGAGGTTTGGTGATTACACTTGATCTTAGATCTTATATTTGTGTTAATGTGTATATAAACATACACTTAAATTTATACCTAATGTCATCATCATGTTGTTTGCCAATAAGTGACCCACTTCTTTACGTACTACAAAACACTCTGACATATACGCATAAGTTTAGACACATCTTTAGGTTTCTTAACTTTTTTTTTTTTTTTTTTTTTTTTTTCCACAATTCTCAAGTTCCGTGGTCATATAGTTTAGTGTTGTCGTAGAGTTTGTCTTTTATTTTTGTTTCACAATACTCTTGTATAATTTTGGATTCTTCAAAGTTAGTTGAAGTACTTGTGAGAATGTGATAATAGTGGAATGTGTTTGTATTATTTGATGATGATATACGTACAAATGATACATGGTATAAATAGAGACTATCCAAAAACTATTTAGGGTGTGTTTGGTAGAGAGAATTCCAGAGATTAGAAATGAAGTAGAGAATAGAATTTAGAGAAATGGAATTTGAATGAGAATTTTTAGTGAATTCTCTTGTTTGGTAACACAGGGAAATTGACCTCGGAAATGGGGCAGAAATCACTTCTTGTGTTTGGTAGAAACAGAGAAATGAAAACATATTTTTAACTTTGTTATATTCATTCATTTTATAACTAAAAATGAAAAACTAAAAATAAGTAAACTAGTTTATTTATAAAAATGAATCAACATTTCACAAACAAAAGTGAACTTTGTACGTTCTTTCAAAGATAAGTACTTCTAAAAACTAAAATCAAATACATAACAAGGCAATCCCAAGGCTATCTATGAGGTAAGTGACCCACAAAAAAAAAAGATGATACAAGATGAGATCGCGTTCAAATGACCCTAACAAAATAACTATACGCGAGCTAATAAGCCTAAAGATTATGTACAATGAAACAAAGGGCTTCGACACGAAAGTCATTTCGGTCCAATCCATTCTTGGAAGATTATGTACAATGAAACGATTAACACACTAGCAAAAGACATCAACGACCATATGCGTTCCAACCTACGAACAACCATACCAAAACATATTCAAGAGTTATACCAGGTCATTGCGCAAAGCAGACCGAAGACAAAAAATTAACCATTGAAGAGCAGAAAACGGCGGAGAAGGGGCCGGCGGCGGAGAAGGAGATGAAGGAGGGAGGATTGCCAATGTCTATGTTGTTGCAAGTTATTTTGCAAATGTGACTTGCACGTGATTTGGGAATATGTACCCTTTTTTTATGGATAGCCCAATTTCTCTATTGAAAAAACACGGAGACTTGGATGTGCCCAAAAATTGATTTCTTTGATTTCCATACCAAAAGTTGGGTAAATCAAAATACAAAGGCGCTTTTTCTCGAGAGTTCCTAATTCTCCGTTTTTGTTTTTCTCCTAGCTACCAAACATGAGAATTTGAGACATTTCCATTTCTCAACTCTCATTTCTTCGTACCAAACACACCCTTAATGTCTAGCTAATCAACAATAATCTACAACTAATCACCTACACATCAATCTTATCCATTAGTGGTCAATCGAAATGTACAGCTAACAATAGGGCTGTAAACGAACTGAACGTTTAGTGAACATTTCATGAACCGTTAGGTAAAAAGTTCGTTTATGATCGTTCGTTTATTAAATGAACGAACATGAATAATATTTTACGTTCGTTTAGTTAAATGAACGAACATGAACAAAAGTCTCGTTCGTTCATTTATGTTCGTGAATGTCCGATTAGGCGTTCGTTAAAGTTTGTTTATTTTTATTTATCTATTTATGTTCATATATCATATCTTTTAATTTTATAATTTTAAATTTTGGTTTGTTTAAACAAAGCAATACTTATAAAACAATATATTGTGAAGAATTCAATAAAGTTTATGTTTGTTTGTCTACTTTCATTTATGTTCGATCATTTATGTTCGTTTAGTGTCTTAATGAACGAACATAAACGAACATGAACAATTCATTTTCTTAATAAACGAATATGAACAAGAAAATTCGTTCGTTTAAGCGTCCGTGTCCGTTTATTTGTCCGGTTAAAATTAAATGAACGAACATGAACAAGCTCCGTTCGTATTCGTCCGGTTCATTTACAGCCCTAGCTAACAATACTTTATATATTCTAGTTTTTTGCCATGAAATAAGAAAAATGAGCTAGTAGAGAGCTGATTTACCATTGGGCCTTTGGCTCAGTTGGTATTGCAATGAAGGATAAGAACCTTAAGCCAGAAGGTGCGGGGTTCGAGTCTGGAGCAGGACGGGGTTTTCATCCGGGCGTTACTCCAGCAAGGAAACTTGTGTGGAGGCGAGACGGTTTCCTCGCGAACCTATTATGCCCCACTTGGCTCCAGCGTGGGCCCGGTTAAGACAACATGGTCTGAGCAAGTGGTGATTAGGGCCCTCCGATTAGGAGGGTGGTCGAGTCTAAGTTGAAATTCGCCTTTCAAAAAAAAAAAAAAAAAAAAAAAAGTAGAGAGCTGATTTCATCATCCAAAGGCCCCATACTGCCACCCCAATGCAGAAATTAAACACGAGTACATAAATGCTACAATAAAATCATCTATCTATATTGTGCCACGTGTACGTGCACGATCAGTTGACTTTTCTTATTCAAAACAGTTGGAATTTCCAACTATAATTCGGTCAATTTATGACAATACCTTCAGAAAAAGTCAACGTCCAAAAATTATTATGGTATTTTCTATGAAGTTATACTAATATCAGAAGCTAGCATGTGCAAAAAATCATAGACTTCTTGGTTCTTGGAATTCTGCTGCTACTAGCCATCATGTCGTCGGGAAGCACCGCCAGAAACAACAGTCGTTTTCTGTTGTGGCGTCGGAAAATTTTCGGGAACCACCACCGTCACGTTGGACGAGTACATCCATGTCACCGGAGAAAACCATGTTTTTTGAGTTTCACGTGGCTTGATTGTTGATTTTTCCAAATTTACATATATGGCTTGTATGATCTTTTGTTTTAATGAAGTTGTGTAGTTTGTGGGGTGGTAGTGTAAAATTTTGGAGAGAGAATTGTGAAAAATGAGAGAGAACTCAGAGAAGATAAGGATCTGACAATTGTATTAGTTTAGTAAAACAAGAAAACTAAGTAATTAAAAATAAAAGAAAAACAATTATTGTGTAATAAGTTTGGTATATTTAGAATGACCCAACTAAAAACACAATAAATGATACAGTAGTTATTTACTTATTTTTAGATCGCTTTATGTAGTCATCGGTCCTCACCATTCAAAAATTCTCACTAGGTTACTTTATAGTTTATGCTTCTCATTATGGTTTAATACGTAGTAACAACTAAAGATAAAAATGACAATAGTTTTTTTTTTTTTTTTTTTTTTTTTTTTTAACTAAAATATTACAGTTGAGGTATAGATAAATTTGTATAAATTATAAATTAATTTATCTGTACATTGACAGTTTTTTTAACTCGATAATTTTGGGTTTTGGTGCTTGATGGAATGTGAGAGATGGAACGAATGAATGAGGGCGGTGATGATGAAAGCGAGAGAGGTATCAAGTGGCTGAGGGCAGTGATCGACATCGAAAGCGAGAGAACAAACAAACCAGTGGTTTAGGAGAGTGTGCATGCGTGCTAAACAGGGTATCTTGTAGATGAACATGATAATTGAGTCATCTCTAAATTTTGTCTTTGCATAGAGTTATCTACATCCACATTCTATTATGAAGCATATGTGCTAACATACTCTGGTCTAAAAATCCTGCGAAACACACTCCATAAACCTACCTTGCACCATCATTTTTTTCACACATAATAATGCTCACATAGTCACACATAACATTCTTACACTATGTTTACGCGCAACAATGTCTTACTTATAATCCTCTTCTACGCAAATTGTGTTGAAAATCATCACTTGTTAGTAATGACATTTTTACCTATTTTTAGAAAGAAAAATCATTTCACATCTATGTACTACGTACATAATGCTTCGTATCTCGTAAATTTTACACATCTCTTTATAAGTTATAACAAGTCTCACACATTTGTTGATTGTTAGGTCATTTATCATTGTGTCAATTCAGTACTCAATTGTTTCTAACTAAATTTAGACATAAAATAGTATAAGTGTGAATTAGTCATCATCTTCAGAGTTCTTAGGAGAGGCAGTCAAGACACTAGTTTTTTATGTGGCTTCAACAGCTAGAGTTTCTAAACAAAAGAAGATAATGAAGTCAGAGAGATCTCACAACGTCTCACTAACTTTTTTATTCTCCTCGTATTAAATATTCAAACACTTAGATTGCGTTTGACGCGGGGCTTATAGGAGATTGAGCTTTTTAAATAAGTTAGCTTATAAAATAAGTTTTGTTTCACACAGTCTAATGAAAGCTTTTATAAGTCATAAGCCTCCATAAGCCCACACCAATTGAAACAGGTTTATGAGGACTTATAGTTAGTCAAATTATTTAAATACCTTTTAAAATATAGTGGATTGTTAAAAACTATGTAATAGATTTGCACAGGTCTTGTTACTTTCCAGGATCTTATATGATCAAACAAACTTCATGCAAACATCAATCAAGAATTGATAATAAAGAAACAAGGAAGATGGGGGTTTGAACCCATAATAAACTTGATATTGATAATGAATGGGTTGATTTTGTTTACAGAATTCCTACTCTATATATACTGATGAATCGATGCTTTCATGAAGAGGCATACTGATTCAATAAAAGTAAACGACACAAACTAAAAACCTAAACATTACAATCCTAACTAAATAACTAATAACTGTCCCTTATTAATCAGGCCCATAATTAACAGACTAGGCCTTTTCTAAGTGGACTTCTATGTTGCAGTAAAACTAAACTAACGATATACAAAGATTAATGGATTAAAACTTCCAACAAATTCCCCCTAATCTATTAATCTTTGATTCCTCAATCTTCTTGTTCTTTCTTCAAACTCGATGTCTTCATTCTTTAAACTTGATCTTCATACTTTAAACTTGATATCTCCATGCTTTAAACTTAATCTTTGAATCTTATAAACTCTAAAACTTGTTTCTTACCATAAACCTGATAAGAAAATCTTAAAAACTTGTTTCTTATCATAAACCTAATAAGAAAACTCTTGAAACTTGATTTGCAATTCGACATCTCTTTCTCTTCAATTCTTTAATCCGACATCTTGGTTAACCACCGGTTTGGTGGTGAAACCGTTTTCTTAATCCTTTCTTAATTGACATCCATGGTTGATTTGATTCTTGAGTGGTGATGTTGAAACATGAATTGTATGTTGTTTGATCCCTTCGGCTCTGATGCCACTTGTTAAAAACTATGTAATCGATTTGCACAGGTCTTGTTACTTTCCAGGATCTTATATGATCAAACAAACTTCATGCAAACATCAATCAAGAATTGATAATAAAGAAACAAGGAAGATGGGGGTTTGAACCCATAATAAACTTGATATTGATAATGAATGGGTTGATTTTGTTTACAGAATTCCTACTCTATATATACTGATGAATCGATGCTTTCATGAAGAGGCATACTGATTCAATAAAAGTAAACGACACAAACTAAAAACCTAAACGTTACAATCCTAACTAAATAACTAATAACCATCCCTTATTAATCGGGCCCATAATTAACATACTAGGCATTTTCTAAGTGGACTTTTATGTTGCAGTAAAACTAAACTAACGATATACAAAGATTAATGGATTAAAACTTCCAACATGGATTATCACGCAAAAATTCAAAATAGAACTGAATTTATTTTGATGTATTTGTATGCAATTTTATATTAATAAGCTTTACCTCCAACCAATTCGCCGAACAATTTTATAAAAATATAATCTTCAGCTTCCGGCTTATAATATAAGCTCAAGCCCAGCTCCAACATCAACTCCAGCCCATTTTGCCAAACATACGCTTAAAAATACTAATTATATTTAAGCATGAACTTTCTTTAAGTAAAAGCACTTTACAAGAAAGTCAAACAAATACAAGTTTGTGTGAAGATGAGAACACTTGTCAACATTGTTTTCAGAAGAGGTTTTCACGCATTTCAAGAATAAAACATTTGTTGTACGTGTACTTCACGGGTAAATGTTTGACAGACACTCAAAACCTCACGAGGAACCATCATGTCCTAGCCTGTACTCCATCCGTCTCAAAATAATTGTCCACCAACAAAAAATATACAGTTTAAAAAAATCATCATTTTTCGGCTTTCTTTTTCTTACTTTTTTTAGAGTGACAATTTACCCTTAACTAATTAATTTTTAGTTTTTTTTAAAGTTTGTAATAATAACCAAAGTTAATATGATAAACTTGATTTAAATTTCCTATTTATTTTTGAAAATGAATGGGACAATCCTAAAAAGAAAGATGAACAATAAATATCATGTGAAGAGAGTATAAAGTGAATGTTTGTCGAATCGCTAAATCCATCTCTTGCATTCATTGTACATTTTTAAAAGCATTTTCTTGAACTTGCATTAGTTGAATCTTTTAGGTAGGTCTCTACATTCATACTTAAACTTTAACTTTGACTTTAATTAGTTTAAGTAAAAAGGAGGAACGTCATTCACCACGTTAAGTTAGCTTACTTTTTTTCGTATAAGCTCTAGTAATTTCTTGATTAACTTCTAATAAGGATTAGACTGTTCAAAATTATAATTGCGCCAATTTACTTTACTTTTCTTTAGGTAAATTGTAGCAAAGGAAAATGCAAATCAAAACCTTTTGTAGTTAAATTGTGGACAAACATATACGTATCGCTAGAACAAAGACATCTGTTTCAATACATACAAGGGAATCAATGCATGCAAGATCCATACTAGTTTTTTTTTTTTATTAAAATATATAATTAAATAAAATTTAATGCTTGAGAGGACCAAGATTGCCACTTAAAATCCATGTTGAGGCATAATTAGGCATGAAATGTATTGTGACCATCTTATTGGTTGATTTTAGTCTTTGTTGAGGTAAGGTGTGCCAAGGTTGCCCACCCCTTATCAAATTAACATTGCTCACTTACATAGTTTTTTTAACTCAATATTTTATACAACCTACGATTTAAAAGAAAACAAACAAATTCCAAGACAGCAAGTAGCCAACTGAATAACGAGTGGCGCCCATATTTTTTTGATGACACTGCACCATGCATGGTGCCTATATATACCCAACCACTTAGCACAACTCTCTCATCACATTTTTAACTCCCAACTACTTTCACAACACACACTCTATACTTTATATCTATCACCAGCATCGGCGTCAAAAACTTATCAGCAAACTTTTCGTCGAATATCAGTTCAGTTACATACGAATACATTTAGTACGTACCCAAGAAGAAAAAACAAACTATTCAAATGGCATGTTTTTGCTTTTTGGTGGATCAATCTCGACAAGTGAGGAAGTGCAAGCCCGCAGCGGGACTTTGTTCTCGCTGCGGTGGAGGAGCAAGTGTGGCGGATATGAAGACCGCCACGAGGTTTTGCCATGTTCCATTCTACTGGAAATCATGGAAAGCCATTATGTGCACCTTTTGTGGGGCTGTTCTTAAGTCTTACCATTAATTATGGGGTTAGAAGACCTCATGTCAAGCCGATTTATTAATGATCTAATGTTCAGGATTGTATGAAGTTAATTTGTTGGATTTATTCTTATATTCACTGATTTCTTTTAGTTTTAGAGTTGAAATCAGTATTGATTTGGAATAATATATTTTGTTACAGTCAATAGAAATCTGTTTGTATTAAATCTCTTATTAGTATTGACTTTAGATCCTTTATTTTTATTTTCTTTTGAAGAGCAAAGATATCAATAGTTAGGCTAGTTTCTTATGAATGACAGCTTATCTTAATATAGTATGGAGAAATAAATGTTTTGGTTGCTAATTTACGCGGTAACAAACATATGTAGTGTTTGGCATCTAGGAATCAAAGTCGTAATGGAATAAGTCATTGCAATTGAATGCAAATTTGGTGTTTATTTTGAGTTTTGGAATGAAATCACTTATTCATGGATTCATTTAGTTATGACCTTAACCGTCATTTTCATTCCATGGCTACCCCCGATTTTGTTTTCATTACATTCCGATCCTTGGAGTGACATTTGTCATATTTCATTCTTTTACAATGTCCAATACTACGTACCAAACAACATATAAAATTATTCATTCAATTACAACATAACAACAAAACAAGACAATGAAATAGTAATGACTCATTCAATTACTATTTTCATTCCATTACATCGTTCACGCCGTTCCTTCATCGCTCATTTACTTCTAACCAAACCGACATAGACCATAACATATTTCTCTTAATTAATTACATGTCAACAAATATTGTGCAGTTTCGTGTGAAGCCGAAATCTAATGCGTAAAACAGAATGTTAAATAAAAGAAATTGAACAAGAATCAGAAATAGAAAAAGTTAACTTGAAACCAAACCGTTCAATCACCGAAATTTCCAATTTGTTTTTAGATTTTAGCATAAAACTGCCACATACTGCCTGCCCTATGTTCATCCGGGCATTACAATAAATATATCAATTGTACATGCACTTTTCGAAAGCGTGTATAAAGTTTTAATTTTTTTAGCATTTGAAAGTGTGTAAAAGTTTGTTACATTTATAAGCATGAAATATTCAAAAATCATGACATGCGTCACACTTATAATCGTATAAAGATAGTTCACACTTATTAGTGTGTAGAAACATAAAGTTTGAACAAACTTAAAAGTGTCAAGTTGATCAATCTGTCACACCCTATTTCTTAACATTGGAGGAAGCGTTGTTGGCTGTGACAAATTGATCTCCACACTTGAAAGTGTGAACAAATTTATTTTCGTGCGCACATATAAGTGTGAACTATATTTCTTTACAATTTTATGAGCGAAAACATGATAATATTTCAAGCTTGTAAGTATTATAAATTTATACACTTATATGTTCGAAGAATTAAGTTTGCACATTTTACCAGCGTATAAAAAAATTGTGAATAAGTTACAAATTTATTGCCGTTGAAGATTACCCAACTTGGCGAATTTGTTAAATGGCTCAAATGCGCCACAATAATTTTGACTCCATACAAATCAGACAAATCTTATTTAGAAAGCATTGTGTAACCTGATAAAGCTTAAATCTGAACTCGATAAATCACCTTTTAGAGTGTTCCAAGCTTACAAGCAACACCTTTGATCACTCCATTGGAGTTAGGTTGATTCTGCAAGGTAGTGTTTAGTGTTGCAAGTTGCAACAATATTTTGCCTTCAATATTTGACCAAGTCTTAATAATACTACATCCGTCTCAATTTTATTATGCACGTTACCGGTTTGAAGTTATGGTATGCCATCTCTAGTTTTGAAGAAACATTTTTTTATGTATTTCTTTATAAGAACGATTCATTTTTAATGGAAGGGTGTATACCTAAACGGATAGAAATTAGATATCGTGGTAGTTAGTTTGATCCAAAACCATTGAATGCCCAACCATGGTTATTAAGGAATGCATACTATGAAATTGGTAGAATACAACTTGTACACTTGACATCACATGCACAGTGCCAAACATAAATTCAACTACCTAACATATTTAATTCACACCATGTGAGCATTTCAAGTTGCCTTTTTCAACTTTCTTTTCCTTCAAATCACGATGTTCCAAGTTATACAAACCATAAATGCAAACAAGTGTATAACATATGTTCCAGAGGAAAAGTGTACTGGTACTATATATACGAGGGGCTATTAATGTTCTATATGAACGCATCAGAGCATTTGCAATCATAACACAAGTTAAAGTTTAACTTAGTGCAACGTCAGCACCATATCAGCTTTAATCTTTTCACATTAATTAAAAAAAAACCCGTTATCATCACTGAACCTTAACTTAATATTTTGGACCTCACTTTAAAAAAAAAAAAAAAAAAAAAAAAAAAAACTTAGTTAAAGCTTAACTTGGGAGGGCGGTGTGTTAACATTTCTGAGTTAAAGCTTAACTCACAAAAAAGTTCACCCTTAACGCAGCGTTAGGGAGTTAACGCGAGGCTTTAACACAACCTTAACTTGGGAGGACGGTGTGGTTAACGCGGCTTTAACTCAAGAAAGTAAAACCTTAACTTACCTCTCACGTTATGATTGCAAATTCTCTTAGCTATAGAAGGTTCTAGTTTAAGAGTGCTAGGGGTAGATAATACGAGCATGTTTTAAGCGTTGTCGTGTCAACTTTTATTATATAACATTTCTATAACATAAACACCGAAAAACACACTCACAACTATAACATGTTACATGCGCACGGGGTACCACTTTGTATTGTTATTTTTCATTTTCTTTAAAACAAACACATTTCATCAAACTAAAAATATATTACAACTGATAAGACGTTGTTCGGCACCTACATAATCCTGCGGTATACTCGTCTGAGTGTTTGAACTAGTGACTTCATCGTTAATGAAAGATAAATAATGTTCAAGATAATCGTACAGCCATAACAATTTTTCGGCCAGTTCTTCGTCGAAATAACTCATATTAAAAATGTATGTGTGAAGAATGTAAAGAGTATATGAAATGGGGAAAAAGCTGCGCGGTTAGGTTGTTTGTATGGTAAAGTGGGTATTTATTGAAAAAAAATTGGGTATTGAGCCGTTTGAAAAAAGTAGCCGTTATAGACTTTTAAATCGTTAGTTTTTAACTGCACCGATGCACGCGCCATAGGCGCCACATTGTCACCATATATAATGGCCATTTTTCAGGGTTTGTTTGTCTATAACGCCTCTTATAACATACTGCACCTTGCACTCTAAGTAAGTTAAGATAAACGTAAAAAAGATTCAAATTAGACTAAAAATTTAACTAAAAAGTTCAAATTCAAGATAATACACGATTAAAGGAAATCATCGATTTCCTCTTATTTACATAGAAAATGGAAATAAATTGAGAACATCACACGATGAGCACATTTTGGGTCGATACTTGGGGGAAGGTGGAATGAATGTGCCTGTGGCTTGCTAACTACAGACCTAGTATTAGAAGTTATGAGCTTCATTTTGACAACTTTTAAGAATACTTATAAGTTATAACACAAAAGTTTGTAGCAAGTGCATGTTAGAAAATCAGTATTTTGTACAAAATTTTACAGCAAGCAAAGAAAAATCCATGTGGTTAACCACTCAAGGGTGGTCTAGTTGCAAAAAGGCTTGTGACTATCATTCTAAAATGTGTGAGGTCTCAAGTTCAATTCATGCCAAGTGCAAACAACCTTAAAGTGGCCGCGCCAACCTCCTGAAAAGGGAGGCTTTACATGGTTTGGGTGCAAACAATCTTGAAGTGGCCACGCTGACCTCTTGAAAAGGGAGGGCTTTACCTGGTTTGAGTCTGTGTGATGGTGGGTTCAAACCCCATGGATTAGTCGGCCAAAAAGGTCGGAAACCATGGTTACCCAAAAAAAATCCATGTGGTTCAACGGAACCCCTGTGTAGCCCCTGCCATTGAGACCTTTTCATGAGTTAACCAGGAATATCGCAACTCCTGTCAAAGCAAAAGTTATGTCTGCAAGAATATCTGTAATCTTTCATGCATATGTCATGTTCTCGGTGTTGCATAAACGTTCGATCTCTTGGCTGCTTGATCTACTTTGTGTCATTTAAAGGAGGTAGATGTTATCCCATTGTTATCAAGTAAATTATAGTAGGATGACGAAAAACAAAAACAAGGTGAATCAGAGAGTTTACGTTGAACTTTGCTCAGATAACTAGAATCACATATGCATATAATAGGAATAACAATAACAAGACATCTGGATAACATGTTTTCTATAATCAATTGTGTATTTGAAAAGTAAACATACATCAGAATATTAATGTGAATTGCAACATAGAATACCATGTTATATATATTCATATCTTAATAAGTTATGATGTTATGAAACACATCCAATTTTTATATACTGAATTCCAACTATTTTCTCATTTGAAAAATACAATTTCATGAACTTCAGTGTGATATTAAATCGCTCATGTTACACCAACATTTTCTATAATGTTAAAAACTTAAAATATGTTATCATTGTACTATATTCATCATGCAAGTTGCCTCGTTTTATTTCAGTTATAATAAACTGGTTTAGATGTTGATGAATTTGAGAAACATTGGTTCTGAGAATCACTGTCAAGAATTGATGAAAAAGAAAATCTTAGGATTGTGTATGTCTTACATCTTGAAGGTTTAGAATTGAAATAGTTAAATATTGTAGGTGCAATAATCCCTTGGGGCTATAATGGTATCAAGTTGATGATATCAAGTAACAAGATAGTTGTCTTGACTTTAAAAGTTCTTTAAGCCATAACAATTGTTCGGATATTAACGGCATAAATTTAACTTCGGAACTAAAAGTTTTGAGAGAAATTATACATGTAGAAAATGTTGCACCGACTAATATACATAACTATATTGGAAATCTAAATTCTTTCACTAATGCTTATATTCCATATAAAATAATAATAACCGTTTCGGTGACGGTTGCTTCCACGGAAAGAAGTTTTTCAAAAGTAAAGTTCATGAAAAATAATTTAAGATCGAAAATATCACAAGAAAGATTAAATGGATTGTCTCATGGATTAAACGGTTGCTCCTGGTGGAGTTTTATTCTTTTGATTATTTGGTTATTCACGATGTTTATTTTATGGTCGTTGTATTGATATTGTCGTGTTGGTAAGTGTTTCACCGATATACTTTCTAGCTTCTTGCTAGGTTGTTTTAATAAAATTATTGCCTTTCTAAAAAAAATGGATTGTCTCATTAATCGAAAATGAAATATAATACCATAACGTTTTAAAAAGATAAATTAAAGATTTTGCACAAAAAGATAAATTTCATGTAAACATTTATTCGGCAAATAACTTTGATAGATAAAGCCACATTTTTAAGCCTCGCTTTAAGCTTCCGTGAAAGTTGAGCCGCCTCTGCTTGTGGACCATGACACAGTAACCCTTTTTTATCCACGTGTTTATCGTGGTTGTATATAATAAGGGCTATGGATGGTTCGGCTATTAAACGTTTGACTACAAAGTGACAGGTACACCCTCTTTTTTTGTTATGACATTCGGCTGATGTTTTCTTTGGTATGTAACTAGCTCTGCTAGGTCTAACCACACCTCCTTTTCTTTTCTCACCTGGACCAAATGAACACCGATACCTATAAAAATGATAAACGTGAGGATCAATGTAACTAACGTGCATGTTTTTGAAATCTTAAGGTGGTAGGAAGTATTTGGAGGTGTGTTTGGGAAGTGATTATTAGAAAATTAATAGTAGGTATTAGATATGCAAATGTAATAAAGCAGTATTAAAGATACTGTTAGAATGTAATTTTGCTGTTAAATGTTGTAATAATCAGATGTCAAGTAGTAGGCAAATGCAAATAGAGATTTAGACGGATTTTGAGATAAACAAACCTAAAATGGCAATATAATGACATTATTTTACAAAATTGAGGTTTTGTTAAGTGGGAGCAACGCAAATTAGTTTGAAAAAGGGGTAAGTAGATTACATTATAATTTTATGCTCGGATAATCACTTTTGTTGCAGTCGGTATGAACTGTAGAGAAACGGCTACACTTTTATTAATAAAATCTAAATTACAATAAATAAATTAACAGTATATAAATAACAGAAACTTAAATACATGCAGAATGTAAGTAGATAAACGATAATTAAATAAAACAATAAACTAATAAAAAGACTTACTATATCACCAATGGAGATCAGCAACGAAGCACTAAAAAGCCGAGGCACGTGTTAGACACGCTTTGTACTGTCGGACTTAACTAAACTGCCTGGAATTTCATCTTAAGAGATGCGTATTCCTTATGTTGGAAATCAATAATGCTAATTGATTGTGTGTGAAAAACCTATGGAATTAGGGCGTCTATTTATACATAATAGACTCGACCCTAGTTTACTCTTCCTACCGATGTGGGATAGAAAATAAACTATTTTTCCACTTTAGTCATGGTACCGAATGACTAACTTTGAGACCCGATATCTCATTCACATCAACTCTATTTTGGACACATAAAGGCTCATTGCGGAGCTCTCTTTGAGGAGAACGCAAACCTACAAACTATTATTTATATATATGACACATACATATAAATAATTGTGTCCAAAGTTGGTCAAAAGTCACTTTTGCCAACCAATTTTCCAACAATCCCCCACATGAATGGAGATCGGTCGTAATACAAAAATTACGATGAAATTCCAATAGTTGAATCTTGCAAAGGATAGGTAGGTGTGACCCTTTGAACCTTCCCTTGTGAGATGCACTTAGTCTCCTAGATCTGAGTAGACGCGATGTCCTTGAACTCAACATCTGTTAACGTAGACGACAATACACACTCACACAAGACTCTCCCTAACATTGTTAAGTCCTCATAGTCGTGTTCGTTATGGTCATGAACACTAGCCTGGTTCTGTAAGAGCTCTTAGGTATTGCGTCCCCACAATTCCCTTCGAAGCGACCCCACTTCTCTCTCACATAGGTGATTTCATCTTGAATCATTAAAAACATATGGTTTGTGATTTCATCTTGAATAATTATGCTTTGTGATTTCATCTTGAATCATTAAAGCCATATGTTTAACCTCTCAACAAGTCACATTAGTTATAGGAATGGACTAGGAAGTTACAACATTTAGTAACTCCCCCAAATTGACGTGACTTCCCCCACATTTCTATAATTAGGTTGTCCTATTGAACCCAGATCTTGGGATCTTCAGTCAACTGGGTTAGGTTTTCCTTCATAGAAACTCATTCCTTCAAGGGCTTTAGTCCCATTCCTTTATACGACTTACTAACTAACTCTCTGCTTAAGCCTTTCGTAAGCGGATCCGCGATGTTATCCATTGACTTTACGTAATCAATCGTGATAACTCTAGTTGAGAGTAGTTGTCGCACCAATCAATGTCTATGATGGATATGTCGCGACTTACTATCACACTTTAGATAGATGGTCGTTACCGGTTTACGCCATCTTGGCATGTCCTCTACGAATTAACGTAGATATCCCGCATATTCTATAAATTTATCTCAAATGATAAATTTAAATTCCATCAAAGATTTAGCTATAAAAGTTTGTTTGAAATACTTTCAATATTTCCAAGACATGGCTTCCCACTAAGAGTCCATACATCTGCTCTAGTGGATCTAGATTCTTTTTTGTAAGAATCCATATTTGCATTACTCTATCATTAGATAGCAGTTCGATATCTTCCAAAATGCAATATATATCATAAGTATCATAGTACTCGTGTAATACTACTCAAGTGGTCATTACTTTGAATTACTAGTATATTTACTAAACCTGATCATAATTTACAGATTTATGATCAGGTCACACACAAGTTATTAGACAAATAAGACGCCCAATATTCTTTGAGTATTCAAAATGGGCAACACCTCTACCTCTATTTTAAATAGATTAAAAAGATGTCGTTGGAGTTCTAGCTAGGCCGGAATCCCCCACATTGAACCTCTCAAGAATATTGTCCTTATAGTGTTTTTAACTTCAAAACAAATCCATCTGGTTTCATATGATCTTAGTTTCAAGAACCATATCGAACAACCAATGTAGTTCATGTCAAATCTTGACTCCAACATTTCATTAGTGGATTTGTTCATCTTGTTATCACTTTGAATGATAAGTATACCATCTATGTATAAACACACGATTACATATATACCAGTGATTTATTTTTTCACATACATCCATTAATTTCGAATCCACGTTCTGACATGACGTGGTAGAAAATTTGGATGTCATTGTTTGAGAGCTTTTTCTAAGCCATATAATGACTTAACAAGCCTACAAACTTTACTCTCTTGTCTAGGAGCCATGAAACCCTCAGGTTGGTTCATGTAGATTTCTTCTTCTAAATCCCTGTTTAGAAATGCCATTCTCTCAAACATTTTGGTAAACTTCCAAATTTCTTAAAGCAGCAATAGCAAGTACCCTCCTAATAGAGGTTATTCGTGTAACTGAATATGTATCAAAGTAAGCTAGACCTTCTCGTTGTCTAATTACCAATCTTGCTTTTTTACATATCAATGGTTCCATCGACAACCTTTGTGGTTGTTAGGTATCAACCATTTGTAGCCTAGTGGTTTACCACCAGGAGGTAAAACCATGAGCTATAATGTATCATTTTTGTAAAATAGAATCTATTTCACATTTGATGGCTTCTTTCCATTGAGGCCATCCTGAGGAAGTTACCGTTTCTTTGTAAGAAGTAGGTTCATAAAAGAAACAAAACTAGATCCAAACGATTTCTCGTTTCTTGCCCGTTTGCTTCTTTTTTGTTACCCTTATTCTTCTAGGTTGATCTTGTCTCACATCATGGAAATCATAATCAATCTCTTGTTGTCTCTTATCAGAACAACATTATCATCTTGATATCTCTCATCATGAAGGACATCATCATTTAGTTGCCTCTCATCCTGGACAACTGTATCATCTAGTCTAGATGAACATCCATTTTCCTCGGATAAATAAGGAAACACGGTTTCAAACAATGAAATTTTTCCTTGATTCCATTATCGTATATTTGTACATATTCAGATTTTCTGAATCGCATACAAATAAATGATAGGCACTACTGTAATGGGCATATCCAAAATTATGCAATCCACAGTTTTAGATCCAATATTTTGAATCTTGGGCGTCAGTACAGATAGACACCCCCACATTCGTAAGTACTTATAGGATGGTTTTCATACCATCCATAGTTCATATAACTATCATCTTTTCCTTACAAGGGATCTTATCTAAAAGATAAGTAGCCGATAGAATCGCTTTCCCCCACATGCCATGGCTTAAATGAGGACTTTAATAACATGGCATAACCATATCTTTTAAGGCACGGTTTTTTTCATTCAACAATTCTGTTGAGGTGTAGAAGGAGCAATAAACATGTATCTTATTCCAATTTTTAGTACATACATTTGGAAATGGAGACACATATTCACCTCCAATATCACTTTGAACCGCCTTGTGTTCGATAATAAGTTGATTCTCAACTTATTTGTATAGATCAATCTTGTCTATATCCTTACTCTCAAGTAAGTATAAGTAGCAATATTTTGTACTACCATAAAAAATTATGATGAAGTACCTAATTGCTACCTTAGTAGGTATCGATTCTAAATAACATAAAACTATGTGAATCAAGGGTTCGGCTAATTTCCGTTCAACCGAGTGAAAAGACAATCTTGTCAATTTGGCTTCAACACAATTTTCACTTTTTTAATCCATGTTCGTTTATTTAAATAAATAATGTATTGAGTTAAAATTAACATGTCCGAGTTGGCCATGCTATACATTTAAAGAATCAAATAAGCTGAATTCATACTCATTTAATTAAAACAACAATTACAAAAATAGATTCAGCTTAAACATTTAAAGGAAGGGCATAACCCGTACCAAACAAAATTTGTTCAATGTCAACTCAATTTTATTTTATTCAAATAAAATATTATGCCAAATTTATTAAGCAACCATCCATACACATGATTCCTACGAATCTCTGGCACATACAACGTGTTGGTTCAGTTAAGCTCTTTTCCACATGTGAATTTCAAAATCACATTTCTTTTTCCCTTGCTATTAGCAGTTGTAGAGCTGCCCATAAATTTTCATAAGTTTATAAGTGTTAATCCACCATTATCTAAGGTCGGATCCCACCTTGGCAACAATTTTCATGTCATATAGGCCATTTAACCCATAGTTATGTCACATAAATCTGAATGCTTTAGAGCATCTACCGTACATATAACTCGAGTATCGGTCTCCCTTTCAACAAGTTCGGGAGCAGATCCTTTAGGTGTCACTCGTGACATTCCAAATATTTTGATAATACAAGATTCCGTTATTAGTATAAAACTAAACTTTGAATAATTACCCACTTGCAATATCACAAAGTGTTTCTTAACAAAATAGATTACATCGAATTTTGTTTAAAACACTATTGTTTTGTAAGATCCATTATACAAAACCGTTTTTAAAGAAGTCTTTCAATTAAAACAATTAAACAATATCGCATATTACATAATGTTTTTAAACAAAAACAAATTTGTAATATGATTTTATCAATCTTCTTTAAAAATATCTTTAATAGATCTGTATCACATGGTCTAATTTTACAATGAAACTCGACAAGGTTTCAAAATAGATTTACCATTCCAAAGAAACTCAACATGGTTTCTATAGATCTACTTTTAAATGCATAAAGTTTCAAGAACTATATTTAGTTTATAATTAAACTCAACCTGGTTTAAATAAGCTAAATAAGGCAAAGAAACTTTTCCACCAAAATATGATAACAACTTGTATATTATCATATTTTGTTTCAAACAAACTCATCTTGGTTTCAATAAGCATGTTCTAGTAATCAAATAAAATAACAACTTGTATTTTATGAGATTTCTTTCAAAGAAACTCCGCTTGGTTTCAATGAATCTAATTTCATCATGATTTACAACCATGTTAGTAATTGGCGCACCAATTACATTTACAATGATTCACAAGGGTCACAAATTATGTTACCATCAGTTAACTTGCGAATATTAAAACACAACAACAGCTAAAACAATATGGTATCTAATAAACTCGACATGGTTTATATAAGCTTTTACCAAATTCGATTCAAAGAAACACAATCTTGGTTTCAATAAATCAAGATTCAAACAATAACATACGTAACAAAAAAAATCAGTTTGAAAAGAAACTCATCATGGTTTCAATATAAAATGATTCAATAAACTGTTTTAAAATCGTTTATCTATCTGTTATACCAACTCTGTTAATTAAAATAATCCAATTTTAATAAAAGTGTTTCAATTCTGTTACACAGAATATGTTTTAAGACTGTAGGGAAACGGCTACACTTTTATTAATAAAATCTAAATTACAATAAATAAATTAACAGTATATAAATAACAGAAACTTAAATACATGCAGAATGTAAGTAGATAAACGATAATTAAATAAAACAATAAACTAATAAAAAGACTTACTAGATCACCAATGGAGATCAGCAACGAAGCACTAAAAAGCCGAGGCACGTGTTAGACACGCTTCCCTTAAAACAGATTCACCGTCTGTTTCCCAGTGTACAACAGCCAAAACAGTAGGTTGTACTGTCGGACTTAACTAAACTGCATGAAATTTCATCTTAAGAGATGCGTATTCCTTATGTTGGAAATCAATAATGCTAATTGATTGTGTGTGAAAAACCTATGGAATTAGGGCGTCTATTTATACACAATAGACTCGACCCTAGTTTACTCCTCCTACCGATGTGGGATAGAAAATAAACTATTTTTCCACTTTAGTCATGGTACCGAATGACTAACTTTGAGATCCGATATCTCATTCACATCAACTCTATTTTGGACACATAAAGGCTCATTGCGGAGCTCTCTTCGAGGAGAATGCAAACCTACAAACTATTATTTATATATATGACACATACATATAAATAATTGTGTCCAAAGTTGGTCAAAAGTCACTTTTGTCAACCAATTTTCCAACATGAAACTGATTATTTAACCCTTACAAGGGTGTTTGGCATTGTGTTTTGAAAGTGGTTATCTGATTCGCTGATAACCATTTTCTAGTGTTTGGAAATGGTGAAATGGATGTTAATATGGATCTAATAATCAGTATTCAAGTAGATTTAACAAAAGTGGTTGGGACTTTTTGATCATTTATGGTTCAATATTACATGCGAATCCTTAATAACTAAAATCTTCCAAAAACTTAGAGTTGATTGTTTTATTATCACTACTTTACAAAGAAAATTAGCATAAGCACATTCAAAACACAATGACAAACACCCCCTTAATAACCAAATTATCAAAAGCAGAGCATGTTTATCCAAACTAAAAACTGGGTATTACCGTTTCAAGCATTAATAATCAGATAATTATAAACAGAATGTAAGTCTAAACATGAGTGATAAGATGAAAAACTTACAGAATATATTCAAGAATGCCATCAACTTTAGGCTTGTATGGCATTTTAGCATGGCGTCTTCTCCTAGCTTTAATATGAAATCTTGTGGGGCAATCTTTGTTGTTAGATTCACCACGGACAAAGTCATCAAGTCTATGAAAGGGAATCAATGCAAGTCGGTTCAGATTCTCACAAGGACCTTGTATTTTAGACCAGACAAGATCACATGATGCAAATTCCATGGTTGAAGGGTTTGTACAGGAAGGGACAGTATTTCATCCCATCTCGTCATCTATGTTAGCGAGAACAATAAAAATAATGAATAGTTAGCAAACCTTTCCATATTCTGTCGCTTAATGTTTAGTTGTTTCTTCATAATTTATCTTTGGTTATTAGAAGCAAAATGGCAAAGGGCACAAAAACAATGGCGCAGCTACATGGTGGGGGCGCCCGACCTCCCGAATTTTTTTTTTGCGATGTAGGGGTATATAGTTTTCGTGTAGAAAAATTTCGGTATATTCGGTTTCGACCCCCCAAAATTTCGGTATTACCCGAAAAATAGCGTTAGGAAAAAAAAATTAGATCCCTACCCCCCACTGAAAATTTTCTAGCTTCGCCACTGCACAAAAATGTATCTAACTTGCCACTTTTTGCTTTATTGTGTAGTCATCTTTATTTTTTCTTATGGTAAAAGTGGCAAGTTATATACATTTTTTTTCCCTTTTGCCCGAAGCAAAACAATTGTTTTCTTTTTAGTCAACCCTCACAAAATGTACCGATTTATAAAATCAATAAGAATATGTCATACGCATCCATTGTTCTAACTAACTCTCTCATTTCGCGTGGCAAGGACATTTTTTAAACTATTGCCTAAAATGCACAACTTTCTTAAACTATTGCTAAATACCGGTCAATAAGGACATACTTCAACGTCACACAAGCATTCTTACTAAAATGCAAACCAAGCAGGGAACCTTTTCGTTAACGTGGCCTTCAACGTATATCAGTGCCACATCAAAAAAAAAAATAAATAAATAAAATATATATATATATATATATATATATATATATATATATATATATATATATATATATATATATATATATATATATATATATGAATAAAAAAAATAAAAAAAATCCCCTATATGGCATCTATGTAAGCACAAAACACCCACGCCATCACGCCAAGTATGTGCTTAATGTAAAATAAACACAAGTTACCAATAGTTTTACCGGCTGGTGTAAACTGAGAGCGATTTAAGGACTTTAATGTACCAAACTTATGTTCAGAAATTTTTAGTTCAAAATGAAAAGCTTTTTATCCAACTCGGAGAATATAATGATTTATAGTCACTAGTTCTACTTCTAGGCCTTGCCTTTAATATATATATGTATCATAACATAAAGCAACACTAAACACATACAACTCTTATTAAAGACAACTAACTACATATGAATAATAGCTTAAAATCAATAAGCAAACAAGAACAACAAACATAATGAATAGTTATAAAAATAACAACTTCCATGTTTCGAGTGTTGCTTACTTGCTTATCATGTTTAAATGTTTCTTCATGAAATATCTTTGGTTGCGATAGGCATAAAAAGTGTTATCTTTCTAGTCTACCCACACAAAAACGAAAAGGATTTCCAATATTAATGTATATCCGATTTCTGATATCAATATATATGTGTCCATTGTTTTCAATAGTCTAATACATGGTAAAAACTTCCCCCCCCCCCCCCCCCCCCCCCCAAAAAAAAAAAAAAAAAAAAAAAAAACCTTCAGATTATCCAACAAATTAGTCAAAGATAAGATACTCGAGAACATAACTTTTTTAGTAAGGAAAGGTAAAGAAATGAGAAGTAAACATTATCAGCTCGATTTTGATAGTAAACATTTTACTTTAGCCCAATTTTGGTAGTAAACATTTTACTTTAGAATCAACCAAATCAACCTTTTTTTCATTCATTTTCATTTTCTTTCTCTCCTTAAGTGATACTCGAGAACATAACTTTTTTTGTTTCTCTTTATTTTTTTGTCTTTCTTTCATTAAGTTATACTCGAGAGCAGAGTGTTAGAAAATAAGTTAATATTATAGAAACCAACATACTTTCTCATTTTGCATGGTAAAGTCTCTCAACCTGTTACACTAAAATCCTCAAACTTGTCTAAAAGACGCAAATCTATGAAACCAATGCTAAATATAGGTCAATAAGTACTTAGAAGTTACATAAGCCTTTTTACTAAGATAGATGACACATACAATTGTTCTAGTTGATGTGACAACAAAACATGCTTTAAATACATTGTAGGTCATGCATTCAAAATATGTATTTTGTGTATATATAATATTTTGATGTTTAGATCACGTATATACGAAATTGTCCCAATACTTGATGTATATTATTATATTATATTATCATCGCCACAACGTCAAGTAACAAGCCCCCTATGTGTCGTCTACGTAAGCACAAAAGAGCTATGTGACGTCAAAATACAAACCATGATTTACCAATAATTTTAATTGCCGGGAAGTGTAAATTAAACGCGCTTTAAGGACTTTAATACAACAGACGTCCATTAAGGACTTTTTCATGCAAAATGAGTAATTTTTATCAGGTGCGAAAAAATAATTATTTATGTGACTAGTTCTACTTATACGCCTTGCTCTAAAACGAAAAAGAAAAACAATTGTCATATCATCATAACTTAAAGCAAGACTAAAACACATATAATTCTTGTTAATGATAATTACATATGACTAATAACTTAAAATCAGTAAGAAACCAATTACATTAAATTCCACAATTTAAATAGAATTCTAAATTCATAGATCATGAAGTGAACAGCAGGAAAAGAATATAACTAAATAGTTACCTTAAAAAACGATGAAAGTAAAAAACGAAGAAATGGTAGAAAAATTCCCCAAACAATGTGTTTTCTGACCTACAAAAGTTGGGCTATATGTGTTAGATATAGGCTTTTTGTAGTTTATGGATTGCAAGCCCATTTAAAATATCGAATGTTAGGTGAAGGCATGACGCGAGATATTTTGATACAATATAATGAATGTTTTAAAGCGAGATATACAGTTAGGTATTACTTTACGTAGAATCGGTGTTCATATCAAGGTTTTCAAGATCGGGATCCTACCCAGGATCGTTTTCGTCTTTGCAAGATCGTGATCGTAAGATCGGATCGGGATCTTAATATCGTACTATAATGTAATTTTCTTAATAGTTTTGTAATATTATACAAATTTACAAATTATTATATATCATAAACACAAAATTATATGAATGTTCCATCGAATAGTTGTACTAAATTATGATTATGAAATGTTTAATAAGATTAACATGTTGTTTTTTAAATTCTACAAAAAAATAATCCAGAAATTTGCAGTTTTTTAGTTTGTTATCCGAGAAAAGTAGGATCGGATCGGATTAGATCTTAAGATCCTATGGTTAAGATCGAGATCCTATAAGATCTTAAGCTTTCAAAGATCCTATGTAAGATCCGAATCGTTTTTGCTTTACAGTATCGTAAAATCGTATGATCCTAAAATCAGGATCGGGATCCTGACAACCATGGTTCATACTTCATTAGTTTGGGTTTAGCCTTTTGGGATCTGAAATTAATATATATATATATTGTAACTGACATTGTTAATTCAACTTTTATGTCAACCTCTAAACTAAATGACTCTACCCTGTGGCATGCTAGACTTGGCCATGTACATTTTGAAAGGAGGCAAGATATGTCTAAGGATGGGTTAATCCTAGCATTTGGCATGGACACTGAAAAGTGTAAGACTTGCATGTTGACCAAAATTACTAAGAAACCTTTCAGGGTGTTAAACGTGTGACTGAGCTCTTGGAGCTTATACACAGTGACCTGTGTGACTTGCATGCCACTCCCTCTTTAGGGAATAAGAAGTACTTTGTGACATTTATTGATGATGCTTCTAGGTTTTGTTATGTCTATCTATTACATACCAAGGATGAAGCATTAGATAAATTCAAAGTATTTAAAACTGAAGTTGAGTTGCAACTTGGGTCCCTGATCAAAAGATTCAGGACTGATAGGGGAGGTGAGTACATGGATACTCTGTATTTTCAGTCTGTTGGTATAATCCATGAAATGACTGCTCCCTATACTCTTCAACAAAATGGTATCTCTGAAAGGAAAAACAGGGTAATAAAGGAGATGGTTAATTCCATGTTGTCCTACTCAAGACTGAGTCAAGGGTTCTGGGGTGAAGCTATGTTAATAGCTTGCTATTTATTAAATAGGGTTCCCAAAAAAAGGAACAAAGTCACCCCTAATGAACTATGGACTAAAAAGAAACCCAACCTGAATTACCTCAGGTTTTGGGGTTGTAGGGCTGTTGTAAGACTCCCTGATCCAAAATTAAAAACTTTGGGTGAAATAGGCAATGAAGGCATCTTTGTTGGATATGCTGAGCATTCCAAGGCATACAGGTTATATGTTATTGAACCTAACGAATATGTTTCAATTAACTCAATAATTGAATCAAGGGATGCACTCTTTGATGAGAATAGATTCTAATCAGTCCCTAGACCAAGTCAAAGGATTCCTAATGGAACTGATGACATTGGTGTATCAGAGGTCCCTGATGAATTATCATCTCAGGCCCCTGATGAAGTTGTGGTTCAACAACCTGAGCTCAGAAAGAGCAAAAGGATCAGGAATCCAAAGTCATTTGGACCTGAGTTTCAATTATATTTAATTGAAGGTACAAGGAATGAGGTCTCTGACCAATACTCCTATTGCTTCATTGTTGAGGATGATCCAAAAACGTTTAAAGAAGCAATGAAGTCCCAGGATGTTGCTTTCTGGAAAGAAGCAATAAATGATGAGATTGACTCCATCATGGGGAACAACACTTGGGTGTTGGTTGATCTACCACCAGGTTGCAAACCTCTTGGTTGCAAATGGATTTTCAAAAGGAAAATGAAGGTAGATGGAACTATTGAAAAGTTCAAGGCTAGACTAGTCATTCAGGGCTTTAGAAAAAAGTCAGGGATAGACTACTTTGATACTTATGCTCCTATGGCATGTATCAGTACCATAAGATTGCTGATTACTTTAGCATCAATTCACAATCTGATTATTCATCAGATGGATGTGAAGACAGCTTTCTTGAATGGTGAATTGGATGAGGAGGTTTATATGAACCAACATCAGGGCTTCATCTTGCCTGGCAATGAAAACAAGGCGTGTAAACTAATTAAGTCTTTATATGGACTGAAACAGGCACCTAAGAAATGGCATCAAAAATTTGATGAAGTGGTCTTGTCTAATGGTTATGTTCTTAATCAGGCTGACAAATGTGTATATAACAAATTTGATGAATCTGGTAAAGGAGTCATCATTTGTCTATATGTTGATGATATACTGATCTTTGGCACTGACCAAAATCAGGTTGACCTGACAAAGGAATTTTTGTCATCAAGGTTATCCATGAAGGACATGGGGGAGGCTGATGTTATCCTTGGTATAAGGATCAAACATGAAAGTAATGGTATATCAATTTCTCAGTCCCATTATATTGAGAAGGTACTGAAAAAATTTAATTACTTTGATTGTACTCCAGTGAGTACTCCCATGGATACCACTGAGAAGCTTATGCCTAATACTGGCAAAGCTGTATCTCAACTTGAGTATTCTAGGGTGATTGGCTGCCTGATGTATGCCATGACTTGTACAAGGACTGATATTGCTTTTGGAGTGGGTAAAATGAGCAGGTATAATAGTAATCCTAGTGCTCAGTACTGGCAAGCAATTCAGAGGGTACTGCAGTATTTGAAGAGAACTATGGATTATAGTCTCTCATATACTGGTTATCCTTCAGTGTTGGAAGGATACACTGATACAAGTTGGATTAGTAACACTAAAGACAATTCGTCTACCAGTGGCTGGGTATTCCTACTTGGTGGAGGTGCAATTTCTTAGGCATCCAAGAAGCAAACTTGTATCACCAGTTCATCAATGGAATCTAAATTTGTAGCTTTAGCAGCTGCTGGTAAAAAAGCTGAATGGTTGAGAAACTTGCTTCTTGAGATTCCATTGTGGCCTAAACCTATAGCACCTATTTCTATCCGTTGTGATAGTGCTGCTACATTGGCAAAGGCTTATAGTCAGATGTACAATGGGAAGTCTAGACACTTAGGTGTCAGGCATAGCATGATTCGTGAGCTTATCATGAATGGGGTGATATCTATAGAGTTTGTTAGATCTCAACAAAATTTAGCTGATCACTTGATGCGCGGGAATCGCAACAGGCTTTACCTCTCGAGGGATCTCGAGAAGCTTACAACCCCCACCAGGCAATGTACCTGATCGTTGTAGTATAGTATAGTGACAAGTACCTGGGGATTGATCGTTCAACTCAGGAATAGTGTCGTTAGGATTGAAATTAATCTAACAAGGTCTAAAGGTGAAGGATGATTCTTTTTGTGTTTTTATATTTTATGAAAAGCAGGTAAAAATCTCGGGTATTCGGAGAGTGGGCGGAATTAGTTGCTAATCAACTAACCCAAAAGCTACTAATTAAACTAATGTGCAAGAAAGATAAACTAAGGTTCTACAAGAGAAGTGAAGCATGTCTACCTATGATATGTTACTCCTTGCTAGCTATCCAATTCTACCTATTGAATTGTCACACCTTGTTTTAATTGACGGGTTGTATTCCTTAATACCATTCGTGGGGTGGCGTACGTACTTCCCCAACTCTATAAGCTCCTACTTTACTCCTATGTCGAGCCTGCAAGAAGCTCCTAACATGGGATCATTAGAATTCGCTCATGCATTAAATACAACCATAATAACCTAGTACGCATTGGTTCATGTTTCTTAAGACGTTCAAGCATGTCACCATTGGAAGTCTGCCAGTTTTCTTAAGCCTAACATCGAATACAACCAACCAAACAAGAGACAATAGGAATCAAGAATTATAAGCTAAATCAACTAGACCTATCGAAGTGTCACACCCTAATTGATGAAGATAGACACAAACATCAACAAGGAATCAATAAGATCTAATCAATTATATACAAGTTTCACATAAACATAAGTAGACACAAGGTGAATTAGCAAAACATCATCAAAGAAGAGCAAGCAACATTGATAATGGAAAACATGATTAAGATAGAATCAACAAACCAATACATGATGTTTATGGAGTGATTGAAACCCTCTAAGTTGCTGGAAAAACACCTACCTAAACCCAGGAATCGACCTTAGGGTTTAGGGCTTACAAAAATAAAAGTTATGATGTTATATTTATAAGCAAGTTTTCTGTCGGCAAGGCTTGACGGTGTCACCCCGTAAAGAGTGACGGCGTCATGACCAATTTTTCTTCACCAAATTGTAGATTTCTTCGTCCTCTTCGCGTGGGCTTTTGAATCACCTAAATCTGAGTTCGTATGCAAAAGTTATGACCAAAACAATATCAGCTACTTCGCGCGCAAGTTTTGACAAGTTTACACGTGACGGCCTACGTGACGCCTTCAGGAAATTTTCTAGGCCATCACTCTTTAATTTTACACGTGACGGCCTTGGGTGATGCCGTTATCTCCAATGCACAAAACTTTCTGGACCGTCACGGACTTTATCCACTTCACCTCTTGTTTTACTCTTGACGCCGTCATGTAGAACCTTGTGACGCCGTCAGGTACTGTTCCCAGCAAGGAAAATTAAGACTTTTCCGTTTTTTTCACTTTTATGCTTCAAAAACGTCAAATGCTTCCTTTTTCAGAATTCACTCCAAAAGTACCTAAAATCACAAAAGGAACGATTTAGGGCAATATTTGATCAAATAAATTCAATTCCGGGCTTAAATGACCCCCTAAAAACGGATCATTTGTCGCCTCATCGTATACCCTTACACTTGAGATTTGCTTGTCCTCAATCAAATGCGCTTTTATTCTAATCAAAATACAAGTTAGGGGTCATTTAATACTAATATAAAAGTAATTACAACAAATAATCGTTCCACTAAAGACCAAACACAAGCACGAAGGTCACACACTAGCACCTCACAAATAGTGTTTAGATACTGACATCTCTCGGGTGTAATAAAGTATATATCACAATATGGAAATGGAAAACATCTCTCACTACCTGTCATAAGAAAATAGATTACCATAGGCTTGGGAAATGATCAAATCTCCACCACATAGCGTAAGCACCTAGGATAAACTATCAAAGAGGTCTTTTTAAAGGGTTATAACGTTAGGTGTAGGGATATGGAATACACGGTTTTGTTGGATAAAGGCAATCTTTACTGGTGGAGAGTTAATAATCTTGGTTAATTACATGTACAATATGGCGTTGCTAAGCCAAGACTAGACTCGACTTAAGCTAATAAATAAAAAATAACAAAAACATAAAACAAACATAGAATGAAACGGGATGGTAGTCTTTTTTTTTTTTTTTTTTTTTTTTTTTTTTTTTTTTTTTTTTTTATGCATACACTCTTACCCTACCATCCAAAATAATACATCATAGGGAATGAACATTCCACTTACACTTGAATTTTTACATACTTTACAATAAACTAATCTAATGAATCGAATCAAGATAATCAAAACACTTGGAGTACTTTTTAAGATAAACGCACATATGGGGGTAATAAATGATGTTCTTCCCCATTACTCCATAACATAAGTACTTTACCCATGAGTCCCAATCGTCCCAAAACAATATGTACAAGGATATGACTCGACTTAGCAACCATGTAATCAATTAGATAATTAACTAAGTGTTTAAACATATAACAATAATGCACTAAAGATGAATGCATACACGGAAGGCTAAGGCGATTTGGGTGTACATTTAAGTGGGTTGTAACAAATTCTTCCTTTAAGTAAGACGCTTAAAGTTAGAAACGAAAAGATAGGCTCGGAGGGGTGTACTAGGGGTCTCGTGTACTAAAAATGAGTACAACGCTAAGGGTGTGGGAAAAATTAATTGACTTTACTAGCCAAATAATACGACTTAAATGGTCAAGTAATTATGATACGGGTTTAACATAAGGGTGATCCTAATGCCTCTTATCATGTAATAAATCCTACTACACGAATGTAGTCTCACTAGCGGTCTCGGGATGCATCACTAACGCAAGTTCTAGAATCTAAATGCTACCGGTACACTCATAAGCACTAATAATGAATGCTTTTCCTATCAAATCTAAAGGCGAACCTCACATATTTGGGTGGAAAATTTTTCTGAATGGTACGGTTTTGTGCTAGTCATACGACTCCTATCCATGAGACGCTTGCTATGGCTAAAGTTTCATTCCTAAATGTTGTAAAAAATTTTAAATTTGGCGCTAAAATTACACTAACAAGTATTTCTCTTAGTTTTATTACACACCTACCATCAAACAAACAAAATCAAGTGAAAGTGTATCCTATAAGGTATCATCATTTACCCTCCCCTTACAATTACGATGAACATTGTCTCCAATGTTCAATTAAAGAATGTAAAAGTGAAATAGGTAAAAGAATGAAATCAAATACTCCCCTGATTCGTTCGGTGTGGATAGTGTGGTAACAAGGTTAGATCTTCCTTCAAGAAAATGAACAATCAAAGCTTCCCTTCCAGAAAAATAAATCATCTTCTTGTCATACATAACCTGTCAAACCTAAGAAAACAATCACAAAAACCCAAAGCATCAATCCGAACAAAGAAAACTCACAACTAGATGTAATTCCAGACTTAGGAATAAAAACAAAACAATTAAAGATATAATGCTTGTGGAATGAATGTTTGCAGATTTCCTGTAGTTTATAAAACTAAAGAATTAACAAAAACTTTAAGACTCCGTTAGAAAAACAAAACTAGCAAAATTTCCAGAATTTTACACATGACGCCGTCAGGAATTAATTCTTGACGCCGTCAGAAGTGACCTGCAGAAATCTTTACGTTAAGTTTCCGGAAAATTTCTGGAAAAACTTATGTACTACTTCTTGGAAAATCCTGCAAGCATTTGACTCTAACAAATACTAATACACATGTCCATTTAATATTGTTGTGGATCATGCTCAATTTCATTCTTATAAACAAATTTGGGTCTCCCCTTACACTTAGCTTTTGCAAAATACCTTTATATGTAATTAAGACGAAGTTAAAAACAAAATAAAGCATTTTCACAATTTACTTTGAAACATGAACCTCAAACAATAAAAATAAAGCATGCATACGGAAACAAATAAAATCAAATAAACAAACAAACAAACAAATAAATAAATAAAGCTTGGGTTGCCTCCCAATAAGCGCTTGTTTTTGTTCGAGTCACGAGCCTGACTCTACCCTTATTTAACGGAAATAGGGGAGGTTTTCCCTACACTTTGAATTAAGTGTGGGTGGAAGTAGCAATACACACCCTTAGGGTGTAAATATGCCACGTGAGGTGAAGGGGGTGAGTGAATGGCTTCCTTCATCCTAAAACTTCCCGGATAATATTGGTTGATGAGTGGGTCGGTTCCTCTTTTGTCTCCTAGAAATATATCTAAGGATGGAAAGGTGTGTAAAGATTGAGGTTCCGGTTTATCAACACTAGGAAATTCCCTAGAACTAGGAGTAAGGTTATCACTACAAGTATTCAAACCTATATCCTCAAGTGGTGCCTGGTCCAAGGGTTCTACCTCTATCAGAATTCCTAAAGTTTCTTCTACTTCTTCCGGGTAAGTCACGGGCGGTGTGTATTCCTCAAATGATGGTAGAACTTGTGGGGTACTTGGTGGGCTTAGATTTTCTACTTCATTATTCCTTGTGTCAAGATCACTTATATCTTCAACATGTGTTATATTATAATCTAACCCTAACATTTTCCCAAGTATCTCAAGTGCTTCTCTAGGCATCTCAACTTCTATATCCTAATCATAAGGATCATCCTCAATATTCTGACTGCTATATTCAAATTGCCCAAAAGATTCATCATGTGTTTCTTGAGATTCATCATCATCGATTATAAAACCTAGGTCTTTTTTATCAATGTGATCATGTTCGGCTAAATCCTCCATCATATCAAGGTTACCTATGTGTTCATCCTATATTATGGTAGTGCCTAACCATGACATGCAGCTAGGTGGCTCATACGAAACTATCCTAGGTGAAGGCTCATATGGTGCATAGGTTTCACTAAGTGAGGCATTTTGAGGGGTTGATGGAGCTCGTAAGGTGAATTCTTTAAAAGTATTATGCACTTGGCCTCTTTTCTCAAGGTACTCAATAAAATCAATATAAGATCATGTCCTCCTCATTTCATTCGTCCATCTTCGTATATCCAAACTGGTGTAATTATATTTTTTCTGGTAAAACTCTAGTGTCGGAGTTGGTGGATTCACGTTCTCCATAATGGTGAACGGAAGAGTCAATGGAAAGGTTTTTACGAACAAAGACACAAAGAAAAGATAGACTACGAGAAAGCTAATAAAATGAAAATAAAATCTCACTAAAAAGGAATCTAATGAGTAGACCTAATCAAAATAAATTACAACCTAAGCAATAACTATTCCCCGGGCTGCGGCGCCAAAAACTTGATGCGCGGGAATCGCAACAGGCTTTACCTCTCGAGGGATCTCGAGAAGCTTACAACCCCCACCAGGCAGTGTACCTGATCGTTGTAGTATAGTATAGTGACAAGTACCGGGGGATTGATCGTTCAACTCAGGAATAGTGTCGTTAGGATTGAAATTAATCTAACTAGGTCTAAAGGTGAAGGATGATTCTTTTTGTGTTTTTATATTTTATGAAAAGCAGGTAAAAATCTCGGGTATTGGGAGAGTGGGCGGAATTAGTTGCTAATCAACTAACCCAAAAGCTACTAATTAAACTAATGTGCAAGAAAAATAAACTAAGGTTCTATAAGAGAAGTGAAGCATGTCTACCTGTGATATGTTACTCCTTGCTAGCTATCCAATTCTACCTATTGAATTGTCACACCTTGTTTTAATTGACGGGTTGTATTCCTTAATACCATTCGTGGGGTGGCGTACGTACTTCCCCAACTCTATAAGCTCCTACTTCACTCCTATGTCGAGCCTGCAAGAAACTCCTAACATGGGATCATTAGAATTCGCTCATGCATTAAATACAACCATAATAACCTAGTATGCATTGGTTCATGTTTCTTAAGACGTTCAAGCATGTCACCATTGGAAGTCTGCCAGTTTTCTTAAGCCTAACATCGAATACAATCAACTAAACAAGAGACAATAGGAATCAAGAATTACAAGCTAAATCAACTAGACCTATCGAAGTGTCACACCTTAATTGATGAAGATAGACATAAACATCAACAAGGAATCAATAAGATCTAATCAATTATATACAAGTTTCACATAAACATAAGTAGACACAAGGTGAATTAGCAAAACATCATCAAAGAAGAGCAAGCAACAATGATAATGGAAAACATGATTAAGATAGAATCAACAAACCAATACATGATGTTTATGGAGTGATTGAAACCCTCTAAGTTGCTGGAAAAACACCTACCTAAACCCAGGAATTGACCTTAGGGTTTAGGGCTTACAAAAAGTGAAGTTATGATGTTATATTTATAGGAAAGTTTTCTGTCAGCAAGGCTTGACGGCGTCACCCCGTAAAGAGTGACGGCGTCATGACCAATTTTTCTTCACCAAATTGTAGATTTCTTCGTCCTCTTCGCGTGGGCTTTTGAATCACCTAAATCCGAGTTCGTATGCAAAAGTTATGACCAAAACAATATCAGCTACTTCGCGCGCAAGTTTTGACAAGTTTGCACGTGACGGCCTACGTGACGCCTTCAGGAAATTTTCTAGGCCATCACTCTTTAATTTTACACGTGACGGCCTTGGGTGACGCCGTCATCTCCAATGCACAAAACTTTCTGGACCGTCACGGACTTTATCCACTTCACCTCTTGTTTTACTCTTGATGCCGTCATGTAGAACCTTGTGATGCCGTCAGGTACTGTTCCCAGCAAGGAAAATTAAGACTTTGCCGTTTTCTTCACTTTTATGCTCCAAAAACGTCCAAAATGTTTCCTTTTCCAGAATTCACTCCAAAAGTACCTAAAATCACAAAAGGAACGATTTAGGGCAATATTTGATCAAATAAATTCAATTCCGGGCTTAAATGACACCCTAAAAATGGATCATTTTTCGCCTCATCATCACTTGACGAAGTGTTTGGCTAGAGACTTGGTTATAAAGTTTGCTAAAAGGATGGGTTTAAAGTCCAAGTTAGTCACTGAATGCTAAGACACCCAACTCCCTCCTGAGAAAACTTGGGAGCTGAGTTTAATGTGGAAAGCTGAACATTCTGTGTACTGGAGCACATGTTTTTACAATCATCCCAAGGTTGTGCTCAGGAGCTGCTGGAAAATGAGGATGAAGTCATTACTTCTTAATGGTTAATTTTCTTTGAAAAAGTGCTTGGCATGAGCAGGAATAAAGATGAACCACCTATGTGTATGTTGAAGTTTTCCCGATTCAGGAAGCTATGGACTTTTAGTTTTTACAACATTTATGAATTGGATATGGACACATGGCTTGTATAGTGTCAAGAGTGTTTAAGTGTTTGAAAATGTATGTGTATTTTATCTTCAGGTATTCAAATGGGTTGAAGGGTTCAATTCTTAGAACACCCTAATTCTCGAATATTTGAACGTGTAATGTACTAAGATGGAAATTCAATCCTCAGGATATTTTCGTTTATGCATATGTTTTGTTTAATGGTTGATTTTCATGCAAAGGAAGTGAACTAAATTTGGGGAGGATTGTTGGAAAATTTAGTGCACTTGAGGGATCAAATCATACTTGGAAATGGGTTTGGAGGTACGGAGAGTACACCCATCAAGTCCCTGATTACCCTGACTCAATAGTGGTTGTGCAGAATTCTGCTGCTAGTATTAAGATTCTACTGATAGTAGATCCTACTACTAGTAGCATGACTCTAGTGCTGAGCAGTGATTCTGCTGCTAGTGCTAAGTAGATTCTGCTGATGAGAATGTAACTGATTTGACCTATTAAATGACAGTTATATATGCACTTATGACCACGTTTAATTGGTCATGTAACTACTATTTTTGGATATAATGGGGGCAATTATGTGGAGATTAATGGGCCGATTAATTCTCATAATTTCATTTGACTATCTATGAATATTCTCCTTTTTAAGAGGAAATCAGATCATGCATGAAAGATACACAGAAAACACATAACACTTAAACGCAAAAGGGTTATTGATTTGTGCCTAATTCAATAACAAACATTTGGTCTTATCCCAAGTAGATATTCGTGATACCCAGGCATTAGGGTCTAATAGTTTACTTTGAAAAGTGATAACACGATTCCAAGTGATATCCGGTAACCATTCATTGGTACATAGTTAGGTCATTGATTGTCTTCACCCTATTCTAGGCAAATAACCACCAACAATGCGGACAGAGAAAAAAATAATACAAATATTTTGGTCAATGCAGGTTGAAAAACATTCAAGTAGTTCACAGGTTACCCTCTCAAAACTATCAATATTCTTCACTTCATTGTGCTCTTTAAATTTTTGTTTGTGTTCATCCTCAAGTGGTGTTTTGATTTGCGTTCTACCTAATTATTGTATGATCTTTTTATAATCTTTTATATAATAAAAGAATTCCGATTAAGATTATCTTATCATTAACGTTTTCTCATTTCAGATTATCAGATGCAAGCTGAATTGTCCACCATCTATGACCTGCATTGTGTCCAACAACTTCAAACTAAGCCTGCAATGGGAATGCAAGAGATGTGTATGCCAACAGGTTTGTTCACTTGAATGTGCTCAATGGTTCAGGATGTTGTGTGTCATATTAGTTTTTTTCCATGTGACATATACTTGTAACTTGCATTCTTGGAAATTATCGATTGCAGCAACCGTTGTTGGTCATCCATGACCAACACCTCACAGATCACAAGTTTATCGTGCAACGGCGATAGGTGTGAAACTCTTATACATAAATGTTTCCTGAGGTTCCAAATGTATTTTGATATATGTGCAACTGATGGCAGACACTTGATAATAGCAGGCACACTTGTATGCTCACGGACTCTTGGGAAAAGGAAACACAGTGACGGCTTGATAGGTATGTGTACACAGTTTCAAATGTTTCTTTGTTCCGCCAACGTTATCCACACCCTTGATCACCATTTTCGATAGCCAAATTTACAGGTACACAAAGCACAGCGAGACGCCGTTTGATAGCGGACGATAGTCCAGGGACCTTGCAACAGGCAGCCCTGCAATGTTAGTACCATAACTGTTTTCACTAAAGTTTATCAATTCATATTATTGATGAGGCGAAAAATGATCCGTTTTTAGGGGGTCATTTAAACCCGGAATTGAATTTATTTGATCAAATATTGCCCTAAATCGTTCCTTTTGTGATTTTAGGTACTTTTGGAGTGAATTCTGGAAAAGGAAGCATTTTGGACGTTTTTTGAGCATAAAAGTGAAGAAAACGGCAAAGTCTTAATTTTCCTTGCTGGGAACAGTACCTGACGGCGTCACCAATTCCTTAATGACGACGTCAAGAGGAAAAACAAGAGGTGAAGAGGATAGAGTCCATGACGGTCCAGAAGGTTTTTGCACTAGGGCGTGACGGCGTTACCATAGGCCGTCACGATCCCTTTACTCTTGACGGCCCAGAAGAAAAACACACTTGACGGCATCAGATCTGGATCTAGGCAATCCGATTTTATTATGGGCGACGGGTTGATGGCGTCAGAATTTTGTTCTTGACGCCGTCACCTTAGAAAATCTATATATAGTCTTTGTAATTTTCATTCAAAAGGGAGGAGAATTTTAGGGACGACTTGAATAAACCATAGCACAATTTTAACAGTATTTTCAAGGGTTTTCACCCCTTAAATCCTTTCATGTTCAATTAAGATAAGTATCCTTTCAATTCATTCAATATGTCTATGTGTTGTTTGAATATATCTTACGCTTGTCTTGATTTTAACATGCTAGGCTAGATCTCTTGTGTGTTTGCTTAGATGTAGTGAAACCTAGATGTTAATTATAGGTTGATTGCTTGTTTATAGTTGTAATGGATTAATGATTTCAATGTTAGGCTTAAGAAAACTGGCAGACTTCCATAGTGTAACTTGCTTGAACGTCTTAAGAAACATGAACCAATGCGTACTAGGTTTTTATGGTTGTATTTAATGCATGAGCGAATTCTAGTGATCCCATGTTAGGAGCTTCTTGCAGGCTCGACATAGGAGTGAAGTAGGAGCTTATAGAGTTGGGGAAGTACGTACGCCACCCCACGATTGGTATTAAGGAATATAACCCGTCATCCACGCAACTGTAACAAACAATTAACATGTAAAAGATATCTAGGGAGTAATGAAATCTAAGTAAACACAATTCTCCCATTTATTGTTCACACGACTAGTTTAATTAGCTTTATTTACATTTTTGTTATTTTATTTTGATTGCATCTTAGTTATTGGGTTAGTTGATTAGAAACTAATTCCGCCCACTCTTCCAAAACCCGAGATTTTACTTGCTTTTCATAAAATATAAAAATACAAAAAGAATCTTCCCTCACCTCTAGACCTAGTTTTTAGGCTTTCTAATCCTAGCGACACTATTCCTGAGTTGAACGATCAATCCCCCGGTACTTGTCACTATACTATACTACAACGATCAGGTACACCCGTATCATAATTACTTGACCATTTAAGTCATATTACTTGGCTAGTAAAGTCAATTAATTTTTCCCACACCCTTAGCGTTGTACTCATTTTTAGTACACGAAACCCCTAGTACACCCCTTCGAGCCTATCTTTTCGTTTCTAACTTTAAGCATCTTACTTAAAGGAAGAATTTGTTATACCCCACTTAAATGTACACCCAAATCGCCTTAGCCTTCCGTGTATGCACTCATCTTTAGTGCATTATTGTTATTTGTTTAAACCCTTAGTTAATTATCTAATTGATTACATGGTTGCTAAGTCAGGTCATATCCTTGTACATATTGTCTTGGGACGATTGGGACTCATGGGTAAAGTACTTATGTTATGGAGTAATGGGGAAGAACATCATATTATTACCCCCATATGTGCGTTTATCTTAAAAAGTACTCCAAGTGTTTTGATTATCTTAATTCGAGTCATTAGATTAGTTTATTGTAAAGTATGTAAAAATTCAAGTGTAAGGGGAATGTTCATTCCCTATGATGTATTATTTTGGATGGTAGGGTAAGAGTGTATGCAAAAAAAAAAAAAAAGAAAAAAAAATCGAAAAAACAAAGAAAAAAAAAGAAAAAAAACAAGAAAAAGAAAAGAGAAAAAACATACGGACTACCATCCCGTTTCATTCTATGTTTATTTTATGTTTTTGTTATTTTTGATTTATTAGCTTAAGTCGAGTCTAGTCTTGGCTTAGCAACGCCATATTGTACATGTAATTAACCAAGATTATTAACTCGTCACCAGTAAAGATTGCCTTTATCCAACAAAACCGTGTATTCCATATCCCTACACCTAACGTTATAACCCTTTTAAAAGACCTCTTTGATAGTTTATCCTAGGTGCTTACGCCATGTGGTGGAGATTTGATCCTTTCCCAAGCCTATGGTAATCTATTTTGCTATGACATGTAGTGAGAGATGTTTTCCTTTTCCATATTGTGATATATACTTTATTACACCCGAGAGATGTGAGTATCTAAACACTATTTGTGAGGTGCTAATGTATGACCTCCGTGCTTGTCTTTGGTCTTTAGTGAAACGATTATTTGTTGTAATTACTTTTATATTAGTGTTAAATGACCCCTAACTTGTATTTTGATTAGAATAAAAGCACATTTGCTTGAGGACAAGCAAATCTCAAGTGTAAGGGTATATGATGAGGCGAAAAATGATCCGTTTTTAGGGGGTCATTTAAGCCTGGAATTGAATTTATTTGATCAAATATTGTCCTAAATCGTTCCTTTTGTGATTTTAGGTACTTTTGGAGTGAATTCTAGAAAAGGAAGCATTTTGGACGTTTTTGGAGCATAAAAGTGAAGAAAACGGCAAAGTCTTAATTTTCCTTGCTGGGAACAGTACCTGACAGCGTCACCAATTCCTTAATGACGGTGTCAAGAGGAATAACAAGAGGTGAAGAGGATAGAGTCCATGACGGTCCAGAAGGTTTTTGCACTAGGGCGTGACGGCGTCACCATAGGCCGTCACGATCCCTTTACTCTTGACGGCCCAGAAGAAAAACACTCTTGACGGCGTCAGATCTTGAACTAGGCAATCCGATTTTATTATGGGCGGCGGGTTGACGGCGTCAGAATTTTATTCTTGACGCCGTCACCTTAGAAAATCTATATATAGTCTTTGTAATTTTCATTCAAAAGGGAGGAGAATTTTAGGGACGACTTGAATAAACCCTAGCATGATTTTAATAGTATTTTCAAGGGTTTTCACCCCTTGAATCCTTTCATGTTCAATTAAGATAAGTATCCTTTCAATTCATTCAATATGTCTATGTGTTGTTTGAATATATCTTACGCTTGTCTTGATTTTAACATGCTAGGCTAGATCTCTTGTGTGTTTGCTTAGATGTAGTGAAACCTAGATGTTGATTGCTTGTTTATAGTTGTAATGGATTAATGATTTCGATGTTAGGCTTAAGAAAACTGGCAGACTTCCATAGCGTAACTTGCTTGAACGTCTTAAGAAACATGAACCAATGCGTACTAGGTTTTTATGGTTGTATTTAATGCATGAGCGAATTCTAGTGATCCCATGTTAGGAGCTTCTTGCAGGCTCGACATAGGAGTGAAGTAGGAGCTTATAGAGTTGGGGAAGTACGTACGCCACCCCACGATTGGTATTAAGGAATATAACCCGTCATTCACGCAACTGTAACAAACAATTAACCTGTAAAAGATATCTAGAGAGTAATGAAATCTAAGTAAACACAATTCTCCCATTTATTGTTCACACGACTAGTTTAATTAGCTTTATTTACATTTTTGTTATTTTATTTTGATTGCATCTTAGTTATTGGGTTAGTTGATTAGCAACTAATTCCGCCCACTCTTCCAAAACCCGAGATTTTACTTGCTTTTCATAAAATATAAAAATACAAAAAGAATCATCCCTCACCTCTAGACCTAGTTTTTAGGCTTTCTAATCCTAGCGACACTATTCCTGAGTTGAATAGGTTTCTTAAAAACTCTTCTCCATATATATTCATAAAATACCCTTACAAATAATAATAATAATAATAATAATAATAATAATAATAATAATAATAATAATAATAATAATAATAATAATAATAATAATAATAATAATAATAATAATAATAATAATAATAATAATAATCTCTTCTTTTGGAGAACTTGAAAAGGATGCAGTGTCCTTATTAAAGCGTATTAGACGATTCTCTATGACCCAAGACATTGGAGCGCGTGCTGCTCCGCATATTTTTAGTAGGATTGGTTTTGCTATAGCTAGAGGTGTGGGGGCTCAGTTAGTATCTCGGCTCCCCACTAATTTCTTGTAAAATCCTATTTGTTGTTCAATAAAGTGATGTTCCATAAAAAAAAAATAAAAAAATAAAAATAAAATAAATAATAATAATAATAATAATAATAATAATAATAATAATAATAATAATAATAATAATAATAATAATAATAAAAATCGACCGCTCAGGGCTGGCTTAGCGGAAAAAAGCTTGTGACTATCATACTAAGATGCCGGATCCCTTGCAAAGGGGAGTAATTTTAAAAAGTCTAAAAAGATTTATGGTGATGCCACGTGTCCCCCGTCCCTTTTACACTCAAAGGCATGATTGTAAATTTACTCCCTCCCGCTTTTTTCTCTCTTTCCCTCTTTCTTCTTTCTCTTATCTGATATCCTTTCCTTTTTCCGATCTCTCTTCTTTGATTTCTTTCAATTTCCCGGCTATATATAAACGAATTTACACAATGATTTCGATTCAATTCATTCATTCATTCAATTTTTACATTTTTTTTATTCTTTCATTTGTTCATATTTTGCAAAATTAGGGCTTTTTTGTTCTCAATTCATATTCCTTTATTTGAATCGTTAATATTTCTTCAAATCGTGTTAATTGTTCATATCGGCTTCGAATTAGCCGTTGGATTGCTTAATTGCAATAGAATTAGGGTTTTTTTTTTTTTTTATCATTCAATTGGTTAATTGGAAGACAATTGGGGGTTTTGAGTATTCAATTGGTCTATTGGAAGAAAATTAGAGTTTTAACCGTTCAAATTTGGGGATTTTGATTGTTAAATCAGTTTCTGATGGCTGAGAGTGATACTCATGTGTTTAATCAAGGTAATTTCATTTTTTGTTATATATTCATCAGTCAGTTATGTTTTATTAGGTTCATCAATTAGTTGTTGAAGATATTATGCCTGCATTGTTTGCTTAGTATGATGTGGATTCATTAGAGCATATTAAAATGAGGTTCATTTGTTATTTCTTGTTATTCTGGATTAATTAGAGGTTCGGATTCATTAGAATAACTTGTTAGAACATATTAGAATGAGGTTCATCAGTAATTGCTAGTTATTGTGGTTTAATTAGAGGTTGCGGATTCATCAGAATAACTTTTTAGAACGGATTAAAATGAGGTTCATCAGTGATTGCTTGTTATGATGGTTTAATTAGAGGCTGCAGATTCATTAGAATAACTTTTTAGAACGGATTAAAATGAGGTTCATCAGTAATTGTTAGTTATTGTGGTTTAATTAGAGGTTGCGGATTCATTAGAATAACTTTTTAGAACAGATTAAAATGAGGTTCATCAGTAATTGCTAGTTATTGTGGTTTAATTAGAGGTTGCGGATTCATTAGAATAACTTTTTAGAACGGATTAAAATGAGGTTCATCAGTGATTGCTTGTTATGATGGTTTAGTTAGAGGTTGCGGATTCATTAGAATAACTTTTTAGAATGGATTAAAATGAGGTTCATCAGTAATTGCTAGTTATTGTGGTTTAATTAGAGGTTGCGGATTCATTAGAATAACTTTTTAGAACGGATTAAAATGAGGTTCATCAGTAATTGCTAGTTATCATGGTTTAATTATAGGCTGCAGATTCATTAGAATAACTTTTTAGAACGAATTAAAATGAGATTCATCAGTTATAAAATGTTATCAATTTTATTTGTCTTGGTTCATCAATTATTGATTGTAATAATATATAATAATGAGGTTCATCAGTGATAAAGTGTTTTTGGTTCATCAGTCATTCATTGTATATATATTTTTTTCAGATGATGATTATGAACTTGTTCCATATTCTGTTGGTATTGTTTTTGAGGAGGGGGGTGAGAAGTTATGGATTCCTGATATTACTGATGGTGAGAAGCCGGCTTATGGTATGATGTATCATTCTCTGGAGCAGGCTTATGAGTATTACAAAGATTATGCAAAAAGAGCTGGTTTTGAGATTCGTTTAGGTCAACATTATAAATCTACGAAGAATAAGGACAATAATCCTGATCTGCAATATTTTGTTTGTAGTAAAGAAGGTGTTAGCCTCGCTATTTTATTAAGATAACGTCACACAAGTGAAATGGACTAGATATGTAGCTAGTAGTAACTTCAGGGACTATTAGTGGTCATTAGGCAAACTTATTATGTAATGAGCCTATAAATACCACTCATGACTCTCCATGAGGGGTGTGGAAAATTTTGTGTATCATTTACTTTGTCATTAATAAACCATTTTTCTCCACCCTCTCTCTACTTTCTCTCACTAGAAACATGTATCCTTTCATCATGTTTGATTAACCAAGACCTCCCGAACCACATAAATCATGTATATTTTCGGTCCTACAATTGGCATCAGAGCTATGGTGTTGTCTTTTGATGATTTTTGTAGTTCGAATCTTGTGTTAAAACTGTTTTTTATACCATTTTTTTCTTGTCGGAAATTTTTTTTTCTTACACTTCAAGTGGTAAAATAGTTTTATACAATATTTATTGTATCCTTTAAGGTCAAAACAGTATGCTTTATCCAGATTTACGCAATCTGTTTGTGTCATATCTATTTGTGACTTGTTTTGTTCCATTTCCGTGAATATTGTGGTCAATATTGGTTTGAATACATGGTCTCAACTGCAAGAAAAAGATGGTCGGAAAACTCATCTGTATCATGGTCGGAAACTGGAAAATGGGTCGCCGGAATCTAATCGGAATTTCTTGTATAAGAAATTCTCGATATGTACTTGTTTTCGAGAACACATGTGGTTTTCGAGAACACAACACCCTACGTATCGTAAACATGTTCTCGATAAATCTGTATTCTCGATAAATGCAAAGTTTCGAAATTACAAGTTAACAAAGTTTCGAAAATACAAGTTTACAAAGTTTCGAAACTACAAAATTACAAAGTTTCGAAAACAGAAAATTTCGAGAAGATGAAGAAGTATGACCGTTTTGACCAAACCAAATACCAAACAACTCAAGACCTCAGTTTATATTTCATCATCGGTCCAAGATTAATAATGTAAAAGAAATTTCACGATGAAGAAAGAAGGAGACCAACAGCTTCAAACCAAAACAAACAACATCCCAACACTAGACACAACCTCTAATACCCTCACAAGTCACTCCCCAGCACTTATCTTATTTAACCAAGACTCGAAGATATAAACATGATCTTAGAATGGGTTCAATTGTTTTCTAATCTTTACAAGATTTTTTTGTTGAACCATCATTATCATCACAGATCAATTTATTGCGTCGCTTCATTTTTTCGAACATAAAGGCAGAAGTATAACAAGTGTGTTACCTTCTTTTCTTGGTTCGTTCTTTGACCAAAAGGAAAACGAAAAAATTAAATCAATACCTACCCGAGACCCCTTAACGGATCTTGAAGCTAACAACAAGCAGGAACTTAATATTCTTTGGGTATCGTGAATCCGTGGTAATTGGGTTGTATTTGAGGTTCGGTTATCATTATTGAAGGATGCAAATGAAGATCAGTCATTAGATGAGGTTTTTCATTTTGATGATGGGAGCTGCGTAGAGGGAAAAGAGTAAAGGGGGGCCGATTTATTTTTAAGAGAAGTGTGTTGTTAGGGTTAGGTTAGAATGAAATGACACAAAGTGTGTTATATTATTATAACCGATTAGTATTTGTTTGGGTTGAATTGGATTATTCTTGGATATGGACTGGGCTGTACACCAACCATTGTGGATTTTGGGCTTTTGGAATAAAATGGGCCGTGTGATGTTTATATGGATTGAACTGAAAATTCTCATACATAGAATATCACAATGTTCATCTGAATTTATTTTTAGATATAACATTATTGATAATATTTGATTAAGAGTGGTATTTTGGATTATAAATTTCACGGGGATACATTGTTCACGGCTATAATTGGTTGGTCTAACAAAAATGACTTAGGGGTTTTTGCACGGTATTATTGATTTGACTTTGAAGTGGCATTTCAACATGTGTACTTATTTATCTCAAAGTCTAGGGGTGGTTGGATGCACGACTGTTAAAGATAACTTGTCTGCGCAAATTAAAAATTCAGTCTTGACAATCTAGTTATTACTGATGTAAGGAGTTACGTTGTAGTGCTCACAGTATAGCTATCACTTAAAGGAGTTACGTTGTAGTACTCAGTGTCACACGAAGTAGTGGATTGTTCAAGTGGCGAATATTTCGTGCAACCTCATACTTAAAGGAGTTACATTGTAGTGCTCAGTATAGGTATTAAGTCACATCTATCGTACAAGCATTAAGTCACAAGATGGGATGATTACTTCTTTTTCAAGCTGGTCATATCGGGCAGTCTCCATATGTGGTCATTACTAGTAGCCGGTGAATTACAAGGAGGTTCGTTTAAAGGTTGATTTGAGAGAAATGTATTGAGAGTATTTATGCGACATATACTTACCAAATTATGCTTTCATGGTCTATCTATATTGCATCAGAAGTGTAAAGTACGGGTAATTATGGCATGTACACAAAATAGTATGATGATTTCGATAAATCGCAACCATCGGGAGGGAGAAGAACATGCCAAAAGAAGTAGTGTTTCATCTCTAGTACGTTGGTTGTTCGAGGGAATTGTGCTTACACTGGAACCGAAGAAGTACTAATGATGTGTACATCGGAGCGTATTACCAACCTTCTGTGCAATGTTATGTGAGTTATATTGTCATGATGCTCCCTGAACGACAACCATGTGCCTACACTTTTGAATCTACTTTATACGCTGCGTGATGAAAGAGGTTTTCGGTTCAGGAGGGAGCAGGTAAAAGAAAGAAAAGGCTCACTAGTTAGGAGGGAGTAATAACCTAACTAGACCATTACAGTTGAAGTTCAGAGCTACAAAGACCTTTGCCGTCAGTACGCCGAGATCGTCGGAAGAGAGAACTTCAAGTCTGCCTCAGTATCTAGATTACAGAGACTCTGTGCTTCAACAACGTCAACATAGTTTACTATTGTTGTAATTTTACATTGTTAATGTATTTATAGGTCTCATTGTAACCATTCACGTGTGACGATATCTTGGAGGGAGATTGTTAGCCTCGCTATTTTATTAAGATAACGTCACACAAGTGAAATGGACTAGATATGTAGCTAGTAGTAACTTCAGGGACTATTAGTGGTCATTAGGCAAACTTATTATGTAATGAGCCTATAAATACCCCTCATGACTCTCCATGAGGGGTGTGGAAAATTGTGTGTATCATTTACTTTGTCATTAATAAACCATTTTTCTCCACCCTCTCTCTACTTTCTCTCACTAGAAACATGTATCCTTTCATCATGTTTGATCAACCAAGACCTCCCGAACCACATAAATCATGTATATTTTCGGTCCTACAGAAGGTATAAATCCTGCCCCAAAGAAAGTTGGATCAAAGAGAAAACATAGGAAACATCCATCTAAGCGTACTGATTGTAAGACTGTTTTACGTGTGAGGTATGTTGAAGGAAGAGGATATTGGTGTTATGAATTTGTTGAGGGTCATAACCATAGCCTAGTTAGTCAGGAAGATAGCGTTTTTCTGGTTTTGTCTCGTGATGTTTCTTATACTCAGCAAGTTTTTCTATATCAAGCATCGCAAGTGAATCTTGGTCCAATGAAGGGCTTTCATTTACTTAGGCAGATTTATGGGGACTACGATTTTGTTGGGGTTAGTTCGGTTGATTGTAAAAACTATAGGAGAGATGTGCTTGATTTCATTGGTAAGAATGATGCTCAGATGTTAGTTGAGATGTTATTGAACAAGAAGGATTTTCATCCTAATTTTTCATTTGAGTATCAAACTGGTGAGAATAACGCGTTGACGAATCTTTTTTGGGCCGATGAGTACGCAAAAAGGAATTATTATGCTTTTGGCGATGTTATGTCATTTGATGCTACATTCAGGACTAATAAGTAAGTTCATTTTATATATGTTTTTTATTTTTCAACTGATGAACATCTTTTAATTAATAAGTTCATCTGTATTTTAAGATAAGATAGATATTTTTATTTGATTGTACCCCATGTATCTTATCTATTTATCAGAAAATCCACTTTTCTTATCTCTCTACCCCACATATCCTATCTCTTTATCAGAAAATCCTCCATCCCAACTATCCTATATTTTTTCCTCTACCCCACATATCCTATCTCTTTATCTCTTTCATATCTTTTAATACTGATGAAATGAGTGTAATAGGTCATGTTTCTAGCTTGAATTGTTTCCCCGGAGTGGTCGTTGGGTGAGTGTGAGTAGCTTTTTGAAACTCATTGATAAGCTCAAACACACAAAAACTTTGCTGCAACAAAATGATGGTCAACGGTATAAAAGTTAATTCACGTTGCCCATCATCTTGTTCTGGCAGTTTATGTGTGTTTGAGATTATCAATGAGTTTCAAAGCCTACGCAGAGTCACCAACGACCATTTCTGGGGAAACATTTGAAGCTAGAAACATTTAATTTTTTTAAAGTTGTTGTATTTGATTGTTATAAGCTGATGTTGTTGAATTTAAATGGTTCATCAGTATTTTAAGATATGGTTCATCAGTATTTTTTAAACAAAATTTTTTAAAGATGGTGTAAATAAGTTCATCAGTATTATAAAGCTGCTGTATTTGATTGTATAAACTGATGTTATTGAAAGGTATTGAATTTAAATGGTTCATCAATTATATTATAATGGTTCATCGGTTTTATAATAATGTTTATCATTTATTTTTGATAGGTACAAAATGGTTTTTGTACCATTTACTGGGATCGACAATCATAATAATTGTGTTACATTTGGAGATGCGTTGCTGTCGTCGGAGATTAAAGAATCTTACATTTGGTTGCTTGAATGTTTTCAAAGAGCCTTCGTGCGAGCACCAAGGTTATTGTTACTGATCAAGACGCATCAATGAAAGTTGCTATAGAGACAGTTTTCCCGTTATCTCGTCATAGATTATTCATGTGGCATATCATGCAGAAGTTGACTTCAAAGGTATGTTCATCAATGTGTTTTTTTTTTTAAATTATTTTTGTTTATTAGTTACTTATATTTTAAAAGTTCATCAGATAGTTTTACAGTATAATGTTCATCATTTATGGGATATTGTTTTGGACTGATAGAATAATGTTCATCATTTATATAATAATGTTCATCAGTTAGTTTTTTTATATAATAATGTTCATCAGTTAGTGACTGGCCCCAAACGGTCAACCTAATTGACCAGGTGATGGTCAACCAAGTCAAACAGCCTAAGAGTCAATCTCCGCGGAAGTATAGGGTTTCCCCGGGTCGTTATGTCCCGACGAGGTGTGATGGTAATCAAAACGGGTTTGTGATCGGGTGAATTTGGACAGGAAAGGAGTAATAAAGGTTTTGAATGATTACACTAAGGAAATACGAAAGAGAACGATTCAAACAAACTATATTAACAATAACGTGAAACCTAGTTAACCTAAAACATAATCTAAAAAATTTAAAATCAGAGTTTGCTTATAAATAAGCAGAAAAATAAGCCAAGAGGGCTTAAATAGAAGCTATCACTTTTTTTTTTTTTTTTTTTTTTGGTTTTTCTTTATTTTACAAACTACTTTTACTAACGTAACCTAAATTTAAAAACGTAAAAACTATTTAAACAAAACGCGATTGCGCAAAATAAAACGTGAATTTTATGCTACGCTAACCCTACGGACATGAAAATTATATTTTTACGGACCTAATGATAAAAGAAAATTTTAGAAAAAAGAAAATTATTATTTTTACTTTTTAATTATTTATTTATTAATTAAAAACTATTTAAACTTAATTAAACTATTTAAACTAATTTAATTATAATAATTACTGACTAAAAAGTAGAAATTGTAAAACTTTTTCTATAAATTACTTACATTACTAGAAACTTAGAAAAAATATAAAAACTCCTAAATGTTTATAAATAAGCAGTACAAAGATTTATTTTTGACTTTTTTTAATTAAAACTAATAAAACTAAAACTAATTATTATAAATAGAAAATGAAAATTAGAAAATCTGGAAAAATTAGTACAAGTGCTATGTAGTAGCAGGAAGCTAAGAAAAATAGGAGGAGGGGGAAAAAGGTACGGAATAAGCAGAAATAAGCAAATAAGCTTTAATAAGCTAAAAAGGGAAAATGGGGGTTAAAAGGAAAGGGTGGTAGGGACTTAATGAAAAAAGTCCCTAGGGCAGTTGGTTGTGTGTGGTGTGTTGTGTCTGTAAGCATGAGGTCCCAGGTTCGACCCATGCTTTTTGCACATTTCTTTTTTATTTTTCTTTTTGCTTTTTTCTGTTACAACACTACTTATCACCAACTAACAAGCACTTTTTACAAAGTGGACTTTTTCAAAACCTTAAAATAAGCCCTGTATGAGCTTTTAAGCTCAACAGTACAACAAATAAGCTAGAAAGGATTAAGGACTTGAAAAAGCTTCAAATAAGCTATACAGTGAACACTAAGGGCAAAATAAGCTGAACACAGATTAGATAAACCTAAAGCAAACCCAGGAAAAGGTAAAAGCCAAGAGAATAAGCTGAAAAGCTCAATTAAGCAATCCTACACTACTGACAATCACCCAGGCCTGTAGGCTTTTTGAAAGCTCAAATAAGCTTATCAAATAAGCTTGAAAAAGCAAATCAAGCCTAGAATGAGTGAGTTGGGGTGGAGGGCTTTCTAAAAAACTAAGGCTTACACTGTGGGGACCACAAATAAGCTTAGGAGGGGGCTTGTAAGCAGGGTGCATACACTGAGTACTTAGTATCAAGTGTGAATTTGAACAGAATGAAAGGGGCTAGCAGCCCTCCTAAATAAGCTACAAAATTGAAAATAAGCTAAGAAACTTAATTCTGGGTTTATTGGATTTCCAAAAAACCCAAGCTCACACTGTGGGACCCACAGGTGAGCTTATGAAAACAGCTTAAGACCACACCCCCATGAGCAGGGCATTCTCTTGAAAAACAGGCCACAAAAGATAAAGAATTAAGCACTTTGCAAAAATCTTAAAAATAAGTGAAAATATGAATCCAAAAGCTGAGCTTCTAAATTTTCAGAATCCAAAAAGCTCATAAGCTAACTCCTAAAAATGAAGCCATGAAAATTCACACAATATTTGGAAAAACTGAATAGACCATGAACTTTGACTTTTTCAATAAACTCCTAAATTGACTTAGTTTGATTTTGATTGGATCCCAGTTACTGAAAACCTAATGATAAGCTAATATAGAAGTGATTTAAGCTAAAATGCTAGCTTATGCATCTGTATCAAAGATTATGCAACCTAAAACCATGACAGTGATCAAGGAATGAGATTTTGAAGATGATTTTGACTATTTGTCATATGAAAACTGAATTTTATGACTTTGTTAACCTAAATGGACCTAATGTAGTGTATTTAAACCAAAAACATCAACTGAAACATAATCCACAGTGGGCAAATCCACTATTCCAAACACCCCTTTTTTGACTGTTTTGGAGGTTTTTGATTGTGAACCCTCCTTTTCAAACCAAATTCTGAACAAATGGTGTTTAACTAATTTTCACAACATAAAAGAGGCAAATCTTCATAATAAATAAGCACTTTGAAAGAGTACAGAAGCCTAAGCTATTTTGCACTAAATTAGACAGTTAACTAAGTAAATCTCAAACTAATGCTAACTACACTACCAAATATGCAAACTTAGCCTTCAAATAAGTTATTAAGCTAATGCAAACAGGAAAGGAGCACAAAATAAGCAGCTGCACAGGAGAGAATAGGAAATAAGCTAAATGGAAGATTTGACTTACAACCATAGGCAATTGTTTAACATTCCAAACCAGTTTCTAACTATCCCTAGTGCTTCCCACAAGCTCTAAACCATGGCATTCAGCATCTTCTTCTCTTCTTGCCTTTTTCATTCATTTATTTTTTTTTTCTTATTTAACTCTATTTTTTTTTTTTTTTTTTTTTTTTTTTTTTTTTTTTTGTAAGTAAAGATTCTGGAAATGATGCTCAAGGTTTGAAAAACTTATAAGTAAGCTTAAGGAAGCTTAAATACACTCTAAACCACAATTTCTACAAATATTAATTAGAATAGAGAATTTCAAATGAAATTTGCATAAACTGAAGTGAAACTGAAGGACTGGAATTAAAGCTTGACAAAGGTTTAAATTACAATGAAATTACTTATTACAACATTTAAAAACCAAAGGATTAACTGGAAACAAAATTACACTACCTACGACATAATAAACTACTCTATACTACTTGCCCCTCTGCTGCTACTTCTCTTTCTTATAGGGTTTCTTGGGCACTTCCCACTTTGCTTCTGAGCCTTAGGATGACTGCAATTTGATCTTGGCCCTCAATTGGTTTTTTGGCGGGAAAAAGTGGGATAACACTTTGGCAGGTAGCAAATGGCAGGGGTGTGTTTTTATTTTTTAGTTGTTGTTTTGAGGTGAGTAGGAGGGGGTGGAGTGTGACAGAGGTGGTGATGATGAGGGTGCAGGGTGGTTTTGCAGGGGAGGTGGTATATGGTATTGGTAAAGGAGGGAAGTGGTATTGGGGGTGGTCAAATGGGATGGTTGACCGGGTATGTTTTATTAATAAAGGGGGAGTGGACTGGGCTTTGGTGGGCTTAGGGAGATGTGGTGGATCAGGGATTGGATTGGTTGGATCATGGTTGTGTTTGTAATATCATAAGGTCCATTTGGTTTAGTTAGCTAAAAAGCCCAAGGACCAAACATGTAAAAACTGAAAATCCAGGGACCAAATCTGCCATGTTCTCAAAATTAATATAAGGACCAAACTTGCCCTGTGTGAATAGTACAAGGGTTATGAAAATTATTTTTCCCATTTTTAAAACCCAAGGACTATTTTTGCCATTTTTGAAAGTTCGGGGACCAAAAGTGTAATTTCCTCAAACTTTTCACCTAAGGACTAAATTTGATAATTTTTTACTTTTAAAAACCTTGGGTTGACTTTTCTTTTATTTTAAACCTTCAGGGACTAGTTTTGTCAATTTTTGAAACTTGAGGGACTGAAACTGCCAATTATGCAAACTTTGTTCGTTTTTCATTTGTTTTTAAACATTTTGCATCTAAAACATATAAAACACAGTTTTGGGATAATTTATGTATTTTGATGCATTTCTGAGTGTTTTTTGATGTTTTGGTAGTTCAGATACGATAAAAATGATGAGTATTTACACACTCATCAGTTAGTTTTATAGAATAAGGTTCATCTTGATTTTTGTAGGTTGGTCCTGATCTAGCTAAAGATGAAACTTTTAAATGAAGAATATCAGATATTGTTTGGACTGATAGAATAGAGCCTGAAGAGTTTGAAGCTTTGTGGGAGAAATTATTAGTTGATTTCGATTTGAAGAGTCACAAATGGCTTTCTGATATGTATGATTTGAGGTATAAATGGATTCCAGCCTATTACAGGGATGAGTTGATGTCGGGTTTGATGCGTACTTCTTCTAGGTCTGAGAGTGAAAACAATGCGTACGGTCGCTTGATGAGTATTGATTTGACTTTATGGGAGTTTTATAATCATTTTGATAGTGTGGTGGGTTGTCAAAGTTTTGCTCAACGTAAAAATGCTCATGAAAGTCGGTATACTATTCCAGATATGCACACAGAACTTCAAATAGAGAAGGAGGCATCAGAATTATACACTCGGTCCATTTTCTTTGATGTTCAAAATGAGATTTATGCTTCTGTGATTTCTTGTATGTCGGTTAGTGTTTCGGATGTTGATTCTGGCAACAAATTTGTTATAAAAGATACTGGTGAAGATGAGCAGATTTCTAGGCGACATCGTATAGTGAAAGGGAAACCACAGTATGATGTTTTTTATGAGGTAACATCTTTTTATACAGACAGTTTTGTTTCATTATTTTTTTAATTAGATAAGAATGAGGTTCATCAGTCATTGTAGATCAGAATGAGGTTCATCAGTCATTGTAGATTATAATGAGGTTCATCGTTGCTTTTTATCATGTTTTTTGTACTCAGATAATGTATGTAGATAATAATGAGGTTCATCAGTCATTGTAGATCAGAATGAGGTTCATCAGTCATTGTAGATTAGAATGAGGTTCATCGTTGCTTTTTATCATGTTTTTTGTACTCAGATAATGTATGTAGATAATAATGAGGTTCATCAGTTATTGTAGATCAGAATTAGGTTCATCAGGTTCATTAGTCATTGTATATTAGAATGAGGTTCATCAGTCATTGTAGATAAGAATGAGGTTCATCATTGCTTTTTATCATGTTTTTTGGACTCAAACACTGTATGTACTACCTTTTTTTTTCAGGTTTTGTGTAAACCAGCTGAAGAGTTTTATCAGTGTACGTGCAAACGTTTTGAGTCATATGGACTGTTATGTCGTCATATCTTTTATGTTATTCAGTTTTCAAATGTTAAAAACTTTCCCAAGAAGTACGTGCTTAGGCGTTGGTCAAAAGATTCATTACCACCTCCATCAGTCATTCAAGCCACCGGTGACAGTCCTGATATGATCTTGCGTGAGATATTCAGATCAGTCGGGTATTGTGTGAATCGTTATGCTAATGATCCTGAGCTACTGCAAAAGTTTAGAGATCATCAGGTTCAGTTAATGGCGAAGGCAGATGTTGATGTTCCTATACCTCCAAAGACTAATAAACGGGATAGGATTGCTTCTATTCTTGGTGTGTCGCAACCGAATGAGATTATTGTGAATGTTCCAAAGCAGGTTAGACTATTTATTCTCTTTTTTGTTATCTAGGTTAGTTGATGAACATGTTAAATTTTTGCAGTTTAGTTATATTTATAGTTATTATAGGTTCATCAGTTGTTATAGGTTCTTCAGTTATTATAGGTTCATCAGTTATCATAGGTTCATCAGATGTTCAACATATTTTTTCATCATTTTTTATTCCTTTATTATGTGTTTTTAGCTGCTATGTTAACATAGGTTCATCAGATTTATGTTATCACAATTTAGGAGTTATCATAGGTTTATCAAATATAGGTTCATCATTTAATATAGGTTCATCAGTTTTTTGTCCTGTGTTATTGTAGGCCCATCAGTTATCATAGTTTTATCAGTTTTTATAGGTTAGACTATTTATTCTCTTTTTTGTTATCTAGGTTAGTTGATGAACATGTTAAATTTTTGCAATTTAGTTATATTTCTAGTTATTATAGGTTCATCAGTTATTATAGGTTCATCAGTTATCATAGGTTCATCAGATGTTCAACATATTTTTTCATCAACATAGGTTCATCAGTTAATATAGGTTCATCAGTTTTTTGTTCTGTGTTATCCTAGGCCCATCAGTTATCATAGTTTTTCAGTTTTTATAGGTTCATCAGTTGTTCATCAATTGTTCAACATATTTTTTGATCATTTTTGTTTTTTGGTCCAAAACAGGTTAGTACTAAGGGTTCGCGAAAGAGGATTAAGAGCAGTGTTGAACGTTCACTTATTGCTAGTGGGAAGCGTAGAAAGAAGAACTGTACAACCTGCAAATCTAGTATGAACGATCATAACCAGGAGAAATGCAATGCCATCAAAGCTCAAATTGCTGCTAAGAAAGCTAGTGAAAAGGCTGCTGCGAAGGAGATGAAGCAGAAGGCGAGATTGGCTGCCAAGAATGCGAAGTTGGCTGAGAAAACTGCTGCTAGGAAGGCGAATTTGGCTGAGAAGACTGCTGCTAGGAACGCGAAGTTGGCTGAGAAGACTGCTTGTGTAGTTACTTAATATATGTGGTGTTAGTTTGATAAGAGTGCTCAAAGTAACTTTGATTTTTCTATTAGACAAATAAATGTGATGTTTTGTTTGATAAGAATGTTTTTTTTTTTTTTTTTTTTTTTTTTTTTTTTTTTATAAATAATAATCAAAGTAAATTTGAATTGAGATAATAGTATTCTAGTATTCTATTTTGATGAAATTTATTGTTTAGGTTCATCAGTTTTACTTATAAAGTTAAGATAAAAGTTCTTCAAATTTTAGAGGTTCATCAATTTTAACTTATAACAGGGTCATCATAATTATCAAAGTTTCTAAAAAAAATCTTCAGGTTTATTAAATTTTACTTATAATATATTCTTTCTTTTAAGAGATTTTCATCAAATTTTAGAGGTTTATCATTTTTTACATATTAAAGTTCATTAAAATTCACATATTAAAGTTCATCAAAAGTTAATCAAATTTAACAATTTTTTTCAGGTTCATCAATAAATTCAGGTTCATCAACTGTTCTTTCTTTTAAGAGATTTTCATCAAATTTTAGAGGTTTATCATTTTTTACATATTAAAGTTCATCAAAAGTTAATCAAATTTAACAATTTTTTTCAGGTTCATCAATAAATTCAGGTTCATCAACAAACAAGAAATAAATTCAGGTTCATCAATTTTATTTAACATAACAAAATGATAGTTCTATTAAACTAAAATAACTTGTCCATAACAACCAACCAAAAAGTAGTATTTATACTAGAACATTCCCTAACTAGATTAGGTTACTACTGCCAAAATTTTAACCATAACAAATTATTAGATCAAATTGTTTTTAGGTCTGTCGAAGAAGAGCACTAGCTTCCCGTTCGAAATATTCGCTGGCACGTTCTACAATATTCTTTTTTGACATCTGCTGGAGCGTTCGCTTTTCCTTCAGAGGTAAACGATGATATTCTTCTACCTCGCTCTCCACTACATGTTTGTTTTCATTGTAGTCGGACAACAGAATCTTTGACATGTACTTCTTTCTCAAGTCTTCAATCTGTTTGTCTTGTTCAACACCTTCTTTTACAAACCCAGCATCAAAGTCTTTTTTCCCTGAATAAGTTTCCATGTGTCTCATGGCAAAAATTCCACAATCAATGAAATTGTTTTTGGTTTGCCATGGCATTTTGATATTATCCACTTTGTAGTTGTTCAGTGCTTGATAATTTGGATGCCCATTGTCTTTCAATAACTTTATAAATTGAAATCTCTGTAATAATAAATTAAAAACAACGAGATTCAATTTAACTACGTTGATGAACATACATTTAATATACCTAACATTCTTACCAAATTAATCAGCTTTTTCTGATATCTATCCTTGATTAATTGATTGTGATCCATGTTGTCAAGGATATGGATTTGAGGTTCTTTCAAGTTGAAACAAACGACGTAGTAGTGATCGTCACCGAGCCTCATCGGGAAAAGCGCCTGTTAAACATAGAGGTTCATCAATTAATTACAATTAGCTATAGGTTCATCAGTTTTTTTAAGGTTCATCAGTTATTTATCTTAAAACAAATTAGTAAAATAGAAGTGCTTACCAGGTCAATGTCTTTGATAGATTGATAAACAGGAGACAAAAACAAAAGATTCTTCATGTTTTCATTAAACTTTTGTGTGAGTGCTTTCGAGTTGTGAGACATATTCTCCATTTCTTTTATCTGTGGTTCATCAATATAAGTCAAAGCATATGTACATGATTTCAAATATTGAATCATAATTGATAAAGATTTTTGTAACTTACAATCACTGATGTGTGGCCATATAGCTTCTTCAATGATCCTACGTTCCTTTTCTCTTCTGTCATGTTATGTATATACGCCCACATATCAATCACTCATGAACTAATTTCATTCCCTTCTTTGAAGCTCTCAAAGTGGATTCTTTGACCGTCAACAAAGTATGAACGAAATAACACATCACTGCAATTTCATTTTAAGATAATATTTTAGAAAAATAAAGAAACTACTTATTATAGAAATATGATTTTTAAATTGATGAACCTAATATATATTACTTACTCGAGTTCTCCTCTTGCAGCGAATATTGTTTCAGCCACCTTTCTTTCATTGTCTTGTACTTTGTTCTTCATCACAACGACTCTTTGTAAATACAGAGATTTTAGAGATTCAGCAGGCTTTGTTTTTCTTTTTTCTCTTATATTTTCCAAGTCTTCTTGGCCTTCTTCACCTTCTTTGATATTCTTTTCCGTTTGAGGAACTTTAAGCTTTCGAGCAATTGTGTTGAAAGAATTAAGTGGCGTGGCTTTTAGAGGCGTGGAAAAACCTTCATCTACTGTTTCACATCTTAATTTTTCTTCTGCTGATGGGGGAACATATGATATCGGTGTTATCATCTTTGGGGATTCTTTATATTGTGGGGAAGAGTTCTTACATTTTTGTGATGTTTTTTTCAATGCTAAAGTTTCTGCTTGAATTCTTCTCCAAAGATTGTCATCACTAGTCTTGCTCAACATTTCTGAGGATGTGTGCAAGAACGGTGTCTTTTTGAGCAACTCATCCAAGAACTGCTCCAAGTCTTTCTTCTCTTCATACAAAACCAAAGGCAAAGACTTATTCTCAAATTGCTCCGTATTGAATATCGGGAATTCTGGCCTATGCAACTGTTTTATAAGTTCATCAGTAAGTTAATCAATAAGTTCATCAATAAATTATAAGTTCATCAATAAGTTCATAAAACAAATCAGTTATAAGTTCATCAATAAGGTTATTACCTGACGTTCAATCTTTTCATATTCTTTCAAAAAGGCAGGATCCATGAACATTTGAGTTAACGTTAACTCAGCCTGTTTGTCCATCTGAGGTTCATCTGTTAACTCGGAGCCATGATTCATTTGAGGTTCATCAGTTTGTTTAGATGCAACCTTAGCGTCGGAGCCATCCTTTGTTTGAGGTTCATCAGTTTGTTTAGATGCTTCCTTTGCCTCGGAGGCATCCTTATCATCACCCATCGTTATCATCAGCATTGAGCTCTCATCTTCACTTTATGAGCTCTCAAAAGTTGTCCTGTTTACCAAACTGTTCATCCAGTCTCGGACTTCCAACAACGATTCATTTCCGGGGTACATCTCCAATCCATCCCTTAGCATGTCATCAATATTAATTTTCATCTCTTGAAATAAGCATAACATGTTCCTCAGTGAGTGATTGAATTCCTGTCATTAATATAATCAATTAAGTCTTTGAACCTATGTTAACATAAAACTGATGAACCTACATTAACTGATGAAACTATAATAACTGATGAACCTATATTTGAAGAACCTATAATCAAATAACATTTTAAAGTCTATATTTTTACCTCAGCTGATTTGAATTGGGAATACTCCCCTTGAAACTCTAAAATCATTGCGGATAAATGTTGTTGGGTGAGCTTAATACTTGAGGATGAAGGTTCATCATTTCCATTTTCAGGTGTTTGATCGGTTCCGGTAATTGGTTCAGCAACTTCAGTGTTTTCATCAGTTCCGGTCGTTTGAATATCCTCATTTGTTCCGGTCATTTGAATATCATCATCTGCTAATTGATGAACCAATTATAAGAAATTCAAATATACACAAATTTTTTGCAAATAATATGTAAGTTATGAACATAATAGATTTTTACCGTTTACCTGTTGATCAACCCATTGATGCTCCTCAATATCATTTATATGAACATCAGCCATTTGCTCACCAACGTCATCTGTCTTTGGAGATTTTGATGTTCTTTTCCTTTTGTATCCAACAATGTTTTTGCACATGTTCATCGAATAGCGGTTTTTAGGAGATAGTGAACTCCTTTTTGCTTTCTGTTTTCTTCCTACATGTTTTACACCATTTTTCATAAGTTATAACAGGTTCATCAGATTATAAAAGTTATTTTTTTCTTCAAGTTCATCAAAAGTTCAAGTTCATCAGATTTTACATATTCAAGTTCATCAAGATTTTCATCAAATTTTTGAGGTTCATCAATTTTTACTTATAACAAAATTTACTTATAAAACAATAATATAGTATAAATAATGTCTATATACATACCTTCTTGATCATTCCCCCCCCCCCCTGCTTCTTGTGGTTTGTCTTCCAGCATTAGTTGGATTGATCCATCAGCCACTAAGTTTAGATACAACTTTTTTTAGGTAAATGTTTAAAATAACAATATAATATAAGGTTCATCAGATTATAATTTGTGTACCTTCTATAGGCATCCAACCTTCCCTTTCTGAATTGTTCCCTTGAATGACTTCTGAAAAAAAAAAAAAAAAAAAAAAAAAAAAAAGATGTCATTTTTTTTAAGATGACACATTCAAAAAGTACTGATGAACATATAGTAAAATGTATACCTATATTATAAGGTTCATCAGCGTTTGTTTTTTGTTTCTTTCTTCTAATCCTCTTTTTTTTTACTGGCTCATCGCTATCTTTTATCGACACAATGTTAGCATCTGAATTTAGACACAATGTGTAAAGATTCAATCATCCGTAAAAAAACACATTATACGGGACAGTAAATGATGAACCAAATAAAATAATAGATCATACCTTCAATCATGAGTAGTCTAGGCTTTATAGGAGAGTTATCCTTCAAATGAGCTGTAGCCCAATGTGATCCAGCTTCATATGAGAATTCAATCTCGTCTTCATCATCACCCCTCGGTTCTTCCTCCAATTGAATTTCTGCTCCAGCATTCTCTATCTGCTGTTCATCATCGTTCTCTGAATCATCATCATCATTATTTTCTGCAGCTTCAACATCATTATTATCTTCATCATCATCATCTTCCTCTGCATCATCATCCTCTTGATCTTCTTCTTCTTCTTTATTTTCCTCGTCATTATTTTCTTCTTCTTGATCTTCTTCCGGTTCTTCTTTTTTCTTCACTTTTTCAGCTTTAGGAGCTCTTCCTTTTTTGATTTTGCCAAACATCATCTCTTCCAATTCTTCCAAATTTTCTGTTTTCCAGTAATTAAACGCTAGGTATTTTGGTTTCTTCAGCAATGAATTGGCAAATATCACCTGCAATTTAAGTGTAAATCTTAAATTAAGAAAAATGTAACTGATGAACCTGATAACTTAACTGATGAACCTATAATCTAACAGATGAACCTATAACCTAATTGATGAACCTATAAGTTAACTGATGAACATAAAGTATATAGTAATTACCTCCAATAGCAAGATTGGACCATAGAATCGTGTTCCCGGTCTCCAATTTTTCCTTTCGTCCTTCAAATTATGTAGCACATACTCGCACCAGTCCATTTGTTTCACAACATCCATATCAATAAGAGAAGGGATGACTCCAATATTCAAAGTCCCCATCGTTCCCACATAAGACAAAATAGTACAAAACAATGATATTATGTTCTTTAAAAATAGGTTTCCACTATCATTTTTCCTAATTTGATTCTTAATTACCGGCATCAAATCTTTTTTTGCATAAAGTCTAGGAACACCTTTGAATTATTTTTTCCATTCTATGTATGCTTCATTTGATCTTTCCTTAACAACATCACGCACATCAACTGCATACTGACCCATTGGGAATCCGAAGGTATGGTGGATTAACTCAGGTGTTATGTGTATAGTATCACCAAAGACGGTTAGATTTCCAGATTCAACATCAAACCTCTCAAGCAACCAATACCCTAAACGACTTGGCATGACATTAATTTCAAAGTCTAACAATGATTTAAAACCCATACTTGATATTGCCTTTTTTTGGTCCGTTGTTATTTTCTGAATTGTATCATATAATGGACCAGGAAATTTTTTTATTAGAACCGTTGGAAAAATTTTTAGGTTAGGTGGGAGAATTTGTCGAAGACTTAATCCAGGCTTAAGGTCTTCAGAGAGAACAGGTTTATCAATTTTTGATGAACCTGATGGTTTTGAAGGTTTGGAATGTTTTGATGAAGATGAAGGTTTTGAAGGTTTGTGTCACACCCCCAATTTACCTGACTTGCAGCGGAATGGAATGCCTGAGGGTGTAACTGTCATAGCATCACAACAAGGATATATTGAACGACCTAAAGTGTCGTTTGGAAAATACATCGTTTGATTTATTTAAAAGAAGTTCAGAGTTACAAAACATAGGTCCCAAAGTATTTAAAAGTGAAAGGAAACAAGTTTGGTACAATCAAACGATAATATATAAGTGCATGAAAAATCCAAAGTGAGACGCGTCATCCTGGCTACTCACTAAAATGACTCCATGCATGCCATGAGATATACCTTAGTTACCTGAAAATACATTGCTAAAATGGTCAACATAAAGTTGGTGAGAAATCATAGGTTTGTAAGTTAAATCGTATGTACATAAGCCACAAGTAAAGTAAAGTGACAAAAATGTCAAATGCTACATTGTCCCTTAAGCTCATGACCCCTAAGCTAGACATAATATTGTATTGGCCCCAAAGAGTGTTTACCAGGCACTCAAATAGTTTAGACATGAAATGCATTCGTACCCGTTGGAGCAACCCAAACACGAATGGAGGCGTCACCCTCAATAGATCTATTCACTCACTCTCGCTTAGCATTATAATTAACGGTCCATGATAATAAAGGGGACTTAACTTGGTAGGAAGGCAACTTAAGCAATGTATGGAATTTAATATTTGAGCATGTACGAAAATAAGTGGTGCAATGTATTCTCCCCCGTGGGATTTGAAATCAAAGTAATGTATTAAAAACGGGGCTATGAAAACTCACCTCGAAGTGATGATACAATGCAATGGAATGATAAGGACAATAAGGAATGAAATCAACCGCAACCTATGATGAATGAATATGATCTAATTTAGATCATGAAATGATGTAGAGAATATGCATGCACATGATAACTATACCACTCATAACTTGAAAATATACTAGTTATAGTCTTATGAAAATACATTCCATACTTGAGAAAAATAATAAGTCTTAACTAGACTTGTGTAAACTTGTCGTAATATATATGTATAGAAAGTTAGTGTTATAAACTTCGTCTTGAAAACCTTGAAGTAACATCTAATGGTCGTAAAAATAAACTCATAAGCATAAGTACTTAGTTAGTTATAAATTTCGGCAATTTAGTAGTATTTCTAGAAAATCTAGAATTTAGTACGTAGAAGTAATATTATTATTATTTCTAGTAAAAGCTGCCAATTATAGTGAGTTTTTGCCGATATTGAAACGTGAATAACTTGGTCGTTTTAAGTTCATTTCCTTCGTTCTTTATATCCACGGATTCGTCTTAGTATGTACTAATATATTTTTGATAACTCGGCTTCTCTAGGTTACGTCTAACACCTCGGTTTGTCCACCAAAAATCGTCCAACAGCAACAATTTTCAGAAAAATAGTTTTCGTCAATAAACTTGCAAAAATCGTATCTCCTTCGTTATAAACTCGTTTTAACTTGTTCTTTCGCCTACGGCTTCGTTTTTGAAAGTATTTTCTAAATATTTGGTTGAAAAGTTCCCCTGAGTTACTGAGTTTTCCAGGTTTTCATTTTTGGGACAGTAGGTATATATATGTGTTCCAAATCCATTTCTAGTGTTCTAAACTTGTTTCTACTCCACCCAAATCACTTCCAATCACCACAAATCTAGTCTAATCCTACCATACACCTTCTTAAGGTGTCATGGGTTCCTAAACATCATCAATCTAGTGGATCTAACCAAGGTTTCCATTTCTAGGGTTTCAAAGACATAAGTGTATATTATGAGTGGTAAGAGCTAACATATGCATGAAATATTGTATGAAAACCATATGATTATAACAAGTACTTGAAGAAATGAAGAAAATAAATTTTTGTAAACTCACTTGAATGATTAGGAAGCTTGTATGATCAAAACCCTAACAATCCTTGAGTTTATATTTCAAAACCCTAACAAGGACAACAATCTAGACTTGATTTAAACTTGATCTTGTAAAATATGATGGATCTTGGTGGTTTTTGTTTTTGGTCGTGGGTTTTGGGGAAGAAAAGGGAGAAAAAGTGACTTTTGTGATCTAAAAGTCCTAAGTGTGAAGTGTAGTTTGAGTTTGTAGATATTTTTGGTAAGATTTAAGTAAGTTAAAGAAAATTTAATGCATGAGGTCAGGGGGGGGGGGGGGGGTTCATGGCCGGTTTTTCAAAGGGTTCAAAAGCAAGAATTTAGTCTTTGATTTATTTAGGATAGTTAGTGGAAGATTTGTAGTATAAGTATAGGTTTTAGGTGTTAATTTTAGGTAATTGTAGTTAGTTTTTAGTTATAATCGAGTACCGGGTTTGCGAGAAATAAATTTTAACAAGTTAGTCGGGACTTAATAAAGTCATAAAAATGTTAAAAATACGTTGGGTACAAAATTTGAGCGTTTGGATAATTATTATTTAGTTTTCACGAAAACCGTCGTAATTATATTAAACTTACGTTATAAATTTAATAAATTCCCAAAATACCGGGTAAATGAATTTTATAATTTTTATGACGTTGTAAGGAGTTTAAAAATATATCGGAACCATCGTGGGGATTTTTAGATATGTTAGTTATAATTATTTATCGCGGGTTAACGTTTAATTAAAATAAATAAACGTAAAACGTTAAACATACCAAAAATAATAATATGAATATTCTACGAGTGGTATAGCATGCATATGTTATTACGATGATATGTAGACTATTTCTAGTCCGTATGAAGTGTCCCTAATGATAATGCATGAATTCGCACCTGAACCAATACGGTTACGCGAATTTAAGTACTTGTAAACTAAATTTACGATGAAATGAGCAATGCACGTGAATAGTATTTTCTTTCCGGAAGTGAATAGTACTTGGTGAATAGTAAAATTTTTGAATGTTTATCAGAATATCAAATTGACCTCGAAAATGATGAATAGTAAAATGATGAATAGTGTTTTGAGGAATAGTGAATTATGAATAGTAAATTGTCGAAGTTTTGGGAAATGACCTGACATTGTGAGTTGTGACAGTTTGGAAGGTTTAGCAGCGATTTCAGGATTTGATGAACCCCGTGTTCTTTTAGGAAGTGGTTGATCAGCTTTCAATGAACCCCGAGTTCTTTTATTAGTAAACGCGTGTTCAACAAAGTCGTCATCACTTGGAGAATAGGATGTTAACGTCATAGACTTCTTTCCTATACAATAAAAAAAACAACTGATGAACAATCTTTCAATGAAAAATAACTATAATTTTTTTTTCATATATATTAACTGCTGAACCTTATTCATGCCTATTCTAACTGCTGAAACTTATTCTTTATTTATTCTAAATAATAATCGGCAATAGGCAAAACAATAATTAAACAATCATAACAAGAAATCACTGATGAACCTCTTTTCAATCTATTCTAACAAGTTAGTACTAATTATACAATGATAACAAGTAATCACTGATGAACCTCTTTTTAATCTATTCTAACAAGTAATGGCAATGTATCCAGAACTTCTAATCTAACCATGATAACTAATCTAATCACTGATGAACCTTTTTTTAATATATTTTTAACAAGTTATAGCAATGTATCAACAACTTCTAATCTAACCATGATAACTATTCTAATCACTGATGAACCTTTTTTTAATCTATTTCTAACAAGTTATTCTACTGATGAACCATATTCTTAATATATTTTTAACAAGTTATAAACACTTTTTTCATCTATTTTAACTGCTGAACCTTATTCTTAATCTATTTTTAACAAAATTTGTCCACAACTTCTAATCTAACCAGATAACTATTCTAATCACTGATGAACCTCATTGTAATATATTTCTAACAAGTTATTCTACTGATGAACCTATTTTCTAACAAGTTATAAACACTTTTTTCATCTATTTTAACTGCTGAACCTTATTCTTAATCTATTTTTAACAAAATTTATCCACAACTTCTAATCTAACCAGATAACTATTCTAATCACTGATGAAACTCATTGTAATCTATTTTAACAATTATTCTACTGATGAACCATATTTCTAACAAGTTATAAACACTTTTTTCATCTATTTTAACTGCTGAACCTTATTTTTATATACAAAAACTGCTGAACCTCATTCTTATTTATTCTACACTTCTAACTAATCGGCAATCGATAATCGGCAAAATAATAATTGATTAACCAAAAACTTTTAAAAACCTGTAAAAGCTGGCAGGTCTTGGAATCGTTTCGATCTCTTTTCTGACAATGTTGGGCTCTTTTCTCTTCCAGATTCTAAATAAAAAATAATAATAAATCAAAATCATATTATCAAAATAAATAAATAAATAAATAAACTGATAAAATAATCCTAATTCTTTATGCATGCATTTTATATTCTAAAAAACCTAAATGAAACCCTAATTTTTTCAAAATCTAAGATTAAAAATAATAATAATAAAATGCATATTTTTTAAAAGCAAATCCATTTGTTCATTTTTTTTTTCTAAAAGTTACGCATGCAGTTGGATTAATTTAAAAAAAGTAATTATAACATAAATGAAACCCTAATTTTTTCAATTTAATCTATTCCTTACCAGTTGGATTCATCGTTTTGATCGGAAAATGATCGGAAAATGGAACCCTAATTTTTTCCTCAAATTTTGATCGCGATTTTTGATAGAGAAGAGAGAGAATTTGTGAGTGCGTGAAATTTGTGTGTGAAATTGTGAGTGAGTGAACGGTTTGGAGAGAAGAGAGAAGTGGGGATAAATTACCGTTTTAACCTCTTTAGGAAAGTAGCGTTTTTTTTTTTTTTTTTTTTTTTTTTTTTTAATTAGAGCGGTTGGATTGATTTTGGTCAAATATTTGACTAATCGGATGGACAAAATTCCTTTGTAGACTTTGTAAATTTACTCCCCTTTGTAGGGGATCGCATCTCATCATACTAAACGGGAGGTTTTACCCGGTTTGAGTTTGTGTGGTCATGAGTTCAAACCTCATGGATTTATCTGCTAACATGGTTACCCAAAAAGAAATTCAAGACAAAACCTGTTACTAGTTTTCTCCCCCATTTGCAATTATTCATCTTCAGAAATGATGTCGAATGTCAATTGACGACACAAGTACACTTCCTCAATTAACATTTCACAATTCTTCCCGTACAATTACTGCCTTCTTGAAAATCTACACAATTATCAATTACATATCGAACAATGCATGTGAATATGGTTTCGAAATTGCCCACAAAATGTATTTTCATCATACATCGGCTTTTAAGAAAAGTAAGTATCCATTAGACGCATGAGCACTAAAGCGGTCTCCATTTAATGTGTTTCGTAGTAATGCACTTCTTTTTCTTATTCGTGAACTTTCACCTTAGTTATTCGCAACATCGCGTTTTTTTTTTTAAAACTTCATATTAATACTATTAACTTTTTCTTCTTTCAAAGATGATGTTAACGTAAAAGCGGTATATCCATTTGAACAAAGGTGAAAAAGAGATATATGTACTTTTAGATTAGAGTAGCCAACGACTAAATCTCTTCTCCTCTCGTTCGGTGAAAAACTTGATCAAACCAAACACAAAAATCACGCATCACTCGTGATGATGGTAGTGATGTTACAAATCAACACGTGTGTCCCGACGTGTCAAATTGACGCCTGTTACAACCAGTCTTATAATAAATAGTTCATGGGAGAAAATTGAGTCATTTGGGCCCGGAGGGATTGACTGCACGAACTGCTACTTTTCCAACACGAGATATTCATCCTAGTCACTATGGGCGTATTTGCCCAATTGACACATTTGAAGGAATAAATGTTGGACTTATTGGATCCTTAGCAATTCATGCGAAGATTGGTCGTTGAGGGTCTCCAGAAAAGTCCGTTTTATAAAATTGATTCAACAGTGAGGTTACGTTTCGAATTTCTAGCACACAAGTGCAAGATAAACATACTGCGAAATATAGTTTGGACGAAACGTGCTAACCTTCGTTTATACAACCTTTCACGTTAACCATTGAATGTTCCCAATCCGATATTTATTAGATTTTGTAAATTGAGAAAGTGACACATTTTCAGATAAGGTTGGTGCTTGGAGTATTGTATTGATCAATATTCCTTTTAGTAAACATTTGTATATTGTAAATAATCGGTGTAATTTGATTTTGGCTATGATTAGTTTTCCACATTTTTGGCCAATGCCATGATTGGCGAGGGAATCTCGGAAGTGCCAATAATTTCATTTCTCCTTTTCGTACTTATGTAATAGCTAAAAAAATAGTAGTTTAAATCATATCGTATCTTAGCGGTCATCATAATTTTAACGTCTTGCTAGCTTTTATTTAGAGTTAACGAGTTTGGTACCCGCGCGTTGCTGCGGAATTCTTTCGTTACCGTTAGCTACTTAACGTGAAGTTAGTTACCTAGGACTGACTTTGCAATTGATTTATAACATGAAGGACCATTTATGTAAATTATTTGAGGACTAAATTTGCAATGAACCACTGAGATGAAGGACAAAGTGCGTATATTTTTTTTTAAATGTTAAAGATAACGGTCGTTAGTTAACAGCCGTTAAATAACTAACGACCGTTAATACTAAAAAAAAAAAAAAAAAAAAAAAAAAAAAAAAAAAAAATTATTGTAGAGACAACTGTAGCAAGCACAGTGCTTGCTACAGTAATCTCTTACCTTTTAGTATATTTATAATTGCAAAAATCGTCCCTGAACTTTGACCAGATTGCATGTTTCGTCCCAACCATTTCGAAAATGCAAAAACCGTCCATGTGGGAAACCTTTGAGCAAATTTTGGTCCCTGATTTTAACCGGCGTTAAGTGGATTTCATTAGAATTTACACGTTAGCCCCTTTGGCACACGACATTTGAGGCGTTCGTCCTTTAACTAACGGCTGTTTATAATTTTATATTTTCAATTTCTTTAAAGTTTTTTTGTTTTTATATATATTTTTTTTATAAAAAAATATACGTTTTATATACGTTTTTCTACTCTTTTATATACGTATTTATATATGTTTTAAATTTGTTTTTATATACGTTTTTAAATAGTTTTACATACTTTTATATACGTTATTATAAAAACGTTCTTATATACTTATTTATAAGTTTTATATACGCTTTTGTATATGTTTTTCTGTGTTATAAACGGTTATTAAAAAAACGTTCTTATATACGTTATTACAAAAACGTTCTTATCATACGTTTTTATACACGTTATTATATATTTTTTTATACATTTTATATAAGTTTTTGTATACATTTTTGTACACGTTTTTGTATATGTTATTATAGACATTTTTGTATATGTTTTCATATGCTTTTTTATATGTTTTTAAATACTTTATTATATACTTTCTGTATGTTTTTATACAAGTTTTGTATTCGTTATTATAGACGTTTTTTTACAAGTTATTATATACTTTTTATATAAGTTTTTGTATACATTATTATATACTTTTTATACGTTTTTTTATACATTTTTTTATATAAGTTTTTAAATACTTTTTATATATATTTTATATACTTTTTACACTATATACAAAAAAGATATATAATAACGTATATAAGAAAGTTTTTGTAATAATGTATATAAAAACCCATTTAAAAAGTATATAAAAACGTATAAAAACCCATTTAAAAAATATATAATAACATATATGAATGAATTGAGTTTTAAATGTATTTTCATTGAAATATTTTTCATCAAATTTTATATAACACCAATAAAAATATTTAAAGTCAAAGTTTCAAAATAAAGACTTCGAAAGTTAACACTAGACAATAATTATGGGACGGTGTGTATAGGAACATTTTTGTAGTAACGTATATAAAAAGTATACAAAACATGTATAAAAACAAACAAAAATTATATAATAACGTACTTAAAAACATATAAAAAAACATATACAAAAATGTCAATAATATATACAAAAACGTATTCAAAAACTTATAAAATAACGTGTATAAAATCGTATGATAAGAACGTTTTTGTAATAACGTATATAAAAAATGTATAAAACGTATATAAGAACGTTTTTGTAATAACGTATATAAAAAAGAAAAACATATACAAAAGCGCATATAAAAACGTATAAATAAGTATATAAGAACGTTTTTGTAATAACGTATATAAAAAGTATATAAAAACTATTTAAAAATGTATATAAAAACGTATTTAAAAACATATATAAATACGTATATAAAAGAGTATAAAAACGTATTTAAAACATGTATTTCTTTTTTATAAAAACATATATATAACAATAAAAAAACTTTAAAGAAATCAAAAATATAAAATTATAAACGGCCGTTAGTTAAAGGACGGATGCTGCAACTGTCGTGAGCCAAAGGGGCTAACGTGTAAATTCTAACGAAATCCACTTAACGCCGGTTAAAACCAGGGACTAAAATTTGCTCAAAGGTTTCCCACAGGGACGGTTTCTGCACTTTCGAAATGGTTGGGACGAAATATGCAATCTGGCCAAAATTCAGGGACGATTTTTGCAATTATGATTTTTGAAAAATGGAAAAACTTATTTCAAGTCTAAAATGTGTTGGTGTACATTAGAGTCTCGTCTAATAAGCTTTCTTATGATATAGAGACACTACTGATCACTAAATCAAAAAATGCACATGTCAATTGTTATGTAAATTGTTACCATTGTGGTAATTTAGATAAGCTGAGTTTAGAACGTTACAAACGTCTTGAATTCTTAATACTTATAATACATATCGAGATTACTCTATAACATTTAGCAAGAGCTAAATGTACTACTAGAGTCCGATGGTAATTTGCAACGCGCAAGCCCTAGTTACTCGTTTACAATAGTTTGGGTACTCGAATACTCAAATACCGCACATCCAAAACCTATTACCTTTGTTGATAAAATCGATTCTATTATCAGAAGTCAATCAAACTAACTGGTCGATATTACTTAATCTACTTATATATATACCTTCCATTTTGTTTAGTCATAGGCTCAAACAAAACATGTAAATGTCTGATGCCAAACTCCAAGATTTACAGCTCCAAAATACCATGGATAATTTTGTGTAATTTAAACCAAAGTTTTGGAAAACACAAAGCACAATCTAAGAGTCATTAGTCAAATATGGAAACCTTAATTTACAAGTTAAAGATGCTTTTATTCATACTTATACCTTACTCCACTGTTATATTCAACTAAGAAATACTATTAAAAGGTGTGTACATCGTGATGTTGTTTTCCACTTGTCCCCTTACACCTCAATAGCTAAATCTAAACTAACCCTAATGTCGTGTAATAAGAAAAACAAATAAGTTTGTGCAGCGTAGTATTAAATTTGATTGCATATCATACTATGGCTATGTTTGGCACAAAGCTTTTTGGAGCTTTTTTGGGCAATGAACGGTGAACAATGAGTTTTTTTATTTTTAGTGTTTGTTTGGCATGAGAGCTGTGGGCTTTGCTATTTTTTAGAAAAGCTCATTTTCCCAATGCCTCTTTATAAAGCTGTGAGCTTTTTTGGCTACTGCTCACAGCTACTGCTCACATCTCACTGCTACTGCTCATAGTTACTTTTGCCAAACATAGCCTATATTATAAAGCATGAATGCCTACTATTAATAGAATACTTAAAATTAATCATTACACATTTCAATGCTAAAAATACAAGTGATTCAACACAATTAGACATTTAATACAATAAATGAGATATAATTAGACATTTACAAATTCAGTAGCTACATGTACATACAACTTTGTTTTTGCCATTAAAGTTTAAAATTAATGACTTAAAATTAAAAATTAATTACTTAAAATTGATCATTATGTATATTAAATACAATTAATTAAATAGTCAATAAATACAATTAATACACTTATTAAAACACCCCTTACATACGAAATACAAATTATCAAGCATATACAACCAACTTAAACACAATTCCTGCATTAAATGTCACTAATACAAATAATAAAGCATATTATACAAATTTTTATGCCCGAACGGGCAATGGGCCAAATGGGCTCGAGCCCGAACGAGCACGGGTCAAACGGGCTCGAGCCTGAACGGACACGAGCTAAACGAAATTTTTGATATCCGTAAATTTATTGTCAAAAAGAACATAATAAACTAAAATATGTTCACATATTGTACAAACCAAACAAACTACTAAACAAAAACATAAAATAAATAATAAATAAAATAATACAAACAAAACAAAATTTCATCAAACTTTTGCCATAAAAAACTAATCAGTAAAGCTATTGCAAAAAAAATGTACAAATAAAATAAATTATTAATCGAAAAAATTAAATTACAGGGTGCCCGCAGCTGCATCGCGCGGGGACCCTGCTAGTACATTTTAACGTAAAAACAAATAGGGTTGTTAATTATTTACGCTCTGTTCTCGAGTCTAAATTTTAAAGAATTGGAAGAAAATGAGATGGGAAGAACAAAGTAATGGATGACATTATGAAAAAAGTGATTATTGCAATTTGTGTTCTTGAGTTTAAATTTTAAGTACAAAAAAAGAACATCAAAGCTAACAAAATTATCAATATATCCTTGAAATTATATAAACAATAGTGAAGCACAATCTGATCATATGCAAATATTAAATATCCAAATGACTTTATTAAAAAAAGTTAGCTTGTCTACAATTTTTTGTATTCAATTGGCTACAAAAAGAACACAAGAACCTGTAAAAAGCTTCAGAAACTCATAATTTATAGCATAAAATTGTAATTAATTTATTACACAAAAATTATAGCTAAGAGCATGCACATTGTTCACGCACATCAGCGTTAAGAGGCATTTAACTCGCGTTAAAGGCGAGTTAACCATTGCATGTCTCGGCGTTAAAGCCGCGTTAAAACCCCGTGTTAACTCCTTAACTTAGTGTTAAGGTAGTGTTTGTAAAAAAAATAAAGAAAAAAAATCACTTTCCCCCTTAAATGAATGAGTGTTTTTGTAAATTGTTGTTGAGTTAAGGTTGAGTTATGATTGGGGATATCTTTTTTTTTAGTTAAGATGAAAATGTTAAAGCTGATACCGCGCTAACGTGCCACTGTGTTAAACTTTAACCCGCGTTATGATCGGGAGTGCTCTAACATATTCCCAAACTTTTTATCTTTTATCCGAGTCACATAAATTGAAAATTGGTCAAACCAAATAACTCTATTAAATGAAACCAACAAACAAATACCTGCAAACTAAAATCACAAATAATTCATGTCATCAAAGTCTAATCTGGTAATCAATTTGAGTTGAAAAGAAAGAAGAAAAAAAACTCCAAACACAAACACACAATTAGTTCCTAGTTTTCATACCCAAATTAAACTAATAAAAGCATTAAATGTCTTTGTTTTAATTTAATTTGGTTTCTTGGAGAAACAAAAACAAAAACAAAACAAATATCTTTGCTTCAATCCACCGAAACCCCACTTATATTTTTATGCCTTCTCTGTTTCCCCATTTACATTTAAACCATTGTCCTAAAAGTCAAAGATTCTTGGTTTTAGTCAACTCAGTTTCACCACAATAACAGGTTCATTTTCATGATTTAAATTGTTTTTTTTTGCAACTATTCATAAAGTTTGAATCTTTTTTATAATTGGAGACTTAATTGTTAATTTCTTGATTTAAAATTTATAAAGTTTTGATCTTTATTGGTTTTTACAACTTGGGTTTCTTTAAATTTATAAAAATTGAATCTTTAAACGGACTACAACCTTAAATTTTATAAAGTTTTGATCTTTATTGGTTTTTACAAATTGGGTATCTTTGATTTTGCAATATCTAAAGGTTTTATATTTTAAAGATTCAAAAGTATTTGATTTTTATTGATTTTACAAACTGGGTTGTTTAATTTTGTGATTTTTAATGTTTTGATGTGTTGTAAGTTTATAAAGTTTGAATCTTTGATCTGATTGAAGTACTAAATGTCAATTTTTGGTAAGAATTTTAAGAAACATGCTCATAATTATTCAGGAAGGGTATACAATAGTGATAGGAAGTGGATAATTCCCTTTTTTGTGAGTTTGGTTGTATGGATTAGTTTAATTTCTGCTGCAGTTTTTGGGGTTTATTCATCTTCATCATATGAAAAAGATTTGGTAAATTTCGATGTGAAATCGGATGATTTTGAGGGTTCTTTTGATGAGGTGGATGTTGATAAAGCTAGTGAATTTCCTAAGGATAAAGCCCCTAGATTAGCTTACCTTATTTCGGGTACGAAAGGTGATAGTAAAAGAATGTTGAGAACTTTGCAAGCTGTGTATCATCCTAGAAATCAGTACATTTTGCATATGGATCTCGAGGCTCCCCCTAGAGAAAGAATGGAGTTAACGATGGCGGTTAAAAATGATGAAACTTTTAGTGAAGTTGAGAATGTTAGAGTGATGGCTCAGTCGAATTTGGTGACTTATAAAGGTCCGACGATGATTGCAACAACTCTTCAAGCGATTGCGATTCTGTTGAAGGAGAGTTTGGATTGGGATTGGTTTATTAATCTTAGTGCTTCGGATTATCCTCTTGTGACTCAAGATGGTGAGTTGAGATTCTTTTGACATTAGTTGTTTCGTTTATAATCGTAAAACTGCTTACATGCTTTCTTGTTGATTCTTAGAAATGAATGTGATGATATGTGTTAATTTAATTTCTTAATGTCGGGGAAATGAAATGGAACCCAGAAAAATGTATATGGTTGTACTCACATTAGAGGCTTGTCGCATATTGAAGCACGCATGTTTCTGTTGGAAGGAAAATGAGATAATGATTCTAGACATTAGCTGAAAACATAACAAATTTTGTGATTGGAATGACAGATAAACAGTAAAAATGTACTCTTGTTTAAGTGATAGTAGAAGCACTAGTATACATTTTCTTTTTCAGATATCCTATTAGAGTTGCAATATCTTCTTTTTCGTGGAAATTTGACCTGATAAATGATCCATTTGTTTAGTTTTATAGTTACAAATTAATTTACAGCTTTTAGATTAGTTCATAAGGTTCTCTATTCGTATATTTTAAGGGCTAATTTTAGAAATTTCAGATTTTAAGCAACTAATTACTCAAGTAACTCGTATACTTGTATTAAGCATATTTTGATGATATATGTTGTGATTTTGTGAATGTCACACGGTCGGGTTTTTTTATTGTGGCATAAATTGTTTCATAAATTTTGGATTCTCCTGTTGGTAATTCACAAAATGATCCTAGGATGGATGATATATCACAATGAAATGTAATAGTTAGGGGCAGCAAGGTAGAGAAAATTAGACTGCTATGTGCAATTGAACACATGTAAGATGACTTTGAACCTGTTCAACCTCCTCGATCCATTTGCCAGTTTCCTGTCTAGTCTTTTTTAGCTTAACCAATTTGGCCCATTATATATTAATCAAAACAAGGTTTAGCCATTTCTGTATTAAGGGGTCAAAGTATCGAACTTGCCACCTCAAATAATAGCAGCAATGAAATATGAAAAGTAGTGTTCATGTGGTTAGGCAGTGATAGGCATTGCTAGAGTTATATCATATTTCGTAAGCCCTGTAATAATAAATTCACGTGGAAGATTGTGCATGCACCAAATATAAGATATAGAACATGATATGTTTAAGGCTTCAAGCCGTGAAAAACAGTTGTATGCGACATGTTTAAGGCTTCAAGCCGTGAAAACAGTCTGTATGCGACATCCAGTGAATGTCGCCATTTTGTATGGTACACTTTCGCAACATTCTAATATCATGTTTATACTTTTGCAGATTTGCTTCATGTTTTCTCTAATTTGTCAAGAACCCTCAACTTCATCGAACACACAAAGCTTACTGGATGGAAATTGTAAGAAGACTCTGTATTTGATTTTGCTTTGTTAACACATATAAATAAATGACAATTGATCGTACATGCTCATTTTTGTAGGAATCAGAGGGCAAAGCCCATTATTGTTGATCCTGGTCTTTATTTATCCAAGAAATCGGACCTTGCAATCACTTCACAACGTAGATCTCTGCCTACATCTTTCAAATTGTTCACGGGTAAGATTTCTAATTTGTTCAACAATTATTTCGACTATTAAGGTCAAATAACTATATTTAACCTGTAAGTGACAAGGTTCTTCAGATTTACCAATAATATTTTGATAGCTCTGCCTGAACTTTATATAACTAAATAGAGAATCGTTGTTGACAACTTTGGTTATGTTAGCCATATCAATCTATTATTGGAAAAGTGGTTTGTTTGACTTTGGCATGCGATGTAAAAGCATACATTTCTTTAGAACGGAGGGAGTCGTGAAAGCTTTATTTTCTTTTATGGGATAAACTAGAAAATGTTTCTAAACAAACGGGAATTATTATGGGTGTGTTTAGTTGAAAGAAAACACCTTTGTTTTCTACAAAATGTTTTGTACAAAACAAGGAAAATAGAGATTGCGTTCAAATCAAACTTTTCCCAACACATTCTCTCAAAACACAAAACATGCATTTCCCAACTTAACAAGGGAAACTACTAAACACATTTTTTTTGTTTTCCTTGTAACTCCCCTTCTTTTCTTCAAAATAGAAAACAGTGTCACATGAACATGTTTTCTATGTTTTGTGGAAAATTTAATCCCCTCCTGTTTTTTTTTTACAAAACTGAAAATAGAAAACTAAGAAATTTTTCTCCAACTAAACGTGCGTTTAGTTGGGGGAAAACACCCTTGTTTTCCACAAAATGTTTTGTGGAAAACAAGGAAAATAGAGATCGCGTTCAAATCAGCGTTTTCCAACAAAATGGTTTGCAAAACACAAATCCCCTATCTCCTAACTTAACAAGGAAAATTAGAAAACAAATTTTAGTTGTTTTCCTTTATAACCCACAACCCTCCCTCCCTTTCTTCAAAATAGAAAATACAAACATCATCTAAACGCCTTTTCTATATTTTCAAGTGTTTTGTGGAGATAAATTTCCCTTTCCAAATTTTTACAAAACTAGAGACAGAAAACAAGAGAATTTTTTCTCCAACTAAACGCAACCATATGTGTTTCTTGTGACTCAGCAGGTCAATTTAACTGTTTGTAACCTCCAAGTGATGAGGGTTCCTCAAAAATTATTATTTGATAGCTACATTTGAAATTTATATAATTGAGAGTATTATTGGGGACAACTGTGATTGCAATAGGCCAATAGCCTTATCAATTTCTTAATCTAAAAGTAGTTTGTTTATTAGGCTTTGACACAAAAGGTCAAACAAATTTTCCTTAGGAATGAAGGAACTGAAAGTTTTGTATTCTTTTCTGCGTTAAAACATTAGTATAATTTGTCACATCCATCCTGCTTTGATATGATTATTTTATGAGCTCCTTATAGATATCCGGCAGCAGGCTATATGGTGTTGTTTAAATTTGTGTTTTGAAATTGATTATCATATTATTGCGACTTCTAATTTGGAAAGTGGTTTTTAATATTTGGGCAAACATATTAGGCTTGCTATTTTCTATTATTTCCAAAAATCAGTTTCATTCAGCTGCAACAAACAATTTAAGGCTATAATTAATTACCTAATATCCCTTTTTTACAACAGATGATCAAATTTACCAAACACTCGTAACAACATTGTATTTGACTATCACAAATTTTGAATCACGAAAGCACATCCAACACTACGTCCTGAGTCAACATAAAGAATGCACAAATCAAAACAAATAGTGAATTGGACAAGTATATGCTAAATAATGGACTACGCGGACATCTATTGTATGGATCTTGTATCAAACATTTGTACCATGTGAAAAATGTGCTTCAAAGCGTGCAAATTGGATGCTTGGTGCCGAAAATCTATGTAGTGACTAGTGACCATCTTTTTTTTCACCATGTTAATTAGTTGTATTATGTGTTTACAGGCTCAGCATGGGTAATATTAACACGATCCTTTGTGGAATATTGTATATGGGGATGGGATAATTTCCCAAGAACCACTTTAATGTACTACACCAACTTTGTGTCATCCCCAGAAGGCTACTTTCACACAGTTATTTGCAACACACAAGAGTTCACTACAACTGCAATAAGCCACGATCTTCATTACATCGCATGGGACTATCCTCCAAAGCAGCACCCACGGTACTTGACCATCAAAGATTTTGCTACAATGGTCAATAGTAGTGCACCCTTTGCTAGAAAATTTCCAAAGGATGATGTGGTTTTGGACAAGATTGATCAAGAACTTCTTGGCCGTACACACCGGTTTCCTCAAGGAGCATGGTGTGTTGGTAGCTCCGATGATGGGTCAGATCCTTGTTCTGTTCGTGGTGATGATTCGGTTTTCAGACCAGGCCCGGGTGCAAAAAGGTTGAATGGGCTTTTTAAGCAGCTTTTGTCGGATGATTTTAAAAGCAAAAGCTGTCCATCGTGAAGTTTGGTTGCTGTAAAAAAAAAACCATAAGGTGAGTTAGATTTTGCACAAATGTACATTGTTCTTCATAGATCAAAAGCTGATGTTTTGATGTTTATTTCTTTTTCCTTTTCGTTGCATTGAAAGAAAAATATCAACTTGTAAAGTTAAAAGAAATCAATGCAAATTTTATACCCTCACATATAGTTTTCATACGTATTACATAGTTTTCATTCTTTATGATCAGAGTACAAATGCTGGTATATATAGTTGCTAATCAAATTTGCTCTTTCGAAACTTATTTGGTTCTGGAATCTGGATGACCAAGTGTTGTAAAAGTGTTTTCAGTCGGGGGGACACGTGATAATAAAAAAACAATGCCTTGTGTTCTTCAACATGGATAATACATCTTAAATTTACCAAATTCCATTCGTCTGATTTAATCAGATGTAACAAAGTTCAGATTTTTTTCGTTCAAAGAATACAAGTGATTGGTATGTTTGGTGGACTAATAAAAATTTGAACTTGGCTGTTTCATCTGGCTAATCATATGAATGCAAATTATTAATGAAGATGTATTATCATGTCAATGAACACAAGGCATTGTTTTCACAATCATCTTCTTCTCCTTTATAAAGAGAAAGAATGACGATATCCAATTTATTCTTGTTCCATACTAAGACAAATGCCTCTATTTATACAACATAAAAGTAGATGCAATTATTGCATCTTACACTAAGCACACTATGGCATGTCGGCCTACATTATTACAATACAAGAGTAGCAATAACGACACCGTCGTTGTCGTTATTGATGACAAATGTGCCTATAGAGTAGCACTTTTGAAAGTATACACACATGTGCCGAGATAGTGGCACTTTGTATTATTGTAGGATATCGTAAGCGCTTACATGATCACGATTGTTTATCACATCATGGGTGTATCATTGTTGGTTGAGGAGCAATATTCAGCTGTCTTGGTGCATGAGTAATTTGCTTGCGTTATAATCTCTCGAGTTCTTCTGGTAATGATGCAAGTTGTCCTTAAAGTTCATAGTTGTTTTGTTGCTTCTTTGGAAGCTGTTTCTCATTGTCATTTTTAATAATAATCAGTTTCTTTGTTGTGGTTGATGTTTCTGTCTCTTTGCTAGTGTCGACGAGGTTGGTGCTTCATCTCTTTTTGAGTTTTGGTCTATTAATTGTAGTGCTTGCACTAGTTCTTGTATTTCCTTCAGGAGAGAATCTTGTTGTCGCTGATAAGTAGTGATTTCTTCTTGTTTTTGTTGTATCTGATGATGAATCCATCTTTGTAATCCGTCCATTTTCTGGCAAAAGCGTTAACAATAACATATTTATATTTATACTATATTATAAAGTATTTGGACCTTCCCAAAAAAAAAGTGTTAAAATTAAGCTGACATAGTTACTTATTATGAAATTGCGTTCGTTTTGCTATGAAATCAATAACTTGTAGCATACTCATCATAAATAAATGCAAATTTTATTAAGCATAGCTATAAAATAGCATTGCGTACAACACTTTAAAGCACTTTTCGTTGACATGTATTTAAAAAAAAAAATTAAAAGATACAATGTAATCTATACTACCTTATAATGTATTTAGGACATCTATATTTAGAAGTCTTAAAATGTTTAAGACCAAAAACATTTCTTTAATAGGAAAGATGCATGTACACCATTTTAATGCACATAATTTTCAGACTTACAAAACAAGAAGTATAGTGTACACCACTTTAATGCACATATTAAAAAAAACATCACATTAATGATATTTAATGTAATCAATTAATTAATTGGTCAATAAATACAATTAATACAATTATTAAAACACCCTTTATATCACAAATACAAATTATCAAGCATATTGTACAACCAAATTAAACACAATTCCTACATTAAATGTCACTAATACAAATAATAAAACACATTATACAAATATTCAGGCCCGAACGGGCAATGGGCTAAATGGGCTTGAGCCCGAACGAGTGCGGGCCAAACAGGGTTGAGCCCGAATGGGCACGGCCTAAACGAAATTCTTGATATCCGTAAATTTATTATCAAAAAGAACATAATAAACTAAACTACATGATTCACCGAAAAATTTAATTTCAGGGTACCCGCCGCTGCAACGCGCGGGTACCCTGCTATTTATATAACCATAATTACCTTTTAACATTTAAACTTTTCTGATAGTTGTTTTATGCAAACAAGTTAATAGTACGTATGGTTTTAAAAACACACAAAGTTCATAAAACACACAAAGCTTCATAAAATTTATAAAACACACAATGAAAAATACATGTTAGTATACATATTGTACAAGTTCATAAAACACACAAAGCTTCATAAAATTTATGCAAACAAGTTAATAGTACGTATGGTTTTAAAAATCCGATCGGACCAACGGGTTCAACCGATTTTACCGAGAACCGGAGTCGCCAACGGTTCAGCTAGCTAATAAAAACCGTCTGAAAACGAACCTGAAAGAAACGCCGTAACCGGTAAAAACGGTGAACCGGACCGGATTGAGATCATTTTTTTCTTGTTTTTCTCGGTATCATGCTAGCTAGTATATAAAAAAAAGGTATATTTTCTAATGACATGCTTGAATAAAGCATAAATAGACATGGCTACGGAGGGGGCCGTGATTTGCGCACAACATTCTTTTCTTTAAATAGTTGTACTAATATGTCGTATATTGTTTTGCTTGTACGTGTTATGTGCAAATCAAAATCGTATGTGTGACTTTGCTCATCCATATATCTTTATTCGATCAAAAAATAGAATGTTAGCAATATGTTTAATCTAATTATCAAGATAAATAAGCCATTTAAAATACATCAAATCCTTGAATAGCATTTAAAAAGTACTAGTACTAAATGTAAGATAAATCGGTAAATTGATAAAATCAAATCAAGAAAATTACCTTATATTCTGACTGCTTCTTTTTCTCTAGTAATTATAATTTAGAAATTTAAGAACATGAGAATATAAATAATTCATGAATTTAGAGAGAAAGTTGTGGATGCAAAGTACTGATCTTGTGCCTTTTCTCTTGCTTTTAAAGGGAAAATTTTGGTGTAAATTTATAAAGGTGCTGCTCGACAAATTTCAAACTGCAATTTCAAAACACACCCCCGCCCCACCCCCACCCCCACCCTTATTATCAAGAGACAAAAATCACTCCACTATAAATCTAAACAATTCAAATAAAATATTTTTCCGCTAAATTCTCTATTTCTTACTTAATATGAAAAGTGAACAATTATTTTAAAATATCAAAAAAAAGAAATATGGACTATAAATTTGAGACGGAGAACATATTGGTTTGTCACATGCACATATTATGTGCATGACTATTTAAAGTGCACAGTGTAAATCGAAGAATAAATGTTATTGAGATATTTTTTATCAATGGCATGCCATAGTGTATTATTATTGGTGTTATTGGTCCTTTTCGCCGGGCAATTGACTACCGCCATTGGTCTTCTTTTCTTTTTTTGTGTGTTTGTAAGTTAGTAAGGTATTTTTGTGGTGTGTTATGATGTTGAAGAGCGTGTTTTAGTTACTGTAGTATTATTAGGTGTGTATTGAGGTGATAACGCAATAACATTTATTGGCACCTCCCTTCACCAAACTCTCTTAATGCAAATGAGACTCATTCTCACTATCCATTTGGATATCATATGAATTTTGATAATGTGTGATCACTTGACGCATGACAAAGTGTAGATGAATGATTTTTTTTCCTTTTTTTTTTTAGAACGGCGACTACTTATCTCAGACAATATATATCACAATCTCTCTCACATATTTTAAGTTGGATTTGAACCCAGTCACCCACAATTATTTATTTGTAAAGTTTCTTACACAACATGAAATAACATTATATTTAATTAAAATAAATTATAATTATGCTTTAACACACACATTAGCAAAATTTAGACTATTTTATAGGTTACCTCTAAACTCTAATGTCTTAAGGTTATGTGATGAGAAAGTGATGTAAAAGCAAAATTATGTAAAGTTGATATAGCATAGTTTAGAAAATATAAATTAGCATCACAAGGTTAAATAAAAATAAATAGTGTGATTTATAAAGCACAATGTTATGTGTGAAACTTTTATAATAAGAGAGCCGGTGCAATGGCAAACAAAACGTCATAGGGCTTTTTTTCTCAATGGTGCTGCTAAACTGCACCGTTGTTCATTTGCTCGTCGTTCGTCCTTTTGTTATGCAATTAAAGATTTTTTTTTTTTTTTTAGTGAATAAGTGAGTATTTTTTGTGGTGTGTTATGAGACCCAATTGCATATATAACCTATAACTAGAGAAGGTGTTTTAGGTGTAAATTTATAAAGGTGGTGCTCGACAAATTTCAAACCGCAATTTCAACCCCCCCCCCCCCCCCCCCACTCTTATTATCAAGAGACAAAAATCACTCCACTATAAATCTAAACAATTCAAATAAAATATTCCTCCGCTAAATTCTCTATTTCTTACTTAATATGAAAAGTGAACAATTATTTTGAAATATCCCAAAAAAGAAATATGGACTATAAATTTGAGACGGAGAACATATTGGTTTGTCACGTGCACATATTATGTGCATGACTATTTAGAGTGCAAAGTGTAAATCGACGAATAAATGTTATTGAGATATTTTTTTATCAATGGCATGCCATAGTGCATTATTATTGGTGTTATTGGTCCTTTTCGTCGGGCAATTGACTACCGCCATTGGTCTTCTTTTCTTTTTTTGTGTGTTTGTAAGTTAGTAAGGTATTTTTGTGGTGTGTTATGATGTTGAAGAGCATGTTTTAGTTATTGTAGTATTATTAGGTGTGTATTGAGGTGATAACGCAATAACATTTATTGGCACCTCCCTTCACCAAACTCTCTTAATGCAAATGAGACTCATTCTCACTATCCATTTGGATATCATATGAATTTTGATAATGTGTGATCACTTGACGCATGACAAAGTGTAGATGAATGATTTTTTTTTTCTTTTTTTTTTTTTAGAACGGTGACTACTTATCTCAGACAATATATATCACAATCTCTCTCACATATCCTAAGTTCGATTTGAACCCAGTCACCCACAATTATTTATTTGTAAAGTTTCTTACACAACATGAAATAACATTATATTTAATTAAAATAAATTATAATTGAGCTTTAACACACACATTAGCAAAATTTAGACTATTTTATAGGTTACCTCTAAACTCTAATGTCTTAAGGTTATGTGATGAGAAAGTGATGTAAAAGAAAAATTATGTAAAGTTTGAGAGGATCGGTTGACTGTGATTACACACTATAGGTGTTGGACCTTTTAACGTGTAATATGATATTTTGAGTGAATATGATTAAGTATGCGGAATCTACTTAACCACACTTAGAAGTTTATTGGAAATGGAGCTGTGATGCTTGTGTTTATTTAACAAAGAACAATGAAAGTATTTCACCAAACGATTCAATATTATTCAGAATAATACGAGTGATCTTCACTATCACTAGGGTTACAAAGACCTTGAATCTTGTGTTTTGTTCTAATGTTTTTCTTTATGTATATCTCTACACATGTATGTATTTTCTGCACTCACGTCACACTTAATACATATCTAAGATCTTCCTTTTATAGTCCAAGGAAAGATCTTTTTACAATCTATATGACTCATCTAGATACTAGCTTATGACTAAGCTTCATTCTAGCTAGTTTGATGACTTATCATGTGAGTCATTAAGATACAACATGTATCTAGGATTACAACTCACTTTGAGTGTTCAATTTGATGACTACAACAAAGATATTATCTTGTATATGAATCAGTAGAATAAGTCGTACTTATCTACACAGCTGTCTGTATGAGTCATAGTAGCATCAGCAGAATCATATGAGTCATAGTAGTATCAGCAGAATCCATCAGCAGAAACACCTTCAGTAGAAAACGTTCTTCAGCAGAATTCATCAGTGGAAACGTGCTTTGTGCTTTATCAGCAGAAACATACTTGATGTATTTCCTTAAACCTTTATGTTGATTCTTCTGATTATTTAATTCCTAACAATCCTCCCCTAAACATGTGAATCCCATTCAAACATGTTTTTCTGAATTAAATGAGGACTTTGTGAAGATCTTTCAAACACTTCATTGTCAGACTGTGATCTGAACTTTCTTCTCTTTTGAGTGATTGAATGTCTTTCTCTGTAACTCATCTGCTTTCTGTTCTTTGCTCCATTCTTGGACTAAAAGATGGTGCAATGTTCAACTTGAAGAATTATAAGAGGCAATGATGCTGTGTATCTTGGATGCTTGTTCCAAGAAGTAGAAATCATCTTTCAGCATGTCTTTGGAAGTGATGAACAAACGTAGTGAACTGAACTTGAAACCTTTCTTTGAATGATCTAGATAGAACTTTCTCCTATCAGCTCTGTTCTTGTTCTTTATCAGTAGAAACCATGTCATCATCTTGTATGCTCTTATCTTTTCCTTCTTCTTCTTTGGTTAATCTTCCTTTAAAGGGCTTTTGTAACCTCCCCTGAGATTTATTTCTCTCTTAAGCAATTTCCTCCCCTGTTTGGAAGATCTCTCACAATCATATCATATAACCATCATCTGATCTAGCAATTTCCATGTTTTCAGACAATTTGTACATGAAGCCATCAATTCCTTAAGAGTTTAAGATTCTGCCCTCATCACTTCTAGGTGTGTTAACTCCTATGAGAGGTGATTCAATGGACGTTTTTGACTCATGGTCCATCTGTTGATGGTTTTTAAAGTCATCTTTGAAAATCCTTTTTAAGAAATATTTGACTTAGCAGTATGAACATGATTTTATGATAAAAATCATACTGCTTCTAACCATTTTGAAGGGATTAAGTGTGGTAACTAACACTTAATCAAAATTTCGGTTTAAAGCAACCTCTGGTTGTGTGAGAACCAATGTTTTCAGTTATAAATAACTGCCTGTGTATAGATAAACCTATTCAAAAGGATTTCTTTACAGGGTTTCCAGCTCGTGGCATTTGTTACCTCTAACACAAGTGTTAGATTCACTTTTGCTCGCTGTTCTTTCTATCAGATATCCGTAGATTAGTCACATTATACTTGAGAGTATAAAATGATAGAAAGTGAGTTGTATCAGTTAATACCTGATCAACTAATTTATCAATTTAAGGTGAAATATCATAATCAGATTCCAAGAAAGAAGTTTTAAGGAGTTTTGAAATCCCAAACTTTTTCTATCATGAATCTATTATATCAGCAGCAATGATCAGCAGCTATGATCAGCTTTCAGCAGCAATGATCAGCAGATTTAACTTGAAATAGCCTTTGAGCTCAAACATTCATACCTGAAATTGTTAGTCTAAAACCAAAAGAACAAAGTACAAAGTACTTGTTTTGAATTAGAATAATCATAGAACTAACTGTATGAATAACTTTAAATATTGTTAATAGTAGTTTTAGATAACAAAGTTAGATGCATTAACAAAATCTATATACAAGAACACATTATATTGAAAATTTTAAAGATTTAGCATTCCAATACCTGCTACCAAGTACTGAAATCTACCAACATCAAAAGCTTTTGTAAGAAGATCTGCAAAGTTTTGTTCTGAAGCAATTTTCATTACTTGAATTAACCTCTTTTCATTGCAATCTCTAATAAAATGATGTCTAATTTCAATGTGTTTTGTTTTAGAATGTTGCACTGGATTTTTAATAATGCAAATTGTACTACTATTATCAATATGAATAATGGTATGTAAGAAATTGTACCCATAATCAAGAAGTTGGTTTTGAAGCCATAGAACTTGACCACAACAATTTGCAGCAGCTACATATTCAGCTTCAGTTGTTGAAGTAGCAACATTGTCTGTTTCATACACTGCCATGAGATAAGTCTGCATCCAAGGAATTGACATCCTCCGGTTGTTGACTTTCTGTCCAAGCTAGCACCAGCATAATCACTATCTGAGAATGCTACCAAGTCAAAAGATGACTCCTTAGAATACCACAGACCCAACCTAGGTTGACCCTTGAGATATCTAAAAATTCTCTTGACTGCTGTTAAATGAGAAACCTTAGGAGTTACTTGATATCTTGCACAAGCACAAACAGAGAACATGATATCAGGTCTTGATGATGTGAGATACATCAAAGAACCTATCATAGATCTGTATGTGTGTACATCCACATTAGTTCCTTCTACATCTTTAAGAAGTGGCTTCTCAGGATCAATTGGTGTGCTTGCTGTTTTGGAATCAGCAAATTGAAACTTTCTAAGAATCTCTGCAACATATTTGTCTTGACTAATAAAGATTCCTTCTCTTAATTGTTTAACCTGCAGACCCAAAAAGAATGTAAGTTCCCCCATGGAACTCATCTGAAACTTATTATGCATAAGCTTCTCAAACTCCAAACACATCTCCTTCCTTGTAGATCCGAAGATGATATCATCCACATACACTTGAACTAGCAAAAGATCCTTCTTATGCTTCTTGGTGAAAAGTGTCTGATCTATCTTTCCTCTTTGAAATCCATTTGAAATTAAGTAGGAAGCCAGTGTTTCATACCAAGCTCTTGGTGCCTGATGTAGGCCATATAGAGCTTTAACAACCTTGTACACTTTGTCTGGATGGTCAGGATCAACAAAACCAGGAGGTTGTGAGACATACACCTCCTCTTCAATAGTACCATATAAGAAAGCACTCTTGACATCCATTTGATAAACTGTGAATCCCATAAATGAAGCATAAGCCAAAAAGAGTCTAATGGCTTCAATCCTTGCTACTGGAGCAAAAACTTCTTCATAGTCTATCCCTTCTTCTTGTGTGTACCCTTGAGCTACTAATCTAGCTTTATTTCTTATCACTATGCCCCTTTCATCCCTTTTATTCCTAAAAACCCATCTAGTGCCAATTACCCTTACACCACTTGGTAAATCAACTAGCACCCAAACCTTTTGAATCTTAAACTGAAGAAGCTCCTCTTGCATAGCCTCCAACCAGCTTGAATTCTCTAGGGCTTTATGAATATTCTTTGGTTCATCTTGTGAGAGAAAACATACAAATAAACAAGAGTTTGAAAACTCATGTTGTTTTGAAGCATAAAGGGCATCAAGAAGCCCTTGTTGATCTGAAGACATCAATTGTTGTCTTGTCTTCACTCCTAATTGTACATCTCCAATTACATTGTCCAGGGAGTGGACTTTGTGAATCCTTGAGTGTGGAGTAGAAAGAACTTGATAATCAGGTGGAAGGTTGTTGAAATCCACCTCATCTTCTGAGATATTTGCTTGTGTTTCTTCTGATGGTCCATCAGCAGAAACATTTTGCTTATCAGTGGGAATGATTTGCTTATCAGCAGAAACAGCAGTGTTACTTCTGACTTGAAACTTTTGTTCCTTAGCTCTTTTCTTCCTTGTGTTCATCTTCAACATCTTCTTTAGATTTACCAGAAGAAGATTCACCATTTATTGAAGTTGAATCCACACTTGCATTTGTCCATATTGGCATCATCACATAATCTTGATCTGTCTCCTTCTCTAATCCTTCTCCATTTGTTGCATCAGCAGTTTGTGAACCTGAAAATTCATTAGTTTCTGCAACAAAAGGCACATAATTCATTGATTTGGATAGAGTTTCAAGATCAAATAGCCATTTGGGACCTTGACCTTCTACATTGGTTTTATTTTCCAAAAACTTGACATGTAGATTTTCCTCTACTCTTCTAGTTCTCATGTTGTATACTCTGAATGTTTTGCTATTGATAGAATATCCAACTAAGAATCCTTCATCTGCTTTTCCATCAAACTTTCCAAGATGGTCTAAGGTATTTAGAATTGTCACATGACATCCAAAAGGTCTAAGAAATCCTATCTCAGGAGTTCTACCTCTAAAAAGTTCATATGATGTCTTATTGTGAGGTTTTACAACTAAAACTCTATTTTGAACATAGCAAGCAATATTGACTGCTTCTGCCCAAAAAGTTATAGGCAACTTAGAGTCAGCTAACATAGTTCTAGCAGTTTCTATTAGTGTTCTATTTTTCCTTTCAGCAACTCCATTCTGTTGTGGAGTTCTTGCAACACTAAATTCTCTTTTAATACCTTTTTCTTTGCAGAAATCATCCATAACTCTATTTTTAAATTCTGTCACATTATCACATCTAATGACTTTTACTCTTTTGCTTACTAGGTTTTCAATCTCTGTTATGAAGGTCTTAAGGATGCTAGAAGTCTCATCCTTAGTTCCTAAAAAGAATACCCATGTAAATCTACTAAAGTCATCAGTAATAACTAGACAATATCTCTTATGCAACAAACTTCTAACATTTGTAGGACCAAATAAGTCCATATGCAGCATAAACAATGATTGATTGATAGAGTTAAAAATTTTGGGCTTACAAGTGGCTTTGTGTTGTTTGCCTTTAAGACAAGCAATGCATGTTTGATCATTTTCAAATCGTTTTTGAGGTAAACCTCTTACCAAACCATTCTTGACAATATTATTTATGGTTTTGAAGTTAATATGACCAAGCCTCCTATGCCATTTCATAGATTCATCCAATGTGGCCTTAGCAATAAGACAAGTAAGAGAATCTTTTGGAACAATTTCCTTCATATCAACACTGTACATGTTGCCTTTTCTTGGAATTCTAAGAAGTGCTTAACTTTCATCAGGCATCTTAAAATCAGAAGAAAATACAAGACATTCAGTGTCAGTAAAGAGAACTTTGTTCTTTTTGTCACACATTTGTGAGACACTAAAAAGATTATACTTAAGCTCTTGCACATAGTACACATCTTCAAAATCTAATTTACCAGTTTTAATAGTACCTTTACCAGTAATTTTTCCTCCGATTCCTCCTCCAAAGGTAACATAGCCTCCATCTACTGATTGAAAATTTGAGAGATAAGACTTGTTGCCTGTCATGTGCCTTGAACATCCACTATCTGAGAATCCTTGATCTTCAGTATCTGCTGATGAATGTCCCTGCACATAAATAAAGGAATTAGTTTTCTTTGGGGATCCAAGCTAACACTGACTTGGATCTGCCTCTTGCATCAATGGAATGTAATCTCTTGAGGATAGTTGATGCAACATTGGATTTAAGAATCCAACATGCTGAGGCCTTAACAGCATTTGCCCTGTTTCCCTTAGCAGCAGTATGCTTAGCAGAAAATGCTAGCTTTGGTCTCCAAACTTGTTTTTGGACCACTGCCTTTGTTTGAATGGGCCTTTGAACAATATTAGATGCATGTTTGAAAGTTGTTTTTGCACCCTTAATTGTTGATTTTGGGTAAACAGTCATATATGGTCTGTCAGCAGAAACCATTTTCCTTTCAGCATGAACAATTTTTGCTCTATCAGCAGGAACTGCTTTTGTGACTGTTTTGGGTTTTGATCTTTTAGAATTAGAGTGAAAATGAGATTTAGGTGTTTGCCTTTTGTAGTTCACTCTATTACTTTCATACCCATATACCCATTGGTTGCAGAAAGCTGCAAGATGGTCAAAACTACCACATGTGTAACAAGCTTTGTTATCTCTTTGTTGGAGAGACTTGAGGCTATACCAATTCCTTTGGATACCTCTGGACTTGTTTATGGTTCTATATTGTTCACAATATCTTACTGGTTGCCTAACATGTTTATCATTGGACTTAGGCCTATCAGTATTGTGTTTGACTATCTTAGGAACACTTGTCCTTGCTTTCTTAACCACTTCAGGTTTAGACATAACCTGTAGTAACTTTTTATCATCGGATGTTGAATCCACAATGATTGGACCATCTGATTTTCTACAAGAACACACCTTGTCCTTAGGAAGTGAAGTTTTACTCAAACTTTCACTTTCTTTCAAAGGTTCATTATCAACTACATTAGATTTTGGTTGAACACCATATTTTAATTTAGGTAGTTGAAATTCAGGTAATCCTGTGTGTTCTAGGTCAATTCCTGGGGGTGAAGGAATACCTCTATATGGTGGAGGAATAGATTTGTATCCAACACCAGACTTAGCTTTATTAATAACTTGACATTCAATTAAGTTAGTCACACCCTTAGATGCATAATCTAGTGTTTCTACACTCATTTGAATATTCTCTTTAGCCTTACTAAGCCTATCTACTTCAGCTTTTAAGTTACAAATGTCATTGTTTTTAAACATTATTTCTCTTTCAAGAAGAATTTTGACATCAGTAAAGGTAGATTCATTTGTTCTAAAATGTATTAATTGTTCCTCTAGAGTAACTATACCTCTTTTATGATTTGTTAAGCTATGAGCTGTATCAATTAATTCCTTTCTTTGATTCTCATAACGTTTGGTTAAGGTTTCTAAACTTTTAAGAGCAGAACAATTATTTGAACTAACTTTATCAAGTTGTACCTCTGTGGTGAAAGCCATAAGAGTTGTCTGAGGGGAACTTTCTTCTTCATCAGCAGTAAAGCTCTAATCAAATCCTAATCCATCAATAGCTACCATAGCCTTTGGATTGGTTGATTCCCCTGTCTTGGACTTGCTTCCAAAACCTCTGTTCTTGCTATCTTGATGCCTTGGCCTTCTGCATTCTCTTGAGAAGTGCCCCAACATATGACAGTTATAGCATTCTATCTTTGACTTGTCAAAACCAGCAGTATCATTGCTGCTGATGGTGAGTTTCTTCCCCGTCCTCTGATAGAATTTCTTAGCCCTCATGCTAAGAAGAGAAATTTGCCATTTTAGGTCCATCTCTTCTAAATCATCATCATTGATTTCTAAGAGATCTTCATGAGTAAGCATGGACCCATTATTCTGGCTTGTGAAAAAGGCACAACAAGCCTTTTCATTCAATATACCAAAGGTACTGTTTGATGAACTAGCAGCACCAGCTCCACTATCAACCTTTTCATCTTTAACTGGGTTTGAACTACTAGGAGATGACATAAAAGCCATGTTCCCATTATATGAACTAGAGACACCAGTTTTCTTCACTTCTTGTTTCACAATTTTAAAGTTGCTATACAAATCCATAAGATCCATAGTGTCTATGTCTGGTTTATTCTTCCAAACAACAACATGCATAGCCCACTCTTCTGGTAAGCTTCTCAGAAATTTTGAGTTTAAATCTTCTTGAGGTATATCAACCCCAAGAACAGCAAGTTGACTCACAATTTTCTGTAGCCTTGTAAACATGTGGTCAAGAGATTCATTCATGGTTGATGAGAAATTTTCAAACTGCTGCTTGAGAAGGGTTTTCTGGGTCTTCTTTGTGGCATCATTCCCTTCATACCTTGCAACAATTGCCTCAAATAATGACTTGGCATCTTTGAATTTGCTGAAGTTTATAAGTTGATCATTTGGAATGGTCATCATCAGCATACTTCTGGCCTTGAGGTCATTCTTCTTCTTTATCTTTTCATCAGCAGTTGTAGGGATAGTTTGAACAACTGAAATTTCCCTACCTTCAACTGTTGATAAAGTGGTTGTGGATTTGAAAGAGTTTCCATCTTCATTGATTTCCCAGAGAGTGTAATCCTGCACCTGGAAAAACTGTTCTATTCTTAACCTCCACAATTCAAACTCATTCTGTTTGAGAACTGGCAACTTTGCAGCAACATTTGTTTGAATAGATTCTGTATCCATTTCTTCTTCTTCTAAAAAGTATTAACCTGGAATCTCTGATACCAACTGAGAGGATTGGTTGACTGTGATTACACACTATAGGTGTTGGACCTTTTAACGTGTAATATGATATTTTGAGTGAATATGATTAAGTATGCGGAATCTACTTAACCACACTTAGAAGTTTATTGGAAATGGAACTGTGATGCTTGTGTTTATTTAACAAAGAACAATGAAAGTATTTCACCAAACGATTCAATATTATTCAGAATAATACGAGTGATCTTCACTATCACTAGGGTTACAAAGACCTTGAATCTTGTGTTTTGTTCTAATGTTTTTCTTTATGTATATCTCTACACATGTATGTATTTTCTGCACTCACGTCACACTTAATACATATCTAAGATCTTCCTTTTATAGTCAAAGGAAAGATCTTTTTACAATCTATATGACTCATCTAAATACTAGCTTATGACTAAGCTTCATTTTAGCTAGTTTGATGACTTGTCATGTGAGTCATTAAGATACAACATGTATCTAGGATTACAACTCACTTTGAGTGTTCAATTTGATGACTACAACAAAGATATTATCTTGTATATGAATCAGTAGAATAAGTCGTACTTATCTACACAACTGTCTGTATGAGTCATAGTAGCATCAGCAGAATCATATGAGTCATAGTAGTATCAGCAGAATCCATCAGCAGAAACACCTTCAGTAGAAAACGTTCTTCAGCAGAATTCATCAGTGGAAACGTGCTTTGTGCTTTATCAGCAGAAACATACTTGATGTATTTCCTTAAACCTTTATGTTGATTCTTCTGATTATTTAATTCCTAACAAAGTTGATATAGCATAGTTTAGAAAATATAAATTAGCATCACAAGGTTAAATAAAAATAAATAGTGTGATTTATAAAGCACAATGTTATGTGTGAAACTTTTATAATAAGAGAGTCGGTGCAATGGCAAACAAAACGTCATAGGGCCTTTTTTTCTCAATGGTGCTGCCAAACTGCACCGTTGTTCATTTGCTCGTTGTTCGTCCTTTTGTTATGCAATTAAAGATTTTTTTATTATTTATTATTTTTTTTTAGTGAATAAGTGAGTATTTTTTGTGGTGTGTTATGAGACCCAATTGCATATATAACATATAACTAGAGAAGGTGTTTTAGTTATAGTGTTGGTATTGGGTGTGTGCTGAGGTAAGAACTTAGGGTTGTGTTATATTAACCTCTGGCCCACATGTCCCCCTCTTGTCCTCTATTTTTTTAAGTACAACACAGTTTTTTGTCAGTTTCTATTTTGTATTTTTTATAGTTTTAAGCGTTGGACTTATTAAACTTTATATTTTTTTGTTCCGCACTTTCGGGTTTATAGTTTTTTTATATAAACAAAATTATAAAAATAAAAAGTAATAAATAAAATAATAATAATAATAATAATAATAAAGGGGTTGAGATAAAAATATAGAGGGGGTCATTATAACCCACTCCCCATGATTGAGTTGCATTACACTTAACTCTCAATCAAACATTTCACAACTCATTTTTCTGTATATAAATAGTAATCTAAGTTTGTAAAATGTTAAATAATAATAATAATAATAATAATAATAATAATAATAATAATACTCCGTAATAATAATAATAATAATAATAATAATAATAATAATAATAATAATAATGTCAGGTTGTGCGGTTATTGAAGCTGCACAACGTAAACGTGTCAAGTATGAGGCCAAATGTGTGAATATCGGATATGGGTTCCTCTTTTTCTTTTTCTCCTCTTTTGGAGAACTTGAGAAAGATGCAGTAACTCTTCTAAAGCGTATTCGACGTTTCTCTTCGACTCAAGACATTGTAGCACGGGCTGCCGTTCATATTTTTAATAGAATTGGTTTCGCTATTGCTAGAGGTGTGGGGGCCCAGTTGGTTTCTCGGCTCCCCACCAATTTCTTGTAAAATTCTATTTATTGTTAATAAAAGTGATGGTTTATAATAATAATAATAATAATAATAATAATAATAATCCCCCACAAATTTACATTACAAATAATCGTAAACTCATTAACTTTTGTTATTTGACATCTTGTTCTTTACTATCATTCAAAATTATTGCAACCAAATTATGACTTCTTATTTCAACAATGCTTACCTTTTTGACTTTTTCTATCCACCACTCGTTAGACTACCACCTTTAATTTCTGACTTTATGTTGGACCCGCATACAATTTTGTTTGCTAGCGTATTTGTGATGGGATCGGATAAGGATATTTATAAATTAGAGTTAATTACATAAATCGTCCTTGTGGTTTACTTATAGTTGCAAGTTCGTCCTTAACTCTAAAAAATTACACCAATCATCCATGTTCTTGTCCATTTTGAGTTGACCGATCCTTTGACAAGATAGCAGTTAGTTTTGGCCGTTAGTGAAGGGCATGATCGTCCTTTCACATCTTAAGTAAACCACAAAGACAATTTATGAAACGAAACTTTTTTTTGGAACTTTTCTAATATTATTAATATTTGATATAATTTTTCGGGCAATAAATCGGTATATATTTGGTTGGCCGGTTCACAGTAAACCACCACCACCACCACTACTACCACTCACCCCCACCGCCACCCACCACCGCCACCGATCACCAATCACCACCGCCACTCACCACCGCCACCATCACCGCCAACCATCAACAATCACCACCACCACTCACCACAACCAACTACCACCGCCACCCATCACTACCACCAATCACCACCACTATTCACCATCGCCACCACTAACGCTGCCACCCATCACCAATCACCACCACCATCACTCACCACACCACCCACCACCACCAAATACCACCGCCACCACTGCCACCACCACCGCCGCCACCCAGCACTACTTCCGCCACCTATTATCACTCATCACCACCAACTACCACCAATCACCACCACCACCATCCACCTTCACCATCGCCACCCCACCACCACTATAACCGCCTCCCACCACCACTACCGCCACCACCCGAGGGTAAATGGTGGCGATGGTGGTAGTGAATGGTGGTGGTAGTTAGTGGTGGTGGATGGTGGTGGTGAGTGGTGATGGGTAGCGGTGGGTGGTGGTGGTAGTTTGTAGTGGTAGGTGGTGGTGGTGATTTGTGGTTGTGATTGGTGGTGGGTGGCGGTGGTGAGTGGCAATGGCGATGGGTGGCGGCGGTGAGTGGCGGTGGGCGTGAGTGGCGGTAGTGTTGGGTGGTGGTGGTGTTTTACCATGAGCCAACCAACAAAGATATACCGATTTAGTGTCCGAAAAATTAAATACAAATATTAATAAATAGTAAAAAAAACAAAAAATAAAATTGTTTCATAAATCGTCCATGTGGTTTTCTTTAGCTGTGAAAGGACGATAATGCCTCTCATTTAACGACCATCTGGTCAAAGGACCGGTCAACTCAAAATGGACAACTACATGAATGACTGGTGTAATTTTTGATAATTAAGGACGGAACTTGCAATTATGGATAAACTACAAGGACAATTTATGTAATTAACTCTTTAAATTTTAACATTTATTAAACAAATGTTTTAATTATCTAATATATATAAACCCCAGGCGCTACATGCCAAAAAATTGAATGAACAGTACTTCATTACGGAGACTGAACGGGTCAATTTGTGGTCCACAATTGCTCTTCGTACATCATAGTACTACATGAGTTAGATAATGGACCATGCGTTCAGTTCGTATTGGCTGGAAGGGAGGGGACCCGTCCCGTTTAACCTCCATTTCCCGTTAGGACCACTGTAGTTGTTACTGTGGAACACCGTAATACGTGTGTAATTACCCCGTTACTTTCTTCCCCTGTCTTTGTTTTTTTTTTTTTTTTTGAACAGCCCTGTCTTTGTTAAAGGGCATTTTTTTACCACAAAACCTGAACCCAGAAACTTCTACTCTCATCTATCTATGATGTTCGATCATTCTTCCTCTCTAAAACACACACAAACCATTCCAAGCACAGTTTTTGGTTCAATGTCTCCGCTACAAAACCCAAAAAAATCTATAGATCTACCAATTTCAAGGTCCACTTTTTATACATGAAGCTAAAGAAACCTAAGCCGGTGATAAAAAAAAAAGATTCCAAGTCCTTTTCATCTAAAAAATCTGTTTGGCTTCAGTGGTGCTTGCAATAGTTAATTTAATTTACTCTTTTGTTGTTTTTATTAAAGATTATATGTTGGTTTTTCTGGGTATTTGTTTGCGATTATAAGGATGTAATTTACGAGAATTATGTTCTTTTCTAATATTTTTTGTACAATTTTTATTGGTTTGTTGTTGTTTGTAGGTAGTGCGGAGGTTGAAGAATCCGACTGGAAAGGTGCTTCAATTTGATGATTTGCTTGGGAATTATGGTGGAAATGGACTGAAGTCGAATGGTGTTACCCGAATGACCCTTCAAACTTGGTGCAAGGTAATAGTTAGATGTTAGTTCAATTATAATCTTATTTTAGGTAGATTGTGTTTGTTGCTTCAGCCACAGGGATAGGGAAAACATATTTTAGGTGTGTTACTATTTCGATGCTATCACTTTGAAGATAGGATTTTAAAAGGTTTTAATATGCTCAGACTATCTTAGGATCAAGTATCAACTGTCTTTTGGCAATTTGCTATAAAAATTACGTTTTATCATGATAATCCAAATGTGTTCTAAGACATTATTGTAGGCTTCTTCGGCACCTATGGCGTAAATATTCGAACGATTGCAAGCTTTTGGTGAATTTGAGTTAATGCTTATTAGATAAATCATTTTGTGTTTAGTATAGGCTGTTGAATCGAGTAATAAAAGAATGTGGATATGTGAAATTGAAATGTGGCTCTACTTGAAATATTTTGATTAAATGCCACATAATATGTTGAATTGATTACCTTGCAATTGGTTCATGTATATGCTGAAGTGTTTATTCGTTAATGTTTCATTGTGGTATGTTCTATTGTAGATCATTCATTTTGGAGACGGTGGTATCCTGGACGAACCAATAGTGAGGTACAATGCTTCTTTAATAGTTAGCTTTATAGGTTTGTAGTTTTAATTAATTCCCAAAACCTAATGTGACATTAGCTCTATGTAGAGGGATTGGTCTAACCAGGAGTAAGAGGACATAGTGAATGGATTAGCAAGAATCACAAACTATTGCGATGCAGCATATGCAGTGTCTCACGTTGCTTCGATTCCAGGTGTGTATTATTTTTAACAGTGTTTTTTAGATTTTGTGACGTTAGTGGTGGATTTTCTTGATAAGAATCCATCAGGCTTTCAAAGGCTAATACCAAATGATTAGCACCGAATTTACCATGTCGAGAATTACATAAGAGGTCAACTTTGATGTTCATTTTACTCTTTTACTACTATTTTATCCCACGATAGCCGATGTCCGTGTTCCTTTTTTTGGCAGTTCTATAAGTATTTGGAAAATGGCCAGGTTAAAACATTTAGCTAAACGCGTATTTGAAGTCAAATAAAAAAAAGTGATAGGGATTTATTTAAACTGCTGACTTTTAAAAAAAAAATAAGTTATGTAGAATTAGTAAGTGTAAACTATTTACTATAGCTTATGTGAATCACATTTCACAAATATTGAAATAAGCATCTTGGACATATATTCGAAAAATCGTAAAAAACTGCTCATATATTGTATCAAATGACAATGACCATATACACAGCTTTAAAATAAGCAATCCCAGGTATTATTTATGACGACAAAAGCTGAAACTAAATTTGTTGAACTTATTGATGGTCACAAGCTCACTTGATAAGCTATTTTAAATTTGAATTAGACCTTAAGCCGGAAAATTAAGCTAATTCAGACATCCCAAAAACTACCATTTTTGTATTCTTATGGAAACCTATGTCGCTTTTTTAGATTAGGCTGATGTAAGGCCTATTGTTACACAAGTAGCTTCACATTTCATCGACAAGACATCACTTCCCAAGGATTTGATTTTTTTATACTGATGAAGTTGAATGGTCACCTTGGTGAAAGATAGGAGAGACAGTGATTCATATTAACGTTCGTCACTTGGTGGACATTATGGTAATCGCCCCGTTGTCAGCAAATACCCTTGGCAAGGTAATATGTTATTGCAACTTATATATCTGTTTTTTGCATTGGCGCGTGTACATCTTAGGGATTTCAAGAATTGGACCAGAAGATGATATAATAGCTTGATGTTCCAGACAATTTTGTTGTTTAAAACAAAATCATGTAGTGTAAATCAGATAGTTTACTTTTGTCGTTTTCAATCTTTCCCAGACTATGAAGATGGAGAACATGTTGAACATCAAGGAGAAATCGCCACTTTATTGATATAACGACATCCAATCAGCCTCGGTTTGAAGCCATTCAAAATTACTTCTATCAAGGTCACTTTTTCCTGGATTTCACATTACTGGAGGGGTTCAGGCAAGAAATTTACAGCAACAAGTTCCATCTTTATCATTCGTATGCATTGCCACAAAAAACCGACTACAGTCCACTTACTTACTTGAATAGTTAAGATTGTCAGGTTACTAGATAGTTGGACGTTGTGACTGTCAAATTGCTTATTGATGGTGACAATAGTCGAATGTGAATATTTGTCAAATTGCTTATTAATGGTCACAATAGTCGAATGTGAATATTTAGTTAATTTACTGGTGTCAAGACAATCCCGCAGTAACGTGCGGGTTACCACACTCGTTTTTTATATATTGTGAGACAATTCACTATAGAACTACAGTGGTTTTGTTTTCATTCAATAGTTATATGTAGTAAATAGTAAAAGATGGACGAATACAAAAGGTGAAGCTGTGAAGTGTTGTCTTGCGTTGTTAAGAGCATGCCCATTCATAACTTGAGTTAAGTTATAACTCAGCGTCACGTCAGCGCCACATCAGCTTTACCACTTTAACTTTAACTCACAAAAAAACACCTCATTCATAACTCAACCTTAACTCACTTTAACTCAATTTTTTAAATATTTTCAATTTCAACCCTAAACTAAAACTAATATTTCATTTTTTTTTAAACATAACATTAATTGTTGAATATATTACATTACTACGAAAAAAAAAAAAAAAAAAAAAAAACATTATGAAATTAAAAATACAATACGAAAAAAATAAAAAGACATAAAAAAAAATTAAACCACAACACATTTATTCATTCCGTACGCTTGGGCAACCCGTGTTTTTCAATGATACGATCCTTTACCATATTCACCAGCGTCACGTAATAAGGATCGTTGCCGGTAGTGTCGAGCAACAAAAACTCAAAGTCCCTCGAGCGTATTGCTGCGTATTGGTTTTCAGCGGTTGCTTTGTAAGCCAAGGCCGCATCTTCACGTTTAGCCCGATATTCCTTGCGCAAAGCTTCCCCGAATTGGGCCGACAAAACAGAGCCACCGGTACTCGCTCCCCCGGTGCTTGTCGTTGTCTCGGACTTTTGTTTCTTCGTAGCCCTCTTTTTCCCCATCGGGAGTGGTTGTGCATCATTACCAAGCAACGCCTCGTTTGCTTGGCTCGGGACATCACCGGTTAAATCAACCGTGTCTGGTGCGTCCCATTTCTTATGACTACGCAAAACACACCAAGCCTCCTCATTATGAAACGGCGTGTTTTTGTTCTCGTTTTGATACATTTCCTTGGCCTGTGTGAGTATATCAATGGCATTTTCCCCACTTTTTTTATCGTGGTCGGCACGTTTGTAAATCACGTTGAACTTTGTGCAATCGCGGTTCAACGTTCTCCACTTCGATTGTATCATATCTTTTCCGCGTCTATGATAACTATGGTTATTGAACTCATTTATAACCCGCTGCCAAAATGTATCTTTGGATTGGGACCGACCGACTAGCTCATCCTCACTTGCAGCAACCCAACACGTTGCAAGTAATTTTTCTTCACTTGCTTGTCAACGTGTAACGACTGGTTTGACCTCGTCATCATCATCGACTGGTTCTTTCGATTTTTTGGACTTTCGTTTAACACGAGTTTTGGTTTTTTTTTAGGCGACGTAGGTGTTTCGGAAACTTCGTTAGTTTCCGTTTGGGATTGTTGGGATGGTTGAGTGAATTGGAGATTTTGAAAATTGGTGTTTAAGGTGTTTTGTTGTTGGGATTCTTGCCAAAATCTTAAAGCTTCGTGTTGTTCGTAAACTGTAACACCCCCAATTCATGGATGCAGCGAAATTCGAACTGGGTGTTACTTGACGGCACAATAGTCACAATAATAGAAAACGAACTCCAATTGAGTCGTTTTAAAAGATTTATCATTCAAATTATATAAATATCAGAGATTACAAAATGAGGTCCCAGATGGTTCCATGTTTACAATTTAAATGAGTTTTGAATGATAATAAAATTTATAGCCCTCTTGAGTATCCGTGTCCTTCCGTGCCATCCTTGATCGTCATGAACCTGAAATACATGCTTGAGAGGTCAACACAAAGGTTGAGTGGAATTCGTAGAGTTTAGTTAAATCGTTTGAACACAATAATCGTAGTGTGAGCTATAGACTCACACTCATAGTTAGAAAACAAAATCGTTATTTATTTCACTAAGCTCATGCAACCAAAGCATTAACATCGAACCAACAAAATTGGCATTATAGAAGCCCTACCAAGGTACTTTTGCCATTATACCGCTAAATCTCAAATATAGTGCATTTGTGTGAACTCATCGTTGTTCAACACAAATGGGATCCGTCAATCCCAATAGATCTATTCACAATATTCGCGCTCACTAAAGGTAGTGACTAATGGTTCATGATATAGGGACTTCGAACATGGCAATCGTTACTTAGTGATAATAAAACATCGTCGTGAAGCATACATTAGAAAGCATTGTGTTCGAGTAGAAAAATAATAGCATGTATTCCCCCCATGGGTTTGTAAAATAGTTAAACAATAGAAAGTGGGGCTACGAACTCACCTTAAGTTATGTAGTGAGTAATGAATGTGATGGTCGAATCGTGAAGGTTTCTACAAGCAACCTATAATAGAATGTCGCGACTTAGGATCGGAGTAAAGAACATGAATAAGTGCCCATATAAATATCTTGCATTTAGTCCATGATGTGGTATGATGTATATTTGTAAGTCTTTGAAAGAAAAGATTGTATGTTTTGTATATCGTTTACTACCGTTCGGGCTGACATATTTCAGAAGTCATGTTAGTAAGCGTTCGAGGAGCCAGGACACTTTAACTCGTAAATCCACAACTCATCTCGACGGCTTACATAATGAACTCCTCACATGAGGCTCCCTACTATTGTAGTAGTTGATGAAATATATAGATATAAGTTTTGATCCGAAAGGTTACATGTCCGATATTTGAATAAACTTAGGAAAGTTTATATGTACATGAAGATTGTTATTAGGGGTAGTTTCATAAGTCTTGAATGACCATTTTCTCTTGGTAAAATCTCATGGTTTCCTTTTAAGTGAAGTAGATCCAAATTGCTTGTTCAAGTTATCGCCTAATTCATTGTTTCATGTTTACGCCTATGTAAGTTGGTATGGTCATTTCGTCATGGCCTAGCCATGACCTTTGGTCATTGTTCCATGGTCTTGAGACTCAACCTTGGCTCTAGCCATGGTTGTGTCTTGATTCTAGGTCATAAGACCCCTTTGGTCTTCATAAACCATAACCTATATGTAATGACTTTGTCTAGAAATGGGCTGTTTAGAATTTGAAGAAATTTATCACTCGGAAAGTGTTTTCAGGGCTCGAGCTTCTTTATACCTGAACGAAAACGTCGTTCCGGACAACTTTCGTGTTTTAACTTTTTGATGAATCGGACCAGAAATGGGACTTTCAAAACCCAAATTTGATCAGAATGGTATTTGGCAGTTTGCCGAAAAGTTTTGGTAACTTCAAATGGGCGTAACTTTTGACTCGTATACTCTTTTTAGGTGGTTCAAATTGATACGGTTTCCTTGTTAAGTCCTCTACTGTAATATGTAATAATCCAATATAAAATTTTTACCATTTTGATCAGGTTATACAAATAAATTCACTAGTTTGCTTGTTTTAGTAACTTAACTTAACAATCAAGTACAACAACATGTTTTAGTCATTTTTATACACCATGGACATTCATACAAGATATAATATAGCAAGAATAACATGTAAATGATATGAACATGAGAAATTAACAAGAAGCATGTTAGGTTTAGGCTTACAACTTTTGGCTTTCAAAGATGAAAGGAAAGTAGCAAGTAAGGAAAAGAACTTTGATAGACTTGCTTCAACCCTTTTTCACTTCATGCAATCTTTCTACCCTTGTAATCTTGAAAGATGGATGATGAGGGTTGAGGTGACTTGAGTGGATTCAAACTCAAGAGAAATCACCAAGTATTCTAGGGTTTGGAAGATTTTTGGTAACTTATGATCAAGCTAGGGTTTCTACTTGAATAAGCACTTGAACCTTGCAAGAAATTAGAAGGAAATAAAGCTAAGGATGGATGGTTTTGGGGTTGGGGATGCACGGCACAAGGAAGGGGAGGAAGGGAGTATTTATAGTCCATTAAGGAGGTTAGGAAGTTAACTAGGAAGTTTCCTAAACTTGGTGACCAAGTTGTAATTAACTAATGATCTAAGGGTAGTTTCATGAGATGAAGCCACATGGGTGTGACTCCCCCCTCCTAGGGCGGTTTGGTAACCTTGGGGAGCAAGGGTGGACTTTTGGTGATCTTATCCAAGATTATGGAGCTAGTTCCGACTCCGTAAATTGCTAACCGTAAGTTGTTACGTCACAAAACGTAAAACCGGGTATCGTAAAAATACGAAACTTGGAAGAATGGTCAAACATGTCATTATACTCCACAATAAAATATAAAATGAGTGGTAGGTTCCATCGGGTGCTAAAACCCTGCTAAAAACTGGAAACACGGGTCTAAAACGCGTAATACGTAAAATGTACGAATATTGCGTAAAATTGAGAAAAGTAAAATGTTACTTTTCTAATGGGATAAAAATGATTTAAAATGACTTATAATGTCTAGACTGGGCTCAGTCTAGTGTCGGTTGGTATTAAATGTCTTTTAGACATCAAACCGTAAGCCTAAAAATCACGAAATGACTTATAACATCAAGGGATGATTTTTGGTCAATGGAGGAGGGAAAAATATGTTGACTTTTTCTAATAAGTTGAAAACTCAAATTGTCTTAGAAACGCGTTTTGTGGTCTAACGGTTAATCGCCCATACGGTTAAGCGTGCTCATGCGAGAGTAGTACTAGCTTGGGTGACCTGCCGGGAAGTCTTTGGTCATGTTTTTCTCAGTCACGATTAATTCTCAAATAAATCATGAGTGTGTCAAACATTTTTCTGATGTGGGGTCACCTGACGGGGTTGAATTTCGTTGTGTGTAGAATTTCTGATTGACGTTTTACCCTAAAACGTGTAATTCCATGTAATTCCTTAATAACTTTCACGAAAATGATCTGACGAATGTCAAATATTTAATTTGCCATGGAAATGATTTATCACTCGATAATATCAAATAAAAATCAACTTTCGGGAAAGTTTCGGGAAAAATGAATAGTAAAAGTGAATAGTGAATTTTCCGGGAATAGTAATTAACCTGAAATTGCGAATTGTTACAGTCTCCACCCCATATGAGAGCTCCGTCCCGGAGATCAATTTGCGTTGGGAGTAGAAACTTTGTTGGTAAAAAGATGTGGGTATGTCTTACGTATTTGGTCCTCTCGTTCCTATGTGTATTCAGGACCACGTCGTGAGTTCCAACGAACTTGAAAATTGGAATACGACTTTGCTTGAGTTGTTTGACCTCTCGGTCCATGATTTCTACGGGTTCCTCAATAAATTGAAGATCGTCATTGAATTTCATCGAGTGGAATCACTAGTGATTCATCCGACAAGCATTTCTTTAGGTTAGATACATGGAAAGTGGGGTGTACACTACTGAGTTCTGATTGGAAGCTCAAGTATGTACGCCACATGGCCAACCCTGGCTAGGATTTTGAATGGTCCGATGTATCTTGGGTTTAGTTTTTCCTGGTTTACCGAATCATATCAAGCCTTTCCAAGGCGATACCTTTAGCATAACCCTACCTCTGACTTGGAATTCTAGGGGTCTGCGTCGTGTGTCGGCATAACTTTTCTGTCGATCTCTTGCGATTTGTAGTCGACTTATGATTTGTACAATCTTATCCATTGTTTCTCGAATGAGTTCTGGTCCAGTGAGTTGAATTTCTCCCACTTCAGCTCAACAAGCAGGTGAACGACATTTTCGACCGCAATGTGCTTCAAATGAAGCTGCTTTAATACTTGTATGATAGCTGTTATTGTAGGAATATTCGACTAATGGTAGATGAGTATCACATCCTTTTCCAAAGTCTATTATACAAGCTCGAAGCATGTCTTCAAGTGTTTGAATGTTTCGTTTACTCTGACCATTGGTCTGAGAATGATACGTTGTACTCATGTCTAGATTTGTTCCAAAGGTGTCCTGGAGTGACTGCCAGAAATTGGAAGTAAATCTACTATCTCGGTCCGATATGATGGATATCGGTGTACCATGTCTTGAGACTATTTCTTTGACGTACAGTCGAGTAAGTTGTTCCATTTTGTAAGTCTCTTTGATTGGTATAAAGTGTGCGGATTTTGTGAGACGATCAACTATGACCCAGATGGAGTCATAACCGCTTGATGTCTTTGGGAGCTTGGTAATGAAGTCCATAGTAACTCTTTCCCAATTCCACATAGAATCTTTGGTTGTTGCAATGGACCGGATGGTTTTTGATGTTCGGCTTTTACATTGGAGCATGTAAGACATTTGCTAACGTATGTTGCAATATCGGCTTTCATGTTTGGCCACCAATAGAGTAGTTTAAGATCATGATACATCTTATCAGATCTTGGATGTATGGAGTATTTGGACTTGTGAGGTTCATGCATGATCAAGTCTCGTAGGCCACCATAAAGTGGTAACCAACTTCGACCTTGGAAGCATAGAGTTCTATCTGAACGGGTTTCGAATTTCTTCTGTATTATGCCATCCAACTTTTCCTTTTGGATGTCTTCTTTCACTGCCTCAGCTTGAACGTGAAGGATTTGAGCAGGAAAGTTTGAATTTATGGTTTAAAACTAAGGCTCAGACTCGTAGTGGTTTAACCCGTTCTTTTCGGCTCAAGGTATGGCGTAGGATGAGGTTTACTTTTAGGTGGGAAAGGTAGAGTAAGAGTGATTAATTGTCGTACTCTATCGGATGAATACTTCATGAATTTCACACGAAATTTGTCTTAGGATTATAAGTGAGAAGTTTGTTTCTAAGAAAACATACGAGTGACTGCTCCCAGCATAACATGATCCCTCCTGAATTAGACATAGGTGATCAGGCTATGTATAATTTAGGACCGATAATGTGATGTTCGGTTTAGTCACGTATGGTATTCAATCTTGTAAGGGTGATGAGGTTGCTTGTGGTGTAACTAAGGATGATTTGAGCTTTAAAAGCGCCTCAAGATCAGAAAGTGAGCTTGTGGGATTAAGGGTTGTGAAGATGATGATGGTGAGAAGGTTAAGAAGGTTTGTGTTCTTCATTTTGGTATGTTGAGATTTAGTGGTTTGTGATGAAAGTTGGAAATGAAGGCATGATATTGATTTATAGGGTGGTATCAACGAAGTGATTTTTCTAAGATGGTGGTAGAATAATTCTAGAGACCATTGCACAAATCACAATGTCTCGAAAGTAGATTAGACCATTGTGCAATTCACAATGTCTGGAAAGTAGATTAGACCATTGTGTGACTCAAAACTTTTGAGAAATGATTAAGACCATTGTATCATACAATATCCGGAAAATAGAAAAGACCATCGTAATTCGTTACAATATCTTGGACATAAAATGTTGGAGTAAGAACATGATTGGGAGAATGTAGTTGTGCCGAAATGCCCTAGAATAGGCATACGCAGATATGTTTAGATAAAATGATTGAAAATAACTCGAATGTATATATAAATATACAAGTATTTGTTCGTGTAGTGTAAAATGCCTAGTGTGTTTATATGAATATACTTATGTTATTTCGGATACAAATAAGCCCACTTGTTTATAATTCTTTATTTACATAGAGAGGCATCCCAAACAATGTAAATAGGGAAATATAAACTTATGGTTCGGTGATTTATAATGTCTTTATTTAAATGAAAAGGCATCCCAATCCATTCAAATAATTATAAATCATCCTACTTAAGAATTCCCAACACAACATTCATAATTAGCCGGTGAGTTACAAGGTAGTGTATTACGAGATGATACTGGTGTTTCAAAACAACTTCTTGGTTTAGTGTGTCATAAAGGTACTAGTCGATGAAGTTTGAGAAGATGTAGTTTTCATGTTGACTTTCTTGTTGGATCAATGGTGGTGGAGGTACGATCCATAATGAGTGATCCAATTCATCACATGTAGGGATATCGAAGGGAGGTGATAGTGGTGGTGGTAATGGCTCTAGTACATATTCGTATTCATTATCCTCCTCGGAGTCTGCCTCAACATACTTTTGTTCAAAATAATTAGAAATATTCATCGCAAAATTAGTTGGCATCGGTTCATCCTCTTCTTCGTCGGTTGAATCTTCGAAAGGTTCTTCTTCGTCATCAGAAGCGAAGGCATTTACGAAGTCAAATCCGAACTCGGGTGAGGGTGGTAAGACTTGGAAGTTATTAGGTATAGTGGGCACATAATCGGGAGAAGTGGGTATGCACATGATTTCTATAAGAAGAATTATAATGTTAAAATAATTCTATCGTTTATGGGAAGTGCTCGAAATATGGCAAGCATATATATAGCAGTATACTCATATGTTTATGTAGCCTAACTTGCATAATAAGTCCATAATCGTCTGGAGGATGGAAGACACGAAGATCGGAAGGCTATAAAATGTTTTTGCTTGTAGTGTGGTTATAGTTTAGGTCTCAATTAGACCCGTTTCTCTATAACCATGGCTTTGGTACCAATCTGTAACACCCCCAATTCATGGATGCAGCGGAATTCGAACTGGGTGTTACTTGACGGCACAATAGTCACAATAATAGAAAACGAACTCCAATTGAGTCGTTTTAAAAGATTTATCATTCAAATTATATAAATATCAGAGATTACAAAATGAGGTCCCAGATGGTTCCATGTTTACAATTTAAATGAGTTTTGAATGATAATAAAATTTATAGCCCTCTTGAGTATCTGTGTCCTTCCGTGCCATCCTTGATCGTCATGAACCTGAAATACATGCTTGAGAGGTCAACACAAAGGTTGAGTGGAATTCGTAGAGTTTAGTTAAATCGTTTGAACACAATAATCGTAGTGTGAGCTATAGACTCACACTCATAGTTAGAAAACAAAATCGTTATTTATTTCACTAAGCTCATGCAACCAAAGTATTAACATCGAACCAACAAAATTGGCATTATAGAAGCCCTACCAATGTACTTTTGCCATTATACCGCTAAATCTCAAATATAGTGCATTTGTGTGAACTCATCGTTGTTCAACACAAATGGGATCCGTCAATCCCAATAGATCTATTCACAATATTCGCGCTCACTAAAGGTAGTGACTAATGGTTCATGATATAGGGACTTCGAACATGGCAATCGTTACTTAGTGATAATAAAACATCGTCGTGAAGCATACATTAGAAAGCATTGTGTTCGAGTAGAAAAATAATAGCATGTATTCCCCCCATGGGTTTGTAAAATAGTTAAACAATAGAAAGTGGGGCTACGAACTCACCTTAAGTTATGTAGTGAGTAATGAATGTGATGGTCGAATCGTGAAGGTTTCTACAAGCAACCTATAATAGAATGTCGCGACTTAGGATCGGAGTAAAGAACATGAATAAGTGCCCATATAAATATCTTGCATTTAGTCCATGATGTGGTATGATGTATATTTGTAAGTCTTTGAAAGAAAAGATTGTATGTTTTGTATATCGTTTACTACCGTTCGAGCTGACATATTTCAGAAGTCATGTTAGTAAGCATTCGAGGAGCCAGGACACTTTAACTCGTAAATCCACAACTTATCTCGACGGCTTACATAATGAACTCCTCACATGAGGCTCCCTACTATTGTAGTAGTTGATGAAATATATAGATATAAGTTTTGATCCGAAAGGTTACATGTCCGATATTTGAATAAACTTAGGAAAGTTTATATGTACATGAAGATTGTTATTAGGGGTAGTTTCATAAGTCTTGAATGACCATTTTCTCTTGGTAAAATCTCATGGTTTCCTTTTAAGTGAAGTAGATCCAAATTGCTTGTTCAAGTTATCGCCTAATTCATTGTTTCATGTTTACGCCTATGTAAGTTGGTATGGTCATTTCGTCATGGCCTAGCCATGACCTTTGGTCATTGTTCCATGGTCTTGAGACTCAACCTTGGCTCTAGCCATGGTTGTGTCTTGATTCTAGGTCATAAGACCCCTTTGGTCTTCATAAACCATAACCTATATGTAATGACTTTGTCTAGAAATGGGCTGTTTAGAATTTGAAGAAATTTATCACTCGGAAAGTGTTTTCAGGGCTCGAGCTTCTTTTTACCTGAACGAAAACGTCGTTCCGGACAACTTTCGTGTTTTAACTTTTTGATGAATCGGACCAGAAATGGGACTTTCAAAACCCAAATTTGATCAGAATGGTATTTGGCAGTTTGCCGAAAAGTTTTGGTAACTTCAAATGGGCGTAACTTTTGACTCGTATACTCTTTTTAGGTGGTTCAAATTGCTACGGTTTCCTTGTTAAGTCCTCTACTGTAATATGTAATAATCCAATATAAAATTTTTACCATTTTGATCAGGTTATACCAATAAATTCACTAGTTTGCTTGTTTTAGTAACTTAACTTAACAATCAAGTACAACAACATGTTTTAGTCATTTTTATACACCATGGACATTCATACAAGATATAATATAGCAAGAATAACATGTAAATGATATGAACATGAGAAATTAACAAGAAGCATGTTAGGTTTAGGCTTACAACTTTTGGCTTTCAAAGATGAAAGGAAAGTAGCAAGTAAGGAAAAGAACTTTGATAGACTTGCTTCAACCCTTTTTCACTTCATGCAATCTTTCTACCCTTGTAATCTTGAAAGATGGATGATGAAGGTTGAGGTGACTTGAGTGGATTCAAACTCAAGAGAAATCACCAAGTATTCTAGGGTTTGGAAGATTTTTGGTAACTTATGATCAAGCTAGGGTTTCTACTTGAATAAGCACTTGAACCTTGCAAGAAATTAGAAGGAAATAAAGCTAAGGATGGATGGTTTTGGGGTTGGGGATGCACGGCACAAGGAAGGGGAGGAAGGGAGTATTTATAGTCCATTAAGGAGGTTAGGAAGTTAACTAGGAAGTTTCCTAAACTTAGTGACCAAGTTGTAATTAACTAATGATCTAAGGGTAGTTTCATGAGATGAAGCCACATGGGTGTGACTCCCCCCTCCTAGGGCGGTTTGGTAACCTTGGGGAGCAAGGGTGGACTTTTGGTGATCTTATCCAAGATTATGGAGCTAGTTCCGACTCCGTAAATTGCTAACCGTAAGTTGTTACGTCACAAAACGTAAAACCGGGTATCGTAAAAATACGAAACTTGGAAGAATGGTCAAACATGTCATTATACTCCACAATAAAATATAAAATGAGTGGTAGGTTCCATCGGGTGCTAAAACCCTGCTAAAAACTGGAAACACGGGTCTAAAACGCGTAATACGTAAAACGTACGAATATTGCGTAAAATTGAGAAAAGTAAAATGTTACTTTTCTAATGGGATAAAAATGATTTAAAATGACTTATAATGTCTAGACTGGGCTCAGTCTAGTGTCGGTTGGTATTAAATGTCTTTTAGACATCAAACCGTAAGCCTAAAAATCACGAAATGACCTTATAACATCAAGGGATGATTTTTGGTCAATGGAGGAGGGAAAAATATGTTGACTTTTTCTAATAAGTTGAAAACTCAAATTGTCTTAGAAACGCGTTTTGTGGTCTAACGGTTAATCGCCCATACGGTTAAGCGTGCTCATGCGAGAGTAGTACTAGCTTGGGTGACCTGCCGGGAAGTCTTTGGTCATGTTTTTCTTAGTCACGATTAATTCTCAAATAAATCATGAGTGTGTCAAACATTTTTCTGATGTGGGGTCACCTGACGGGGTTGAATTTCGTTGTGCGTAGAATTTCTGATTGACGTTTTACCCTAAAACGTGTAATTCCATGTAATTCCTTAATAACTTTCACGAAAATGATCTGACGAATGTCAAATATTTAATTTGCCATGGAAATGATTTATCACTCGATAATATCAAATAAAAATCAACTTTCGGGAAGTTTCGGGAAAAATGAATAGTAAAAGTGAATAGTGAATTTTCCGGGAATAGTAATTAACCTGAAATTGCGAATTGTTACATAAACTTCCTGACTCGACATACCGAATAGGTTTGGATTGTCCAAATTCGGATTCGGATTCGGATTGGATGATGAACCCGCATATGGGTTCCCCCACCCACCGAGGAGGTTCGTAAACGAGTTAGGATTGTTGTTGTTGCCTTGAGACATTTTTTATTATTATTATTATTTTTTTGGATATTAGAAGTTGTAGATAGAAGATAGTGAGTAGTGAAAGTGTGGGAAAAAGAAGTAGGGTAAATGGGTATTTATATTGGTTGAAAAAAGGTTTTGGAAAATGTTTTTTTTTAGGCTAAGTAGCCGTTTTTTTACGTTAGTTAACGTTAGGAGGGCCAAATTGTAAGTTTTTTAAAAAACTAGCCATTATTGTGAAGTGGGGAGGGGGCTGAATGATTTTTTTTTATACACGTTTGGTACCTTAACGTGGCGTTAGCCACATAACGCCCCACGTTAACGTGGGTTTAACGCATGTGGATGCAACGGTTAACGTGCCTTAACGCGCGTTATTTCACCTTAACGTGGAGCATAACTGTAACACCCCGCCTTACGCAGACCACAATATTGTCCGCTTTGCCCGCAGGCTCACGGCTTTGTTTTTGTGGCCTCATTTGAAGACTTCCCGGCAGGTCACCCAAGCCAGTACTACTCTCACATGAGCACGCTTAACTGCCAGTTCCTAAGAACCCCACTCGCAGTAGACCACAAAACGCGTTGTGTCATTATAAGGCGAATGTTATCTTATGAGCCCGGCATCTCTCCAGGCCACAGCCGATGTGGGATTTGCCTAGGGTGTTACAATAACGTTACGAATGGGCATGCTCTAATAAGCGGAAGGTTGGGTGTTCAAAAACAACGAATGACTCTCCTATTTTCCTTTCTTTTCTTTTCTTTCTTTTTTTTTCAAGTTTTTCAAAACGACTTTTTACCCCTCTGTATTTAATATGTATGTTAAGCTTATGTACTTTACACTTGTAAAATCAAAAAAGTAAAAAGTATACTTTAACAAATAACGTTATTATGTATTATTGTTTTTCCTACTGATAAGGATTTAAACGTGCTTTTTAGGGGGTCATTTAGTCTCTAAACTCGAACATATTTGATCAATTATTGATCTTAATCGTTTCTTTTTACATTTTAGGTACTTGGGATGCGAAAGATGAAAACCGACATGTTTTAGGCTAATTTGGATTTAAACATGCTACAATGTGACGCCGTAACTTGTATTTCAACGAGGAGATTTGTGAAAATTTTACACGTGACAACTTAGAAATATTGGAAGACTGGAGAGCTGACAGCGTCACAGATCCTGACGGCGTCACATGTAACAATTCGCATTTTCAGATTAATTACTATTCCCGGCAGGTCACCCAAGCCTGTACTACTCTCGCATGAGCACGCTTAACTGTATGGGCGATTAACCGTTAGACCACAAAACGCGTTTCTAAGACAATTTGAGTTTTCAACTTATTAGAAAAAGTCAACATATTTTTTCCCTCCTCCTTTGACCAAAAATCATTCTTTGATTTTATAAGTCATTCCTTGATTTTTAGGCTTGCGGTTTTAGGTCTAAAAGACATTTAACACCAACCGACACTAGACTGAGCCCAGCCTAGACATTATAAGTCATTTTAAGTCATTATTATCCTATTAGAAAAGTTACATTTTACTTTTCTCAATTTTACGCAACTTTCGTACGTTTTACGTATTACGCGTTTTAGACCCGTGTTTCCAGTTTTTAGCAGGGTTTTAGCACCCGATAGAACCTACCACTCATTTTATATTTTATTATGGACTATATTGACATGTTTGACCATACTTTCAAGTTTCATATTTTTAGGATACCCGGTTTTACGTTTCGTGGCCTAAAAACTTACGGTTAGCAACTTACGGAGTCAAAACTAGCTCTATATCTAGGATAATATCATCCAAGACCAAGTCATCCCTCCTTATCCATTCCAAACCGCCACTAGGGGGGGGCATTCACACTTGTGGCATCATCTCATGACTTTAGCCATTGGATCATTTTTATTTACAACTTTGTCTCCAAGTTTATGTAGTTTCCTAGCCACCTTCCTAACCTCCTCATTCTTGCTATAAATAGAGAGCTCATTCCTTTCATTCTTCATCAAATAAAAACGCCACAACCTTTATACCTAGCACCATGATCCTTTGATCTTCAATATACAAGTTACACTACAAAGTTCAAGGTCTTAGTATTCTCTACCTAGTTCTTAAGTTTGTTTGGTGATTCCATGGTTGAATTAGGAGCTACACAAGGTTACTAGGGCTGAAGTTAATGGGTTTTCACAAGGTCTATATCAAGTCTATCAATGGTTACAAGAGTTATGGTGAAGGGTTTACAAGCTTAGGTTTAGTGTCCTAGTTCTATACTTGACTTCCTTTCTTTAGAAAGCCAAAAGTTGTAAGCAAACCCTTATACACTTTCTTGCTCAATATCATTTCATGCTTATTATGTTTCTTTCATGCTATATATGGTCTTTGTATTGTGTTCATGATGTTTAAAAATGGATAAAACAAGTATTGGTATACATATGTTAACTTATGACAAGTAAACAAGCAAACTAGTGATTTTTATGGAAAACCACGACCACAATAGTATAACTTTGATATTTTACACTTACTTATTGTTAAAGAGGACTTGACAAGGAAAACATAGCAATTTGAATCACTCAAAACGAGTATACGAGTCAAAAGTTATGACCATAAGAAGTTAGCGACACCAAAACGCCGAAACTGCCCATAACCTCCTGTTTGCATTCTGCCAATTTGAAAGTCCCACTTCTGGTCCGATTCATCAAAAAGTTAAAACACGAAAGTTGTCCGGAACGACGTTTTAGTTCAGGAACAAAGAAGCTCGAGACCTGAAAATGCTTTCTGAGTGATAAATTTCTTCAAATTCTTAACAGCCCATTTTTAGACCAAAGTTACTATATAATCATTATAATTAGATGAGACCAAGAGGTCTAATGACCTAAAGCCGAGACCACAACCATGGCTAAAGCCAAGGTTGAGTCTCAAGATCATGGTAACAATGACCAAGGTCACGGCAAAGCTACGGCTAAAGACCATATAACTATTAAAGATCAAAAAGCTTATACATATATATATGTTATCAAATACTACAATAGTAGGGAGCCTCATGTGAGGAGTTCATTGAGTAAGCCGTCGAGATGAGTTGTGGATTTACGAGTTAAAGTGTCCTGGCTCCTCGAACGTTTACTCCATGACTTCTGAATTATGTCGGCCCGAACGGTAGTAAGAGATATACAACTTATACATGTTTCATAGACCACTTATATTCAACGACTTACACTATATACTAAGTACTACATCATGAACATTATGCAAGACATATATGGGCAATTCTTCGTATTCTTAGACGTTACTCCAAACCTAAGTCGCAACGTTCTATTATAGGCTGCTCTTAGAGACTTTCGCGATTCGACTTTCATTTCTCATTACATAGACTTAAGGTGAGTCATAGCCCCTACTCTTTTCGTACTTGTTTTAACTCCTGGGGGGGGATACATGCTCAACTACTTGCTTACTTGTACAAATACTCAAAACGTCTATACTTGACTGTGTTATACTTGATTGCTTACATACATGACTGCGTTATACTTAATTGCGTTATTCTATTTATTGACTAGTAGTTGTCTTTGGGAATTGACTCCCAGTTGTCTTTGGGAAGTGGCTCCCAGTTGTCTTTGGGAATTGACTCCCAGTTGTCTTTGATACATCCTAACATTTGCGAATGTTGGATACATCATAAAAGTGAGGTCTTCGGAGATGAAGTAGAGACTCACTACTAATTGCTTAATTGTCTTGATGAACTTATACATGTCTTTATCATACTATATATTGTAGCAGTGGGTTGTGAACACACAGGTTACAAGTCTCTTATGGCGGGACTTGTAACTGAGTGGATTCACGATGCCTTTGCTGTGCGAACATTCTTTTAAGGCTTTTTCAACTGTTTTAAGACAAACTCTATGAACTCACCAACCATTGTGTTGACACTTTAGCATGTTATCTCAGGTCTATAAGGCGATAGCTAGTGCGTGGAACTTAGAGTCAAGCTGCATATTCTGAAGACTTACGCTTTTATCATTTACCATTCAAACATTTTGTATACATTTATGTATCATACTTTGAAATCTCATGTTGGTAACTTTGAATTCATTAATCGAATGGTAACTTTTCAAAACGTCTCATTTAGAGTTCGTTTTCTATAACTTGTACTTTGTATTATGAAGTAGCACCCCTGTGACACAGTCTTCCGCTGCGGTATTTTGGGGGTGTTACAGATTGGTACCAGAGCCTTGGTTATAGAGAACTAGGTTGCATTTAGTGCCTAGACTATAACTGCTATATACGTTGGGACCTTCCTCTTTAATTGCCTTACACACAATACATACACATATGCTTTTTGGTTAGAGGTTTGCCTAGTTCCACACTGTTAGATGATCTGACTTTAGTATTATAAGGAGCCCCAGAGATTAGCCGAGTCATTAGAAACATGGAGCTCAGTAATAACTAATTAGTTAACTTGATCTTGTGACAGTTCTTGTTTGATTAGACACAAGATTTGAGTTAAATAATATTATTGCTTAGCTTTAGGGATTTGATGACTTGATTATCTTACCATCGGCCTCAGAAGGCGGATTTTTGTGTCGGAAATTCTTAAGTAGGATGTTTTAGAATCTCCTTATTTAAATGGATTGGGACGCCTCTTCAGTTAAATAAAGAAATTGTAAATCACCGAACCATAAGTTTATGAGACCTTACTTACATAAATTTGGACGCTTCTTTATGTAAGTAATGTGTTATAAATAAGTGGGCTTAATTGTAGCCGATACAACTCCTTAACCAGAACCTTAGACGAATCAGAGTGAACACCACTATATTAGAGATCCCGAATTCTCTTAGACACACCATAAGTAGTTAACATCAACTAAACTTCGGGACGAAGTTTCCTGAAGGGGTAGAGACTGTAACAATTCGCATTTTCAGATTAATTACTATTCCCGGCAGGTCACCCAAGCCTGTACTACTCTCGCATGAGCACGCTTAACTGTATGGGCGATTAACCGTTAGACCACAAAACGCGTTTCTAAGACAATTTGAGTTTTCAACTTATTAGAAAAAGTCAACATATTTTTTCCCTCCTCCTTTGACCAAAAATAATTCTTTGATTTTATAAGTCATTCCTTGATTTTTAGGCTTGCGGTTTTAGGTCTAAAAGACATTTAACACCAACCGACACTAGACTGAGCCCAGCCTAGACATTATAAGTCATTTTAAGTCATTATTATCCTATTAGAAAAGTTACATTTTACTTTTCTCAATTTTACGCAACTTTCGTACGTTTTACGTATTACGCGTTTTAGACCCGTGTTTCCAGTTTTTAGCAGGGTTTTAGCACCCGATAGAACCTACCACTCATTTTATATTTTATTATGGACTATATTGACATGTTTGACCATACTTTCAAGTTTCATATTTTTAGGATACCCGGTTTTACGTTTCGTGGCCTAAAAACTTACGGTTAGCAACTTACGGAGTCAAAACTAGCTCTATATCTAGGATAATATCATCCAAGACCAAGTCATCCCTCCTTATCCATTCCAAACCGCCACTAGGGGGGGGCATTCACACTTGTGGCATCATCTCATGACTTTAGCCATTGGATCATTTTTATTTACAACTTTGTCTCCAAGTTTATGTAGTTTCCTAGCCACCTTCCTAGCCTCCTCATTCTTGCTATAAATAGAGAGCTCATTCCTTTCATTCTTCATCAAATAAAAACGCCACAACCTTTATACCTAGCACCATGATCCTTTGATCTTCAATATACAAGTTACACTACAAAGTTCAAGGTCTTAGTATTCTCTACCTAGTTCTTAAGTTTGTTTGGTGATTCCATGGTTGAATTAGGAGCTACACAAGGTTACTAGGGCTGAAGTTAATGGGTTTTCACAAGGTCTATATCAAGTCTATCAATGGTTACAAGAGTTATGGTGAAGGGTTTACAAGCTTAGGTTTAGTGTCCTAGTTCTATACTTGACTTCCTTTCTTTAGAAAGCCAAAAGTTGTAAGCAAACCCTTATACACTTTCTTGCTCAATATCATTTCATGCTTATTATGTTTCTTTCATGCTATATATGGTCTTTGTATTGTGTTCATGATGTTTAAAAATGGATAAAACAAGTATTGGTATACATATGTTAACTTATGACAAGTAAACAAGCAAACTAGTGATTTTTATGGAAAACCACGACCACAATAGTATAACTTTGATATTTTACACTTACTTATTGTTAAAGAGGACTTGACAAGGAAAACATAGCAATTTGAATCACTCAAAACGAGTATACGAGTCAAAAGTTATGACCATAAGAAGTTAGCGACACCAAAACGCCGAAACTGCCCATAACCTCCTGTTTGCATTCTGCCAATTTGAAAGTCCCACTTCTGGTCCGATTCATCAAAAAGTTAAAACACGAAAGTTGTCCGGAACGACGTTTTCGTTCAGGAACAAAGAAGCTCGAGACCTGAAAATGCTTTCTGAGTGATAAATTTCTTCAAATTCTTAACAGCCCATTTTTAGACCAAAGTTACTATATAATCATTATAATTAGATGAGACCAAGAGGTCTAATGACCTAAAGCCGAGACCACAACCATGGCTAAAGCCAAGGTTGAGTCTCAAGATCATGGTAACAATGACCAAGGTCACGGCAAAGCTACGGCTAAAGACCATATAACTATTAAAGATCAAAAAGCTTATACATATATATATATATGTTATCAAATACTACAATAGTAGGGAGCCTCATGTGAGGAGTTCATTGAGTAAGCCGTCGAGATGAGTTGTGGATTTACGAGTTAAAGTGTCCTGGCTCCTCGAACGTTTACTCCATGACTTCTGAATTATGTCGGCCCGAACGGTAGTAAGAGATATACAACTTATACATGTTTCATAGACCACTTATATTCAACGACTTACACTATATACTAAGTACTACATCATGAACATTATGCAAGACATATATGGGCAATTCTTCGTATTCTTAGACGTTACTCCAAACCTAAGTCGCAACGTTCTATTATAGGCTGCTCTTAGAGACTTTCGCGATTCGACTTTCATTTCTCATTACATAGACTTAAGGTGAGTCATAGCCCCTACTCTTTTCGTACTTGTTTTAACTCCTGGGGGGGGATACATGCTCAACTACTTGCTTACTTGTACAAATACTCAAAACGTCTATACTTGACTGTGTTATACTTGATTGCTTACATACATGACTGCGTTATACTTAATTGCGTTATTCTATTTATTGACTAGTAGTTGTCTTTGGGAATTGACTCCCAGTTGTCTTTGGGAAGTGGCTCCCAGTTGTCTTTGGGAATTGACTCCCAGTTGTCTTTGATACATCCTAACATTTGCGAATGTTGGATACATCATAAAAGTGAGGTCTTCGGAGATGAAGTAGAGACTCACTACTAATTGCTTAATTGTCTTGATGAACTTATACATGTCTTTATCATACTATATATTGTAGCAGTGGGTTGTGAACACACAGGTTACAAGTCTCTTATGGCGGGACTTGTAACTGAGTGGATTCACGATGCCTTTGCTGTGCGAACATTCTTTTAAGGCTTTTTCAACTGTTTTAAGACAAACTCTATGAACTCACCAACCATTGTGTTGACACTTTAGCATGTTATCTCAGGTCTATAAGGCGATAGCTAGTGCGTGGAACTTAGAGTCAAGCTGCATATTCTGAAGACTTACGCTTTTATCATTTACCATTCAAACATTTTGTATACATTTATGTATCATACTTTGAAATCTCATGTTGGTAACTTTGAATTCATTAATCGAATGGTAACTTTTCAAAACGTCTCATTTAGAGTTCGTTTTCTATAACTTGTACTTTGTATTATGAAGTAGCACCCCTGTGACACAGTCTTCCGCTGCGGTATTTTGGGGGTGTTACATCACAAGTTACTTAGCGACGACGTCACAACGGCGACACATCTACAGAAGAAACCCTAATGACGCCAGGATGATGCGTCACAATCATAACTTACCTTTGTAAATCTATATATACTTTCGCATATTTTCCTTTATAATGGTAACATCTTTGGATATTATCTTGGAGACACTTTGGTGGACGATTTTAACAGCTTTTGTAAGGGTATTTCAACCCCCAAACCCTATGTTTAATTGAAGTTAAGTAATTCATCTTTAATCATTCAATATTTCTATGTGTTGTTTGATTATATGTGCTTATTCTCTTCTTTATAATATGCTCGGCTAGATCTATTAGTGTTTGCTTAAATTGAATGAAACCTAGTTATTAGTTATTGATTGTCGTCTCTTGTTTAATTGGTTGCCTCGCGTTAGGAGTAGGAAAACTGGCTTAAGTCTTATATGTATTAGCTTATACATCCTACTAAATGCAACACTAGAGTGCACCAGATATTTTTCTCATTTTATTTATTACATGAATTGCGGCTTGTCGATAGTAAGAGTTTTAATGACCCTTAAGATTCTTAAAGGAGACCTATACGTTCATAGATTTAGGGATTTCAAAACATCCGTACAACGAATATTAAGGAATACAACGCCCCAATTAAAACAAGGACATGACAATTCAACTAATTAATAAGAGATAACTATGGAATAAAGATAATATAAGTAAGCACATTTACCTATCATAAGAGTTACCATTTTACTTTTCCGCATTAGTAGTTTAATTTAGTTTAATTAGTAGTTTTAAAAACCCACTCTTCAAACCCCGAGATTTTTTAATTTGCTTTATAAAAAAAATATAAAAATACAAAAAGAATCATCCTTCACCTTTAGACATATCTCGTCATACATTTTGGCCTTCACAACGCTATTCTCCTAGAGAATGATCAATCCACTGTGTCTTGCTATACTACACTACAACGGTTAGGTACATTGTCTAGAAGGATTGTAAAACTTCTTAAGGTTTACAATATCCGCAACAAGCTTCTGGCGCCGCTGCCGGGGAATAGTTTAGGTTTCGATTTCTATCTCGTTTAGTATACTCACTAGATTCCTATTAAGTGAGATTTTTCTTTTTATTTTATAGCTTCCTTTTAGTCTATCTTTTTCTTTGTGCTCTTTGTTTGTAAAACTATTTTCATTCGTCACCATGGTGGATAAAGTTGCATTTGAATAATTAACAATAGAGGAACAATTGTATTTCACAGATAGATTCGCTTCTTGTTGTTCCAATGAATATTTGAGTGATCTTAGAGATATCGAAGAGGAGACGGGGGTAAAGTTAGATGGGTTTGATGAATTATATGCATGTGTGACTTCTATTAAATAATCATTATTAGGATTAACTCCTTTTAGTGAGACCCTTTGGAAAAAATTTAAGGTAAGCTTCCTAACCGTGAACCATAAGTTGAATGAAATGATAGGTTTGTATACATCACAACTTGAGGAAACAAATGAGGAGGATTTGTTCGATTTTAGGAACCATGAACAAAAAGACCTAGTTTTAAGTAACTATTTGTTAGTTACTTAGGGACTAAGGGTATGTTAAGATTAGGAAAAGTGTTGTAGCAAATTTGAAGGCGTTATTATTTTCAGCTCATCATTTCCCCATCCTCATTCCTTCCTTTTTTTGACGCCTAAACCAACCCCCCCCCCCCCATCACCTCTGGAAAAGGGTAAGGAGGGGTGAGAGAGGTGTGTTGGTAAGGGATATAGGTTAAGAGAGGTTATGAAAGATATATGAGATAGGTTCCTCACTCAAATGGCTAAAGGGTTGTATTTAAGCTTGGGAAGTAACTTGTCCTCAAAGTGTCATAAAAATGACAGGGAATTGAGTTACTATGGAGACATGACTGGACTTGTGGCTTAATGACACTTAATTAAGCATTAAAATGACTTGGAGATGTCAGATTCATCCAGCTAATCGGCTACGGGGCCATGCCAATCAGTTGGATGGGTTTTGCTGAGAAGTTAGATCCAGCCGAATCGGTTGCGGGCCCATACCGATCAGCTGGGGCATTTTGGAAAAAAATGATAAACATGAAAGTTGTAGCCCTCTCTCTTAGCTTTCCGTGGCCATAAACGGGGGGTCAAACGGAGTCTGTATGCTCAACTTATGGCCAAAATGGTAAAGGTGTGTCGGGAACAACGAGTCTTTCAATGTTTCTTCGTTTTAACTTATTTTCTTCACTTCACTTCACATTTTCCTTCTTTTTCTTTGTTCTTGAGTCTTTGGAGTGACAACTTCATGACTTTATCTTCTCGAATATACTCCAAGAGACTTTCATTTTTCGGGAATTCTTCGTACATGCATAAATCTTCATTTATTGATCGTTTCTTTGTCTTTTTCTTACTTTTCTTCGTCTTGGCTAACTACAAACATGAAAACATAACTTTGTGCATATAAGTACTCAAAATTCGTTATTTTAACCAAATAACATGTACAAAAACCATGATAACGCTCCTAAAAACATACTCAATTTGAGCGTTATCAACTTGTTTATAGTTGCGTTGGCTTCATTGGAAGTAATTCTCCTATACCCTTGGTATATACTCATTTTTAGTACAAGATGACCCTAATTAACCCCTATGAGCCTATCCTTTTCGCGGTTCTCATGATATTTCAGTGGATTCCAAAATATTAATGAAAAGCATTGTTTACAATTCACCTCCAAAAATTACACCAAAATTGCATTAGCCTACCTTTATTGCACTCATCTTTAGTGCATTATTGTTACAAAATTTATGTGAACCATTTGTTAATTGTCTAGTTAATTACATGGTTGCTAAGTCGAGTCATATATTGTAAATACAATTTTTGGACGATTGGGACGATTGGGTTTTGTACTATTGAATATGGAGTAATGGGGAAGAAAGTCAAATTATTACCTCATATGTACGTTAATGTTTAAGTACTCCACGTATTTTGATCTTTGCAATTCGGGTCATTAGTTAGTTTTATTTATTTAAAAGTTCAAGTGTAGAGGTGCAACTATAAATCCCTTGGTTATGGATGTATATTTTATAGATGGTAGGGCAAGAGTGTATTAAAAGGGGGAAAAAAAAAGGACTACCATACATGTCTTTATCTTTTGTTTAAGTCAAGAAATAGTGAAGAAAAAAATATACAAAAAGAGTTAAAAGTTAGTGAGTCGAGTCTTGGCTTAGCAACGCCATATTTTACATGTGATTGACTTAGATAATTGACTTGCCACCAGTAAAATTCCCTATATCCACAAAATCGTGTTTTACATACCTTTACACCTAATGTTACTACCCTTTAAAGGTCCTCTTTGATAGTTTATCCTAGGTGGTTACGCCAAAGCAGTGGAGGTTTGATACTTTATCAAGCCTATGGTAATTGATGAGTCTCGTATTATACATATTTATACCCCCAATATTATGTGAATTATATAGTAAAATAACCTTATTTATAGGACTTTTGGTACTTAATATATGAATGAATATGCAGGACTAAGGATAATTATACATAGTTTTGACAAAGCACGCCGGTCTTATAGAGAAAGCGCGCCGTTTACGGGCACCTTTGGTGAACTATACAACTACGAGTCAAACAGTGAAGTACGCCGGTTATATGTTATATGTGCGTTGATTTAGTCATTTTAGTATATGTGTGTGTTTCCGAAGAAATACTGGTGAAAGTATTTCCCTGGTCGTTCTCCCAACGAAAGTTGAATGGAACTTCGAATTATCGAATTGCCAAACCGTGTCGTGAAAAGTCGTGAATGTGAAAAATGTGAATGAGAAGCTCAATGAATAGCAAGTAAATACAAAATATGCAGAATGTATAAACTAGTTATGCACCAAAGTTTAAAACGTAAAAACGGAAATGCAAACGCGTTTATTAAAATGTAACTTTTATTGAAAAATGATCATACAAACTTGAAACAATTTTCTAAAAATCTTAAACTACTTAAAATAATTTTGAGAAAAAGAAAAACATTTTTTTGAATTTTATTTTATTTTCTATGAATTTAAAAACTATTTAAAACAAAATAAATGATTAAAAATAGAAAATGAATTCAGAAAAATATAAGATTTTGCAGGAAATTCTTTTACTTTATTATAAATCTAGGAAAAATACTAAAATTGAAAATGCTAATATGAATAAGCTACTAATAAGCAAAACTGTTTCTAAGGCTTATTAAAGAAAAGGTAAACTAAAAGGTTAAAAGATTAAAAGAAGTAAAATGAAACAAGAAAAGTCCCAAGGGCAAATGGTTCTGTGAGTGTGTGGATTGGTCTGTGTGGTACAGGAGAAGGGAGAGGTCACAGGTTCGAATCCTGGTCTCTCCTTTTTGTAAAACTTTTATTTTTCAATTTTTTTTTCTTTGCAAATAGATTTAACACATAAAGGGTAACATTTTTCATAACTAGAACTTTATATAAAATTGAACCAAAAAGTAGATTAAAGAGTAAAATAAAAGCAGTTTTAACAAGTGGTGAAAAAGAAATTAAGGAGAACTAATAAGCTACAAAGAAGTTACCTAAGAGCTAACTAAGCAATCAATAAACTAAGGCAACTAATGGAGGTCCTAAATAAGCTAATGGAGGTCTATATAAGCAGTATAATCAACACTGATAAGCACTAAATGAGAGATGAAATAGCACTTAACAACTGCATACCAAACAATCCTAAGGGGGAAAGATGCAAGCCCATTAAGTGCAAACAAATAAGCTCAAAAAATGGAAATAAGGCTCAGAATAGAGAGATGGTACTACATATATCATTTAACACAACCTAAAGAAAACATTTCAAGCAGAGAAATATGCTAATCCAAGCTGCAACAAGCACAAGCAGAAAGTGATCTAACAGATAATGAAACAGACCTAAGAGCAATGATGTGGGCAAATAAAAGCTAAACTTATAATCACGTAAGTCCTAGACAAGCTAAAAACCAACAAAATAGAAGTACATGCTACTTATAGAACTAAAAATCACTCAAGAAGATCAAGTGATAAGGTAGCTACGGTCTTATGAAAAAGACTGATGAACAAGATCCATGGTGCAGGGGAGTAGTTAAATGGCACAAGAAACTAGATGATGCGCAAGCTATTTAACACAAACCAAGACTCTAAAAGCTGTAATACATAAAATCTATACTACAAATTACTTGTAAAACCAACTACAAATCCTAAATCTTACTTAAACCGAACTGGAAACGAGATCAAAAGGGACAGTTGGGTGGTGCTGGGCAGTAAAGGCCTAAAGAGGGTTATTCAAGCTAAGCAATCAACCTCACAAATCCAAATTAAACACAAATCCCACTAGACAGATATATAAGCTGCTCTCAGATCCAACATTCAATCAATAAGCTCAATTAGGCAACCAAATAATGATCTATACACATAGACTGATGAAACAAAAAGAAACAGTGCAGGGGAGATTCAGTCCTATATTGGCTATATTGCTAACAATACGAAGCTAAATAAATGAGTTCAAAAATAAGGAACAAGCGCAGAAATACAAAGCTACTTCAACAGGCTGTCAAAGGCAACGAATATCCTACACTAAGCTGCCGTAGTAGTAACACTAAAAGTGGGTCAAAATTGGTATACTACCTAAGAATTCTAACTCAGCACTTGCAATATGTAATTAAAACCAATTCAAAGCAAGAGTAACTACCAAATTATAACAAGTATTAGTCTAATGTTACCAATAGTAAACTACTTATGCAGATATAACAACTAAACAATAACAATAACAGCTAAACAGAAACAGATCCAAACACTACTTATAATGAAACTGTTACGAGATTAAGATGTGAAAAACAAGATTAAACCAAAATAAACTCTAAATAAGCTATTAGTTAGTTTATAAGAGCTGATGAAACAGTAATAAACGAATTAAAATCAGTAAACAAATTCAAAAAGACAAAGTGAGACAGAAATTAAAAAGCTCAAATGAAATCTTATTTAAACTAAAACCTGAGTTTACAAATACTTGAAATTCGAATTACAAAACTTTTAGAAAACAGAAATTAAAAGCTTGAATTTAAACTACAGTAAGCTATAGTGATTAAGAGTAAAAAGCTGAATTCATTAAAACATTAAGAGTTACAATTAAAGAGAAATTACAAGACTAAAAACTGAGAAGAAAAAATGGCAGAGTTTGGCTACTCCAAACTCCACACCAAATACAGAAGCCTATGCATTCTATTTATACTACAAGTGAGGAGAGGTAGCCACGGATTTCCAGCTTGGCAATCCGTGTGATGTGCTTCTTCTGAGCATCTCTGAGTCCTTAGATCCTTTCCCAATCATTGCCATCAAATATCCACCCTTGGATCATGTAATATGACGTGTAGCGTTCAATCATTGACTGCTATCTGTCCCTGTGTGTGTTTCTTGGCTTCTGACACATCCTGACATCACCTAATACTTCTAGAAGGCCATTGATTTGACCAATTTGCCATTAATTGTGGTAATTTTGAGGGATGGTATCTAGGGTTCATCGGTGAATAGTAACTGGGCAAAAGGGGTTGTGATTTGGGACTGGGTAAGGTTATTATTATATGTTTTGACTTTGTGTTTGACCGAGTAATATTAAAAAGTGGATCCGGGTCAGGCTTAGGTGGACTTGGGCTTTGGGATATTTGGGAGTGGGCTAGTTGTGGTTGGACTTTGGAAATGGATTTATATTTTGGACAAAGGCTTATTTTTTTTCCAGCTTTAGTAGTAGAATTATTACAAGGACTAATTATGTAATTTGCTGAAATCCAAGGGCCAATAGTGTAAATATATTCAAGGACTTTTCTTGACATTTTCTGATTCTTCAAGGACCATTGTTGACATTTTAAGCTCAAATATGAAAAATGCTACCCCGGCTCCGGCTTTTGACACTCGTTCTAAATCTCGTGCTCGTGTTTGTTGTTTTTGGCTCGTTTTTGTCCATTTCTACAATATCCATACCTGCACATGTAAAAACACAAAAATAACATATTTTTGGCATTTTAGGTCGGTTTTTGGTTATTTAGGTCCGGTTTTGGTCGAATAGAAGGTGTGTAAATTAATACACACCATGCGTCATTCTTCAGTTCTAATAATGACCCTTTGGCGCTAAGTAAGCGGAGAAGCCCGCCGGTTTTACACCAGTTGTGCGGCGTACTTCTCACGACAGTTATATTTCTACATTAATGAGCCACATGAATGATGAGCTCGATCAGTTGCTTGTCATAACTCTCCAAGGAAGAATTAGGGTTGCTTTTGCACTATAAATAGGAGCTCAAATCGGAGTTCTACACACAACTCAATCAAGAAACATCTCTTGATCATAAAGAAGCAGTTTAGTAGTGGTTTGCACCAAAGACCACTAGCTAAGGAGTTTGGAGCAAGAAGTGACTTTGGAAAGCAATATTGTAACGTGCAATGCCTGTAACTTCGGTATAACTTTGTTCTAATGATGATAATACTTGTTTACTTTGTTATGAATATGGAGTAGTACCTTTTATGTTTGTTTAAGGCACTTCTGCCATGAGTTGAATCTAGGATTTGTATCATGAATACTGAATCTATTATATATGCATTTGATATGTCATTGTTTAGTCTCTTATCATTTGTCTTGATTAATCATTATGATTGCTTAAAGGTCGAAAGATGCAATTGTGTTGATTACATTATGAATCGTCTATCTATAACGAGTCGTTGCTATGCTTGTGAGAATTGGAAAGTAAAACAAATGTTAACCTTGACTATGACACGTTTAAGGACTAGTCTCATGTCTAACGACTTGACTAGAGGAAATGCATACTTAGTACTTCATACATGGACCACACTTTATGCACTTTTTGTATTTAGAATCAAAGCTCGAAAGGAGATTCTTTTACACAAAGTAGATATACTAGTTTACATGATTATCCGTCATGCTTTACTTCTATGCCTTGTCCATGTACCTTTTATGATACTTATGCTTATTTATGTCATGCGCTCAGCCTTGGACAAACATATCCTTAAATCAATTTGGTAAAACATTTCAACAATCTTAAATTCAACAAAAATGGTTTTAGTGATAAGTGACAATCATTGGAATCTAATTTTGTTACTCATAGCTGACATAAGAAATCATTACCTCTCTTGGGACGACCTGGTATTGCCTAAAAACCTTTACTATAAACGGAGGTTATACTTTTACCCATGTGTTTTATGTATCAAGGAATCGGTAGAACTAGTCTTATAAATTTAAAGCTTTCGAAACACATCAAAGTTTTTGGCGCGATGCCGAGGAGGCTAGTTTGGTTTATATTGTTAGTTTTAATGAGAAAATTTAACTTTATACTAAGTTTTCTTACAAAAATTTGGAAAAGTTTCGTCTCTGAACGCTGGTTTTACAACTTAAAACCGCCGAACTTTTAGCATAGTTGGAATAACAGTTGGATTTAATTTCAAAAACCTAAAAACAAACATGTAAAATGCTTTTTCCAGGTTTTGAGAACATAAGATTCATGTTTCTTTTGTTGTTATTAACTGAAATATTGCATAAGTATAAATTGCACATTAAAATGAAAAACACAAAAATATTTTGCTTTTACTTTCTATTTGTTTGCCTGCAAATGTTATATTGGATTTCTCTTGTTAATGATATGATAATTGCAATTTGTTTTCAACTTTTATCTGAGTTTATGAGTGATTATGTTTCTTATGATCGTCTGTTAAAACCCAGAAACACGCCGGTTTTATTATTAAGATCGCCGTACTTCTGGAGAATTTCAAACAAAACGGCTAGAAAATCACGTAAGCGCCGTACTTTTTATAAAGTGCACCGAACTTTTTAGCAAAAAAAAATCACAGAAGACTTGTTTTTCTTTTGTGGTGTTAAAACAGATCCATATCTTGACATATATGAGATTATTGGAATATGATTATGTGCTTATAACTTATTTGACTAACCTATTAATGTTTCATTTGATGTTTGTGCACCTTTTAGCTATTTTAGCCATGGATCATAACCAAAGGCTAGGGAAGAAGTTAGAGTTGGAGAATAGCTGTGGATGGATTGATGAATTAGAGAGTATAGGGGAGAACCATTTCTCTAATCAAACACAGTTGAAAGTGGTTTGAAAAATGAACAAAGGGTCCACACCTTTAGTAAAATGGAAACCTCAGATTGTTACTTGAAGTTTATAACACCTTGTTTTGTGGAAGAATTATATGCTTATGATGTTGTTGCCAACCTAGAGTATAGTAAGAACTTACTACATAAAGAATTTTTCAAGAGGTTGGGAGTAGAAAGTGAAAAGAGAGAGGATGGAAGTGTGGTTATAACTAAGAAGCTTCTAGTGAGCCTGAAAGGAGATTTGTTCCTGGTCGAATTTTATGTCAATCCAAATGAAAATGAATGGGAACCTAATGTAATCCTTGGGGTACCCTTCCTAAAATTGGCTAGGAATATTGTGGACTTTGACAATGGTTTACTTACAATTTGGCCTGATGCAACAGTAATTGATGAAGATTTGTAGAACCTTGATGCATTGCTTGCTGAAATTAGTGAAGATGATTTACCACTACTTCTTAACCATGAAAATGAACTTATAATGGAAGCACCTCAGTTTGTATGCAATATGGGAAAAAGTAAGTGACTGAAAAACAAACCACAACCAATATACAAAATGAAGTATGAAGATGAAGGACCTTCATTAACCATAAATCGACCCATAACCAGAGAAGAGGTTACTAAAGAGGAAATGAAAGCTGATGTTTATGCTAGGATCATGTTGTTATATGAGAAAAGGCCCATTATAGAAACCTTGAAAAATGCAGACAAGCATAAGAAGATTTTGGATAGTATTCTCATGGATAGACTCAAGATAGAATGAGAAGTGGAAGATGAGAATGAAGAGGAAGTTGCTGCACATGTGGTAAGGGGATACAAGGTACTTAGAGAATTAGAGGATCCTGGATGTTTTGTTCTTCCTATTCGTTTGGAAGGATATCTCACTTACTATGCCTTAGCTGATACAGGTTCCAATATCAACATGATGCCTTACAAAATATATGAGTTGCTTAAAAGAGGAAAAGTTAAACCTAAGATTGATAAGACTAGAATGCTTGATATGTCACAAGCTGAAACAATAGGAAGATTGTTAGGTGTTCTATGTCAAGTGAGCGCGCACACACACACACACACACTATTTTGGCTAATTTCTTGCTACTTGATGTTCCCATTGATAAAGATGTACCGTTAGTGGTTGGAAGAAGTTTCATACATACTTTGGGGTCAGTACTTGACACAAAAAAGAAAAGGTTGACAACTTTTGATGGGGTGGTTCACCACCATTTTGAAACTGCAAAAATAAGAAGAAACAAGGAGGATGATAGTGATAGTAAGGATGAGGAAGAATTCTTACCAAAAAGGGATGAAAATGGTAAGCCAATCTATGGACCTATACGGCCTAAGTACTATGATTATGAGGACCCAATGGAGAGGGTTTTGGCTAAACAAGAGTATCTCAACCCATTCCGTAATGTTTGTGTATGGAAAAAGGTTACTGCCTTGCTTGGATCACTGCCATTGTCAATAAAAAATATGGATTGGACACCAACTTATTCAGGAGGAGTCACAAAGGGAGAAGAAGATAGGAAATGACATGTTAATATTAAGATTGTTGACCTATATGACAATGGGTATGGAAAAGGGTTTGAAACCAAGCACACCAACAGGAAACCATCTGGTTCTTACAAGCTGAGTGACATCATGTCACCAGGCCATTTCACTGCATAAAATACCAAAGTAACACCAAAATGGAGTTGAAATAATGCCCCTTTCTTATTTTTTTTTTTATTTTTTTTTTCATTTTTATGTTATTTTATCATATTTTGAATAAATTGTATATCAAGCTTATGCCTCTGATAAGAGATGAATGAATATCTATTGTAAATATTTCTATGATTGTTATAGTTTTTAGCTTTTATTTTCACCATTTTTAGAAGTTCATAGCAGACTGTAAGGAAAAATGCAGAAAATACCGCCGACCTTTTCACTAAGGTTGCCGAACTTTTTAGCGAAGGAAGCTTTTATAACTTAAACAAATATCATTTTTACACTTACGCATTTAAGTAAAAATACTCCCAAAAACACACATAAACTCAAAACCATCAGTTTTTCATTAGTAAGATTACTTGCAAACAAGAATTTCATCTTCAAAACAACAACAAACACAATGAAGGTAAGTTTACACTTGTGTTCAATCTTTTGAAAGTTTTATTAGGGTTTTGATGATCAAAAACTTATGGTTTGCTATGATAATATGAATTTTGGGTATTTTATGCTTAATTATGTGTTCTTTTATATGTTTTTAGAGTTTGCCCCTTGATTATTTGAAGAATTATGATTACTAAGAAGTTAGGGTTTTCTTAGCCCTAATGTAGGAAACTACCTATGCTAAGTGATAGGTTATGGTTACAAAAATGATTGCCTAATGTGGGAAACTACCTACGATCCTACACACAAAAAACGATCAGGTGACTTTTCTCAGAGTAACTAATTAACCAAGGGTGGTCAACAAGTCAAACCTAAGTGTGTGTGCAAGTGATCAATTTATGTTCCGGTGTAAGCACAGTGTTTTTCTGGGTCGTTATGTCCCAACGAGGATTGAAATTGTATTTTGGGAACGTTGTGTAGGATCGTACGATCCTACGATCAGGATCGTGATTTTGACAACTATGGTTTAAAGCACTTTTTGTAAAAAAGTTTAAAAGAAATTAATTAAAAATACAATGTAATTTAATATAAAAAAAAAGTCTATAACCATAATTACCTATTATCATTTCAGCTTTTCTAATAGATGTTACTTTTAAAAAACCTCTAAAATGAAAAACACATGTTAGTTATATATTGTACAAGTTAATAAACACACACAAAACTTTATAAAATTCACATGCAAATAAGTTAATAGTACACATGGTTTTAAAAATCCGATCGAACCAACGGGTTCAACGGGTTTTACCGGGAACCGGAGTCTCCACCGGTTCGGCTAGCCAATAAAGCCGTCTGAAAACGAACCTGAGAGAAACATCGTAACCGGTAAAAAAAAAAGTGAACCAAACCGGATCGACATCATTTTCTTCTTGTTTTTCTTAGTATAATGCTAGCTAGTATATATAATAATTTAAAAAAAAATAAAAATTAAAAAAAGGAAAAGAAAAATGGATCGACATCATAAACTCTAAAAAAAAAAAAAAAAAAAAAAAAAGTACAAACAAAATAAAAAATAAATAAATAAATAAGTAAAAAGGAAATACTAGATTTTTTTGTCATTCTCAATGTACCTTTTAGGTGAAGTTGCGCAGATTCTCAAGTTGAGTAGTTTGTGGGCCATGTGTGTTGTATTTTTGCACATGGGTATTGTACTTTTTAGATAAAGTTGAGTAGATTATCAAGTTGGGTAGTTTGTGTGCCATTTAAAAAAGATATATTTTATTAAAAATAGGACACTTGTAAATATTTGTCTGGAGTTGAGTAGTTGAGTAATTGAGTATGACCAATTTAGGAATATGATGAAAACGTGACCATACATTGGACAACCAAAAAATTTTTGTACTACCTCCGTCCCAAATTTATTGTCCCCTATTGACTTTTTCGGTCTTTACTTTTCAACTTTGACCTTAAATATTTTTGTTTATATTACATAATACTTGATACAAAATATATGAACGGATTGAGTTTAAAATGTATTTTCATTTGGTATAATTTTTATCAAAAATTGTATAACACAAACAAAAATATTTATAATCAAAGTTGAGAAAAAAGACCGAAAAAGTCAATAGATGACAAAAAATTTGAGACAGAGGGAGTACCTTTTTGCTACTTACCTCTAAAAAAAAACTACAACTTTAATATTTTTCAGGAATTTCAGCAACAACATCACCTGTATAAACTAGGATGAGCAAACCACTTGAACGGACCGGACCGGACCGGAGTGACCATAATCGGTCCGGTCCTCAGTCTCGGCTTTTAGGCTAATTCGGTTTTGGGTTTGGTCAGTCCGAACCACAAACCGACTATTTTGTCTTTTTGAATCGGACCGATTGAGACTAGACCGGACCAATTATATTTGGTCCGATCTTCGGTATCGATTTTTGAGCTAATTCAGTCTCAATATTGATAGGTCCGGCTGGGACTGATGCTCGGGCCCAACAACTATTTTTAAACATACCCACTACTTGAACTTTGACCAAACACCAATCTGAAAAATGGCGATCTACACGTGTCAGATTTCCCCTGTGTAAAATAGAAAACCACCATCACCATCCACTTCTTCTCTATCCATCTCTCTCTCTAACAAAAAAAGATGACGGTGATGAACGCTTCAACAGAAGAAGAAAAATCAACCAAAAATGATCCAAACACTAATAATAATAACAATAAAGATATAAGTATATACACTGTTTTTAACAACCTCATTGAATGTTTTATTATATCGGAAGAAGGAGATCCAAATATGAAAAAGAAGAGGAAATCGTTGGTTGAGTCGTTTCGCGAAGCTATTTTGAATGCTCGCCGCGATATCCTTTTATGGACTCGTCAAGGAGCCTCTCCTCTTCGATCCCTTTTTGTTCTATCGGTCAGTACTCACTTTTTTTTCATTAATTTTTGTAAAAAAAAAAAAAATAGTATCGTTTTTTAGTACGTGCAACCCCGATAATATTTGTATTTGTGATGCAACTTTGAAAACTGAAGGCTTAGACACTACTCTTCCCTAAATAATTGTCTACCGACAAAAAAACATACGGTTTAAGAAAAATATCATCATAACATCTTTATCTTACGGTAAACTCGAACTAAATTCCCTAGCTATTTTTGGAAGTGGACGATTAATTTGGAACAATCCGAAATGGAAATGTGGGCAATAAATATGGGACGGAGGGAGTATTAAGTAAGAGGAGGATATAACAAAGCTGTCTCATATGGGTGTGTTTGGCAAAAGCAGCAGTAGTAGTAACCAGTAGCAAAACTGTCTGATATTGGCGTAGTAGTTGTGAGCGGTAGCTATTTTTGTTATAAAAACATTTGGTAATGTTGCTGTGATCATAATGTGTAAAATGACGTTTTGTGTCATCAATGCTCCTAAATGATACTTCATGGAATGTTGGAAAATGAGAATTCCGAAAAAAAGATAACATGAGCATTCAAAATACTCCTAAACGCTCTGCGCCAAACATACCCATATAAAATCGATAGATATTTTCTATTTTATGGACAAAAAAATCTAAACGAATCTAAAAATGATATGGTGTACCCATGACAAATGAAGAAACACCAACTGATCATTCAGTATTTTCTTGTGTAAAAGTTGTGTGACGAATTTAGAAGAATGTATGTTATAGAGACATGAAAGATAAGTTTCATTTGATAAAATGTAAAAGTTAACTATATCGAAAGTTGATGCTGCGTTTTTTTTTTCCTAATCATTATGTGTTACAGACATGGTTAACGGATGTTTCATTGTTGACAAACTATCATTTATTACACATTCTCTACTCTCGTGGTTGATACACTATGAATGTCATAGAAACTAAGGCCGTGTACAATTTTTGTGGCCATATTTTGAATCCCATGTTTTGCAGGCGGGCATAGTCACTCTTTTAGCTTTGACAGGAATGCTGGCATTTATGCTCTTTGTTATTGCAGCAACTGTCAATGCAATTGTGATCTCATCCCTCATATCCTTGGCGGCAGTTGGAGGTGGCCTAGCTATTTTCTTCTTTTGTTTGACCGTAATCTACATTGCCATGTTGTTTGTTGCTGCCTTTGTTACCTTCACAGTTACAGTATCAGCTATCATAGCTGCTCTATTCGCTGCAGGTATGAGTTTTGGCCATTTTTGTTCCATTTTTGCCATGCTTTCAAATTTGATCCATTTGATTCATTGGATATGGAGTATAACCCGAATCAAGTTTTTCCTTGGGTAAATAGATATAAATTCCACTATAAAGTTTTAGGTTTGTTTGACCATTTGGTTCAAGTACTGAGTGGAAAATGAAACCCATAATGTTGGTATTCTTTGCTTCCTGTGTGACACTAAACCTATGATATGATTCAGGGTGGATTGGGTTCATCTGGATGGTGTGGTTGGCGGTGTCAAAATGTGCCCATTTTGCAAAGAGTTATACTAGACACGCATACACACCAGCTAATGTTTCTGATGAAGGCAGCACAATTGTTAAAGAGCAGGTAGCCACGTCAAATTAGTACAACAACAATACCCAATCCCACCGGAGCGAGGTATGGGGGAGGTGAGATGTAGACGGTCACACCCCTACCCGAGGGTGCTTCCAGAAAGCCACATCAAATTAATAGTTATGGATATCTGTAGTTGTTATGGAAGTTAAATAAGTCGGTGACATTGTTACAGATTCTGAAGCTATATATATACCTTTATGTTCTTGTGAATAATAGTCTTTGATATATTATTACTTTTACAATTCTTTCATTTCCAGCAGTTACACATATGTTGGTGGTCTCTGTTAAACTGTATATATCACATTTGTTAGCCTACTGTATTTGGTCATTGTAGATTAACTATATAAGTAATTGCTAAGGTCCTTGAGGATAGTCTTAAATAATTTCACGCCAAGTATCATCAGCAAAGAGCAGTCCGCCTAAATAAATGGTAACTGAATCACATCCCTTTTTCTGTTGGAATTTAATATTGATAGTCTTCAAGGTATACATGTAAAGCTTTTGACTGTTTAAACCGGGAGCAAGTGCTTGGATACCATTCTGAGTGAATTTGGTTTGGCATTTTATATGGTACGTTTCCACAACCTTCTTGTACCATGTTCATGCTTTTGCAGATTTGCTTTTACTTTGGTAACACAGATAAATAAATGATAATTGATTGTATGTGCTCGTTTTTGTAGGAATCAGACCTTGTAATCACTTCTCAACATAGATCTCTGCCTACATCTTTTAATTTGCTTACTGGTAATACATCTAATTTGTTCAACAATTTTTCTCTGTTTGTTTTGACTATTTATGTCAAACTAACTATTTTTCAACCTCAAAGCTGATAAGATTATTCCTGGTATAGCTTGAACTTTATATAACTTAACAAAGAGATTTGTTGCTGTCAACTTAGGTTACATTAGCCATATCAGTGTATTATTTGGAAAGTAGTTTGATTGACTTTGACCTAAAATTTCAAAGCCTACTTTTCTTTGGAACGAAGGGAATCATGAAAGCTTTATGTTTCCTTTTTGGGACAAAATAAGGAATTGTTTCTAAATTATAATCATTCACCATTTGCACCACCAAAAAATAAATAAATAAAAAAAAAATTAAAAAAAAAAAAACCCAAAAAAAGGAATTGTTTCTAAAGAAAATTGGGAATTATTATTTTGACTTATAAGGTCAAATTAACTGTTTTTTAACTTCAAAGGTGATGATGGTTGGTTCTTTAAAGTTCCCATTAGTATATTGATAGCTACATTTTAAACCTTAATATAACTAGGTTAAGAACTATTGGTGACTACCGTGATTGCTACACGCCAATAGCCTTGATGAAAAAGTAGTTTGTTTGACTTATAAATGGTGAAAACATATGTTTCTTTGGAATCAAGGGATTCGCGAAGGCTTTCTGTATTTTTTTATGGGTCAAAACATCAACATGCTATGTTGAGTTGTGACATCCCTCCTGCATTAATAGTGAATATATATTATGAGCTCCTTTGTATATATCTGGCAGGGCAGGGGGATATTAAGGGGGTGTTTGAATTTGCATTTTGAAAGTGATTATCTCATTATGGCGACTCTTAGCTATAAAATTTGGTTTTTGATGTTCGTGCAAACATATTAGGTTTATCCCTAATAATCAGTTTCATACAAGCTGTAGCAAACTAATTATGCAAGGGTATTATTTAATTACCTAGTTACCTTATCCTAACATATATTAAGAGGCTTTTACAGTTTTACTCCCATCTCAATAAACGGTATCTTCCTTTTTCACGAAACTTAATCCAAAATTTTGAACACTTAAGAAATTGATGATTTAATTATCACAAGTTTCTAAATAGCAAAAGCATTTCCAAACACTATCTCCTACCACTTGTTTCCAGTGAAACTATCTAATTACTTTTATCATTTCCAAAATGCACATCCAAACACCCTTAGTATTACCAACTTGGTTTATTTTAAGGTTATTGGGTCAACATGCTACTACAGGCTTGAGATGCATAAACGTTAAATGTAAATGAAGCCTAGATAGTTGTAAAAGGCACCTGTCAAATTGAATAGGGAAAAGGACAAGTATGTTCAGATTCTAGAAAAAAAATTGCTGTCTATTATTTAGATCTTATATGAAATACTTCAACCCTATGAAGGTTTGCTTTAAGACATACAAAGTCGATGCTTCTTTCCAAAAGATTTTTCAGTGATCAGCGACCATCTTTTTCTCTTTGTGTCTTTTTAACTATATATGTTAATTAGTTGTATATGTGCTTTACAGGCTCAGCATGGGTAATCCTACATGTTCTTTCGTGGAATATTGTATATGGGGATGGGATAATTTCCCAAGAACCACTTTAATGTATACTACACCAACTTTGGGCCTTCACCAGAAGGCTACTTTCACAGTTATTTGCAGCACCAAATACTTCACTAAATCCGCAATAAGCCATGATCTTCATTACATTGCATGGGACTATCCTCCAAAGGATGATGTGGTTTTGGACAAGATTGATCAAGAACTGCTTGGCCGTACACACCGATTTCCTCAAGGGGCATGGTGTGTTGTTAGCTCAGATGATATCAGACGCTTGTTCTGTTCGTGGTGATGATTTGGTTTTCAGAACTGACCCGGATGCAGAAATGTTGAATGGACTTTTTGAGCAGCTATTGTCTGGTGATTTTAAAAGCAAAAGTTGTCGATTGTGAACTTTGGTTTGTGTAAAAAAACAAAAGTTGAGTTAGATTTTGCACAAATGTACGTTGTTTATTATGTTTGTACGCGTAGCATAGTTCACATTCTTTATATTTATAGAGTACCAATGCTGGCATATATAGTTTGCTGATTAAATCTGGTTTGTTTTTTAAAGGCTAATTTGGTCTTTATGAACTGATATTGGTTCTTGATGACTATTTGTAGTGCAAGTGTTTTGAGTTTGTACAAATGTGATGCAGGCCCTTCATTTTAAGATCATGAAATTGGTTGTATCTTATCTTGGTCGGAGGATTCTGAACCCACCCGTCAAAGAAAACTGTCATGTTCGTTCTCACTGGTAAGTGGTAAAGACATAATTTATTCAGATCGGAGTAGAGGTGTTGAAGAAATACTTCAAAAACAAGTTATGGAAAACAAAAATGGCAAGTCAATTTCAGTGGATCATAAAAGGGACTATGCAACGATTGGGCAATAGCAAATTTCCACATTGCAGGTATCACTAATGGTTATCTATGATTATTTCGTTTATGGACTAATATGCATTTTTGTTAAAACGACTACTATGCATTTTTGGTGTTAATTATCATCAGAGGTTAAAACAACTACTATGCATTTCATCTAGCTAGCTCGTGCACGTTGACATCATTGTGAATATTGTTCAACAGCGAATAGTGACGCACCAATGATGGTTCATAATTCCGAAACTCAAGAACACATCGGGATCCAACCTTACGTTGATCAACATCTCGGATACATTAATAACTTGATCCATAGGAAAAAACAATTCAATGAAATCATATATGTATCTTTAGAACATTAAAAGAATGAAAACTGTTTTTCACTTTTTCTACCACACCAACATCCAAGGGTGGAGATAGGAGGGGCACTACCCCTAGCAAATTCATTTGTAGTATAAATTTTGGGATCGGATATTTGATACCCCTCTAAACTACAAGTAATACCACTCTATTTTTTTTTTTTTTTTTTTTTTAATTCATTTATATAATTTTGTTTTTATTATAAAACTGTGAAATAAAATACGGAACATAAAATATAAAGTCTGATAAGTCAAACGTGGTTAAACATAAGAAATACAGAGCAAAAAAACATAAAAAGTTGTCTTGTCCTGTTAATAAAGTGGGTAAAACTGCCGAAAAAAAGTATGGAACAAAAAATATAAAGTTTGACAAGTCAAAAATAGTAAAAGATAAAGAATCGGAACAAAAAATTATAAAAAAACTATCTTGTCCTGTCAATAAAGCGGGTAATAGAGGGGTGGGAGGGGTAAAAATTGTACTAGGTGGTTTCCTTGGTAGAAAAAGGACTTATGAAATAGATTGCAATAACATTTTTTGCATGACATGGTCATTTTACTTCTCATTATATTTGCAGATGAAACTCTTGATTGGAAATTTTAACATATGTCTTTCTGGAGTAAACTGTAAAATATGTCTCTCTAGTTTGTCTATTTTGGCTAAAACTATGTTAGTGTAATCTATTTTTAGAGAAATGATTGGGGTGCCTAAATGTATACCTAATTTTGTGCCTAAAATTGTGTGTCATTTACTTATTGGTTAGTGAAGCCGTGGGTCCCTCATCTGCAACTGAATGCTGACACCCAGTTTTAGGCACAAAATTGACCATGTCAAGCAAAAAATGTAGAGCGAAAACTAGTATCAAATGTGGATTACCAAATCAAATTTTCTCTCAATATGTTTCTCAAAAAACCCACATTGAAGTGAAGCTTTATTACTTTGATGGAGGTAAAAGTAGTTACACGATCAAAGCAAGGTTGTTCTAGCATGATCCGAACGTAAGTACTACATGTCCCTAGACCGTCTGCTAAATGATTCTAGCAATGTGCTTTGATATATACATAATCTCCTCATGATTCATTAATCCTTGTAGAAAACATATGTGAACAATTAACATTAGCATTAACAGTATTAACATTAACAGAAAACATCACCTTTATTTTTGTAATTTCTCATTTTTCCACATTTATACCAGTTTTGACTTATACAAATTTAAAGATCAAAATTCAGAAGGACATGAACATGTTAAGACCGACTTAACTTTAAGTAAGTTTGAATAATATCTTCCTGAGAAAGATCTGTAAAGTAACCTTTCCCAACGGCCACTCCCTCATCTGTCGCTAACTGTTCAACAGCAGCCTGAACTTGATCACCACCAACTTCACTTGGTTCAAGAAGATTACAAGCCATCTCAATAACATCACCATGAACCAACGCCATTGATTGAACCGATTTAAGCCCACCACCTCTTCCACTTACCCTTTTGGCTATTTTACGAACTGTATTGATGTCATTGCAAAAGACGGGAACATTGTAGTTATCAACCCATTTGGTTGCTCCTATGACTATGACCCCTTTGGTTTGTACTGCCTGTGTTGGACCTTCATCTGGTTCAAGTTGTAGAAGCTTTGATTGCAGTCCACCTGACCATTGGTTTCCAGTTGCGTTTGGTTTGAAGTAACCAAGTTCCCTTCTGATGAAATCGAGTGATCTTTGGGCATTATGAGCAGCTCCATATGTGTAGGTTGGGACTGCAGGCTATGTTTATAAATGTTAGCAAGAAAACTAATAGGGTCACTGTTTCAATTTCATAGTGTGGTTGGCTTTCAATTTAATAAACATGGTGTTTTATTGCAGATCAACCATAGTTTTAAGCCAAAATGCAGAAGAGAAAACTAATGTACAATAATGGAAAACTGGGAGAAATTTGGACACACTGTAAATATGTAGATAAAGGGTCAATCATAGAATCATACATGAAACATTTATCCTAAATGACTGTAAAAATGCCAAAAGTAAATTACAACAATGGGAATGTTAGAGTCAATTGTGAGCGCTTAGAAGCTTAAAACCATCGAAAATGCTCATTCTTGCAAAAAGCATGTTTTTCTTGCACTCTTGGAACAATGCATGTTTGTGTTCAAGAAGAGTATGGTAAAACTTACAAGAAGACTGGCCTAAAGTTGAATTGCACCATGTGGTTCGGTTTTCACAGTTTAATCCAAAGGCATGTTTTCCTTCTGTGGTTGGCTAATGGTTCAAGATAGAATTCGAGTGTGGCAACATAATGTGGACTTGCAGTGTGCACTCTGCAAAGCTCGTATTGATACTCCATGAGCATTTATTCTTTCAATATCCTTATGCTTAAAAGTATGGCAGAGTGTCGAGGTGAGAATGTTATTTCAAGGATTGCAAGATAATCTGAAGGATATTGTTGGTGTTATGGCAGTGTAACCTTTTCAAAAACAGCATATGGAGCATAGTGAACAGATTGGTTCTAGCAGCATCTGTGTATTATCTATAATGTATGGAAGGAAAGGAACTACAGGACATATAGACAAGAAACTAAAACTGAGGAAGTATTGGTTAAAATTGTCTTTGAGAATGTGCAGCATAAGCTTATGAGCCTTAGAGTAAAGAAGACCAAAGCCTTAGAAAGTCCTAGGGGAATCTAAGGCATATAAACAAAATGCTTGGGGGTTCTAAGTCATCAAAGTAACGGTTTTTACATCAACAATTCTTAAACATTCAATATTATGAAAGAACGCAAACCTTTAAGTACCGAGCCAACATCCTTAGCAAGAGCTTTAGCAGTTCCAGCAACTTGTTCAAGAGATGTTGAAGCTAACGGATGGAAACATATATGATCAACGACACCAAGACGCGGATGGCTTCCACTATGCAACTCAAAATCAATATTCTCAAAAGCTGCTTTCACCATTGAAAAAACAGCATCTTTTAAGGGACACGAATCTGATGATAAACTTGGATCATGTTGTGAGACAAGTGTGTATCCTACTCTGTTGTAAGTCTCGTCTTCAAACTTATTGATAAGAGCCGCCTCGGAAAATAGCTTTGCAGCCCGTTCAATTGACTCCAGAGCAGACTTATTTCGTGTCTCGGATATGTAAACTTTACAGCATGAAAACATCGACTTAAGCATTTCGTTTATCTTTCTCAGCAATCTTCTACAGAGACAAATCTGCATATCATGATTCATGAAGAAAGAACCAAAATGGTCAAGGGACTCGGTATTCAAAAACTAGGAGCAATTCGATACAAATTGGCATGAATTACTAAAGCTAAGATACATAAGTTATGCCCGATATTTGCAAGCAATAGTACGGAAAACTGTCAAGAAATTTAATATAACTTATCAAATTTGACAATGTGAGGTATCCTTTACCTTCTCGCTTATCAAAAGGTAACAGCAGATCAATTTTTTTACCAAAAAAGAGTGAATGTCTCACGTTAACAAACAAAGGCGTCAAAAAAATATTTTTTGACAAAATTTATCTAATTTGTTATAAATTTGATTTAATAGTCTTTATTTACTAGATATTGAACTTCTGTTACATACTTTATGTTACCTCGACATGTTCAAAAAAAAAAAAGTGACATTTTTTCACTTAATTTCAATGTTAATCACTATACTTACAAAAACTCATTGCTAGGTGGGTGTTTGGGATTCCTTATCAAAACTTGTTATCCACTAAACTGTAAGTAAAAGCTATTTTGAAGGCACATAAACAGTTTTAGTAATAAGCAATCCTGAAAGCCAAACACCCTCTTAACCAAAACCTGTAACATGGTTATAAAAGTAAACATTTCATTTAAAGCAATGTGACTAAATTAAACCTATAGTATGAATCTTCAATCTGATAAGAACAAATGGGTATGTAGTAATTGGCACATTATCTGCTCAAATTTGCAATAAAAAATACAAAAACAAATGAAAATGTATAAGTTACAAGAAAAAAATGATATAAATACGTACCGGGTTGCTCAAAGATTTATACTGTAATTCTTTTAAAAACTGGACCTTGAAAAAGTTGGTAGAATGTGGAGGAAAAAGAAGGATTGGTGGTTTCATAGGTTTGTGGGTAGAAATGGGAATCACCATATGTTTTATATCCATATATTATCTCTACATTCTTGTTACCAAAAGTTAAAGTAATTGGTTAAAGTGGTGTTTGGATTAGCAAAATATATAGATATTTGAATTTTGTAGTAGAAAAGAGAGGGGTCAACGAAGTGGATTTCATAGACATTAAATTAGTGTGTAATGATCTATGACTATGATATACCTATTTCATTCTCGGGCCCACTAAACAAACACCTTGAATCAGAATGAAATCCATAGGCTCATTCCGATAGAGACATACCAAACGCATCCAAAGTACTATCCATTTATTATCCTTCAAGTTCATCTTCACTAACACAATCCTCAAAGTAAAAACACAATGTAAGAATTAAAAACATACTCGATCAAATTAAAAGCACACTAAACGAAATAAAAACACACTCCATACTTCATTGCGTATAATGATTGATTATTGACATCTTCACCAACACACTCCCGTAGTCCCCTTATAACTTCTACAGTGTATTTTTCATGAACATTTTGTTGGAGTATGCTCGTGTCATAATAAATAATTATATGGCTTGACATATGTGAGCCTATGGGGTCACACACTTATACACAGAGACACCATTTTATAGATTGTATTTATCATATTTACAATATATAAACGACTACGTAACTCGAGATCAATAACGGGCCATTAAACACGAAGTTAGACTTAGTGTTTTAGCACCGGGCCGACAATGAGCAAGCCCATTGTGGGCCCTTATCATGGCCGGCCTAGGGAGGGACTAGAGGGGCATATATGAGCTTTTGAGGGGCTTTGTGTAACTTCGATTATGATAAGACTAAATTGATTTAGTCTTCCTAAATTGAAGATACAGATTTTAACTTACCAAAAGGCTCTCCCTTTTTCTCTCCTCCTTGATGTAACAGCAAAAACAAAACCCTTCTAGGGTTTGTGTTTTTTTAGATCTATCTCTCTTGACTTTATCTATTGTAGGTTGATTCAAGAATTGGTGTTTCAAAGTCAAGACTAGCATCGGGTGGTGTTCTATGACGTGTAGTGTGTTTCCATCATAGAGGTGATCTATTTTGGTCACTTGGTTTCATAGGTGGCTCGTGGTGTTGGTGAGGCTCTCCATACGATTCTACCGATCACGCTACAAAGGTAAAACATGTTGTTGTTTATTATTTGATTGATCATATGGCTATATGGATCCGTGTGGGTGATATTGTTCCGCTGCGTTTATTTGATTCTTATATATTTTATATTCATACATCACCTATACATTTTTCCACGAAACAACAAACATTAAATATTTTATGGTTTGTTTTTTTTAACCTAGTATTCATAGCCATCTAAAAAACATTTTTCACTGATTTTCAATAGGCATTCATCTTTTGGCTTATACAAACACCCTAAAAAAAACAATGATGAATCATTATTTCTTGGGTTTTTGGGTTTGGATTCAAAAACCGATGTTGCTAAAAAATCTCTTGGCATGTGCTTAAAAGTATCTTTTTGCCAATTATAAAAAAAAGTGTTTCCGTTATCACGTTCAACATCACCAACATCCTTTTCCTCTTCTTCATCATCACCATCAATGTCTGGATTTCCTCGTCCTCATCATCTTCTCTATCATCTTCTTCTCTAATATCACTTTAAGATCTAAAGCAACTATCATGGTTCAGAGTGTCATATTGTTGATTTTGGGTGTTGTAATTTTTATTTTGAGTGCCATAGTGTTGTTCAGAGCTACTACCAACATTTTGAGTCTCGTGATGTTGATTTTCAAAATATTGAATATATTTAATATTATGAGAGTATTAAATACTTTGAGTATACTGTATATTCTGAATTTGAAAATTATGATGTTGCTGAAGATTTTTTGAAAATTGAAAATCTTGAGAAGGTTGAATGTTTAGAGAATGGGGGAAATTATTAAAAGGTTGATAATCGGTTTGAGAATGAAAGGTATGAGACGGTTGACCAGTTTGACAATATTCAAAATTTTGATAAGGGTCTACTGGTGTTTCACAAAATTGATCAACATTCAATATCATTTGATATTTATTCGTAGTTAATATAAAATTTATAAAATACCTTAAATCTTCGTCATCATTGTTATCATAAAAATGGTCGCTAGAAAGAAGATGGTATGATAAACGTATAACCCGCTAGTATCTAGAGCAAACTTATCACCAACGTATTGCCTAAAGTTACTATAAATGATCTTTTTAGACAAAAAGAACGTTAGATTGTCGACCACCATTAACAATACACAAATGAAATTTTCCTTTGAACAAACTCGTATCCATTACAGATTTGATATTTCAAGAGTGTTTTTAGTGCAACGTGAAAAATGAGAAGGATATGTTAATATCGTGACAGAATGACATGTTAATAACGTAAAATAACAATATATAGATAGGAACTTTATGTCTTAACTTTGACAAGATGTTTAAATTTGGTAAAACATGTCTTAACTTCGACAGCCAACAACTTGGTAAGTGAATATTAAATGTGAATAGCATCAAAGTGACGATATCGAAATAGAAACTTTATGTCTTAACTTTGGAAACGTGTTTGAATTTGGTAAAGATATCTTAATTCGTCGGCCAACAACCTTGGTAAGTGAAATTAAATGTGAATAACGTCAAAGTGATGATATCTAAATAGGAACTTTATGTCTTAACTCTGACAATATGTTTGAATTTGGTAAAACATGTCTTAACTTCATCAGCCAACAACATTGGTTAGTGAATATTAAAATGTGAATAACGCCAAATTGATGCTATCTAAATAGAAATTTATGTCCTCACTTTGACAATATGTTTGAATTTGGTAAAACATGTCTTAACTTCGCCAACAAATTTGGTCAGTGAATACTAAATGTGAATAACGTCAAAGTGACAATATCTAAATAGGAATTTTATGCCTTAACTTTCACAACATTAAATATTTTTTTAAGTGCTTAGGTGTGACTGTGCCTAAAAATTAAATAAAGCGTGCACACTTTAATCCGCATCCAAGAAATGAATGCGCTTGTGTTTTGAACTTTTGTGCTTTTTTATCTTAAAAAATGCATGCGCACAAATAAATAAAACGAAATGCGCTTATAGCTGTGCGTTTAAGATTTGTATTTTCTATTTTTATTTATTTATTTTTTGTGTTTTGTTAAATTTTATTTTTAAAATTAAAAAAAAGAAGCGACGCACTCAATTTTTAAAAGTAAACGCGCTATTACTTTTGTGCGCATGAGATTTGTTTTTTGTGGTTTTTTTTAATTAAAATTTATTTTAAAGTAACAAAAAAGCATGCACACTAAACAGTACGGGCTGTTGCTTTAAGCGCATGAGGTTTGTCTTTTTGTAGTTTTTTTTGTTTTATTATATTTTAAACGAAACGCACAGGTAGCACGTTCTTATGTGGCATGTGCACTATTTAAAAAATGTATAAACTCTATGCACGTTCTAACACGTGTCAAAATTATATTCATTGATTAATGACTTGTCTTTCATCCAACGAAGGCTCACTTTCATAGACCATTTTCGTAAATTTCATACGCACTGACCGTTTTGGTAAGATGGTATCAAAAATAGCTCATTTAAAACATTTATTTATTTATTTATTTTAACTCAAATGATTGGCTCAAATGGTTGTGGATTTCAGGTGGTGTCAGTTATTTTTTTGAGTCCGTTTTATATTTCTTGAAAATTTTTGGTGAGGATTTGAACGATTTAGAACTTAGCAAGCTACACGTAATGCAAAGGCGATGGTAAGGTGTTCAGGTTACAACACTCCTTCCCTCAGTGTCCCCTCTTCCTCACCAAATGGAGGTGCTCATTTTGTTCAAAATACTGGTGCAGACCATCTTGGAGTGTTTGTTTTTAATGCAAACGCCCTTAACGTTTGAGGAGGTGAGTGTTTGTGTGTATAAATAGAAAAACAAGATATATTAATGGTGAGTGTTAACTATGAGTGTTATATATTAGTAGTAAAACTTAAGCATATATTAGGGACTTAATTGTACTTTGTAATTAGATTAGGTGGTAGACTAGAACTAGGATTAGTTAGCTTGAAGTGCAAGGCAAGCTAAAGTTTCTACCCATCATCTCTAAAAATAGAGATGAGGAAGGATTCTAGTTATTCATTCTTCTTACTCGAATTGTAAGCTTTATTGGTTCTAATAAAGGGGTGTTCTCGGGTAATAACGTGTGCATATATTATTGTCAATTTCTTTGTAGTCTCTCGTGTTTGCTACTTGTGTTCGATACAACTCGCGATCTAGCTTTTTTCGATCGAACTTAGGGTTTGTTGTTGAGGTTTATCCAACAAGTGGTAACAAGAGCCAGGTTATTGTGGTCTTGAAGTTCGAGTGCTAGTTCGTGGTTTCGAATTAATCCGAGGTGCCGAGTTCGTTCGAGGTTCGGGTTTTTCGAATCGTTTTTGTGGCAGTAGACATCGAGAGGTTGAAGTCCACGTGAACAAAAAGAAGAAAAGTGACAGAAGATTGTTTTTTGTTTTTTTCTATCCACATGAAGTTGATACTACAAAGTTGGTGAAAGGATTTGTTGGTTACTTGTTTTTATTAATTCGTATTATTAAAACGTTTCCAACAAGGTTTTTGTTTTATGGTTTTAGTTTAAAACCAATTCAGTTTGATTTGTTTTTAACGATTAAATTGAAGGTTGGAACGTTGTTACGGGTTTTCTTGTGGTTCAAGTTTCGATCGTGGTTTGCTTGGGTTTCAAGTTAACGGTCGGGTTTGCTTGTTCGAGATCGAGGGTTTAGGGTTATTCCTAATTAATTCGATTTGCAAGAAGGATTTATAGCAACAAGGGGAACATTGCACACGGCTTGTGAGGCTTGTCGGTAAAGTTGGTTAATAAGCAATTTGACAAAGTTTTTAGCAAGGTAAAAGAAGAATGGCTTGGGAGGGAATCCTTGACAATGGAGGATGTTCTGGCGACTCTGAATTCAAAGGAGTTGAAGAAAAGAACTGAAGGCACAAAGGAAGAAACTGATGACGGGTTATATGTAAGGGGATGGTCAGATCATTCAATGAAAGCTCATTCTGGTGGAAGTTCGCAGTTTAAGTCAAGGGGTGGAACTGGTAAACTCAAGTGCTTCATATGTCATTCAGAAGGTCATCTGAAGAGAGACTGTTCAATGAAGAAGTCAAGTGGGTTCGTCAGGAAGGGTAAGCATGATCAGGACTCTGATTCTTCTAATGGCGACGGTAGCGCCTACTTTGAAGAAGCCTTGGTGGTGGACGGGAATGATGAGATGACTGAATTGGTATTGGATTCAGGTGGGTCTTATCATATGACACATAAGAGGGATTTCTTGTATGACTTCAAGGATGTTGATGGTGGTTCGGTTCAGTTAGGTGATAACAGGACATGCACTATCAGAGGGACAAAAAAAGTGAAGATACAGTTGCATGATGGATCAAGCTTTACACTGGAAGATGTCAGGCATATTCCTGGGATAAGAAGAAGTTTGATTTCATTGGGTACTCTTGAAAAAGAGGGTTATACTGTGAAGAGGCGGATGGGTAGAATCAAGGTGATCAAAGGTTGTCGGATTATGATAACTGGGATTAGGAAAAAGAACTGTGTGTATACTCTTGAAGCAAAAGTGATGACTTTTGGAGTACAAAAGCATGGAGGTTTAAAACGAGTTGGATTCAAACAACTTGGTCGTAAACAAGTTGGGTTCAAACAACTTGGTCCTGGTGTTAAAATAGGAGTCCATGAAGAATAGGTTGATAAACGTGTTTGGTTTGAGATGGAACTGCATGGAGCTCAGGAAAATCGTGAAGCTGAGGTTGTTCATGATAGTAACGATGATGCTGCCATGGTTCAAAGAAAGTTGGAGGACAAGCTACTTGAAGAAAAGACAAACACGGACTGCTTGGTAAAGGAGCAGGAAAACGTACACCTTGGTATAAAGGTGGGGGCAGACATTACGGTAACCGGAGTACCTGGTCAAGAAGGTGAAGAGGGTAATGTTGCTGAAAAGAAAAAAGTGAAGGAGTCTAAGAAAGCTAATCTAGGGAAATTATTGAAGTACAATGCCTGGTTGACAAGGCGGTCCCCGGTTAGAGGTTCCCGCACAAGGAAAAGGTGCTGAGTATCGGTTTATGTTTAAGTGTTACTCCTAAGGTGGAAATTGTTATATGTTAGTAGTAAAACTTAAACATATATTAGGGACTTAATTGTATTTTGTAATTAGATTAGCTGGTAGACTAGAAATAGGATTAGTTAGCTTGGAGTGCAAAGCAAGCTAAGGTTTCTACCCCTCATCTAGAGATGAGGGGGGATGCTAGTTATTCATTCTTCTTACTCGAATTGTAAGCTTTATTAGTTCTAATAAAGGGGTGTTCGAGGGTAATAACGTGTGCATATATTATTGTCGATTTCTTTGTAGTCTCTCGTGTCCGATACAACTCGTGGTCTAGCTTTCCACTATTAAACTTCGGGTTTGTTGTTGAGGTTTATCCAACAATGAGGTATTGCTATGAGTAAGCACTAGTGTGTTTATGCTAATCGAAATCTTTAGTATAACATCTTTATATAAATTTTTATTATCTGCTTTTATGTTTTTTACACATATATTCACACACAGACATATGCATATTGAGTTCACATGTATGTTTTCACACACTTTTGCCGAAGGCGTTTGGAAGTAGTGCCTCTACTTTCGAAAAAGAGTGTAACTTTCTACGTACTATACTTTGGCTCCACAAAATTTGGTACTATTGTGGTGCAATATTCACACGTTGGTTCAAAGTGAGATACGAGTGAGTAGATGAGAATGATCAACAACTCTTTCGCTTGGATAGTTTTAAAATTCGGAAAACTGCATACAAGAGAATTGAGCTATAGGCCGATTCATTTTTAAGATGTCATGTAACGTAAATGTTTTACAATGCTATCATACTTTTATTTTTTGCAATAATAATACTGTTTTAAACTTTAGTAACTTTTTGATGCAAAAAAGATTCACAACTTTTATAAAAAAAAACGTACCTAACTTTTAAATGTTACCACAATTGCAAGAAACTAAAACTATAATATCATTATTAAACATTATATCTCAAAATAAAATTTAGTTCATAATGCCAAATATGCCATATCTTTAATTGTGGAAACCTTTTTAATACGTACTCGTAATAAGTTGTTCTATGATGGCTATTTTACATTTTTACGTAATACAGCCCATTTCCATTTAACCAATCACACTAGAAATAATATTTTAACATGACACAACACAAAGACTTTGGCTTTTAAATAGTCATATAGTACTTGGTCAACAACCACACTTCACTCTCTCTACTCATCTACTGTATATAGTACAGTAAAGCTCATTTTCATTTTCGTTTTAAACTCTTCTTCACAAATACTCCGTATCTTTTTTTCTCAGATCTTGTTGACTTTTTATTTCTAGTTGAGGACCAAATCAGATATGATTTTATGTCTTTTATTATTGGACAGATGTTTAGATCTAGATAAGGGGATCTTTTGTTGTTAAATTTATACTATATGTTCTTGAGTTTCAGAATAGTAGGTACCGGGTTGTTACTCTTGCCTAAGGAGTATTAGTAACGAGCGCAGGTTCTCTTGAAATGCGTTATATCCGGTATCATACATATATATGATCGGGTTGACCTTCTGGTGACACAATCAGAAGAGTCTACCATTATCGCGCAATTGAACTGTTACAAGGTACAAACTCTGGTTTTTTTTTTCATCAATGTATTTTGTCTTTATATTTTTTATGTAGTTTGGGATCTGCTTAGGTTTACTGTGAATATGTTTATTTACAAGAAAGGTTTTTATTTCACATTTGGTATGGTATTTTGTTTCTGCCCTAATTACTTAAAGAGTAAATTACATGGATATTCCTTTCATTTTAAGTAATTTTATAGTCCCTAACTCCGAAACTTTTAACACCAACAGTCCTTTGAGCAAACAATATTAGATTTTATTTTTAAACACCCTGACTTGCACATGAGGGTAGGTATAATTGTTATTTTTATCCATGTACTTTGTTTACTAGATATAATATTATCGGAATAGGCTTAAGTCATTTTGATGTTCGAAGTAAGAGGAGTGGGTGTGGCTCGTTGTTTGCCTTCATCGTTCCAACGTGGCGCTCGCTACAGCTCGCCACGATACCGTGCATAGCTCGCCACCGCTCGTTGTTTGAGTTCTCCTCGTCTGCGTGACGAGGGAGGTTGTCTGCAAATATGTCCTTTTTTTTTTTTTTTTTTTTTTTTTTTTTTTTTTTTTTTTCCTTTCCTGATTAAGCATAAGATTGATATTACTTGAAACAACGACTACAACAATAACCTACGATACGATAACTAAGAAACAGAAATTCAAAACACTAAGAATGATACGATAAATAAACATAAAACTATGATTCAATAAAATGAATCATCCGACACATAACCAGCTCATACTGTTCTTCCTCAGTCAACTGACGAATGTTGGGTTGGTTTTCAGGTGAAAAGTTTGGTGGTTGATTGTTTGGCGGTGGTATGTTTTCTTGTGAAAATATAACTGCTGGTGGAGTTGGAGGTGGTGGGTTGTCATATTGGAACACCGGAAACAGATGTTCTGGCGGAGTGTTTTGTGGGGAATTGTCTTCACGTGGTGTGTTGTACACCGATGCGGTTTCAGGTAATTGTTGTGAGACATTGTGTTGGAAGAACAAAAGAGAATTATTTGATAATTATGGGTGTGAATTGTGTGTATTCAGCATCACCCCAATAGGTATTTATAGGATGCTTTGTGGAAGTACCCTGCCCTCTATTTGAATTCAAAATTTAAAATTACCCCGCCCTCTATTTTGAATTCAAAATTTGAAATGTATCCCACTTTAAATAAACTCTTATTTATACCATGCAATATCATTCAATTTTACACACACTGCAATATTTACACCATTTTACAATGGAAAACCGTTGGTCAATAGAAGAAGAATACTTGCTAGCTACCATTTGGCTTGAAGTTCACGATTCTATAGACGCTGTGAATGAACGTTCCTTTTGAAATGAAGTTACACAAAGGTTCAACGATCAAAGTGATGGTGCGCACCGTAATAAAAATAGTATTACGGCTCTATGGAGTAGAATGAATGCTGAATGTCGTAACTATAATGCTATTTACAAAGAGTTGCTGCATACAAGTGATGACCCTTGTCGTCTCAGTAATGCAAACCGTATTTACTATGAACGCTATGGGAAAGGGATTAAATATCAACATGTGTGGTTCGCTCTGAGAAACACTTTGGCATGGGACAGAGACGATGAGTAGTTGTATTGTATTTTTTTCTCGTATCGTATTTCTTTTCCGTACTGTAACTTTTTAATTTGATAAAATAAAATTAGTATTGTGTTTTAATTTTAAGTATTTTGTGAGATGAATTTAGTTTATTTAATGAAATGAAATTAAAAAAAAAATGTTGTAAGTGGTAGGGCCCAAATGTGTAAGTTGAGGTTAGTTATGAGTGAGGAGGGGTTAGTTGTGAAGAGGTGTTGGGGTGTTGTGGCACCCGTGGGCCCCAAATGAGGAGGTAATTTCTCATCACCATACCCACTCCTCTAAGCTATGTCTCATTGCAAAGATTTAGGATGCTACAGTCGAGTCTGATTAAGTTGACCGGCTCTTGACCGGCTTTTGTATTGTCTTTTAGTATAGTTATCCAGGGCCGTCCTATGAATTTATGAAATTTTTGAGGGCCCTGGACAAAATTAAATAAAGAGGCTTTTCGATAAGTAATGTTATATATAAAATGTCATCATTTATAAGATATAATGCAAAGTCATTTTATTTTGCATACTCTAATTTTGGTGCATATAAAGGGACAAATCACAATTATTCATCTATTTTAATCTAATGGTGGGGATTAACCTAAGATTAAATTGGGAAACCTAAGTCCATTTTATTTTATTTTTTTTATTTATTTATTTTTTTTTACTTGTTGTCTTTCTTATTATTATTATTATTTTTTTTTTGTTCCTTCAAATAACGTACTTTTTTTTAGTTCTTTTTTTTTCCTTCTTTTCCAATCACATAGTTTTTTATTTTTATTTATTTTATTATTTTTTTAATTCACTTATCCTTTAGTACACTTTTTTTTAATTCACCTTTTTTTAGTTCACGATTTTTTTTCTGTTTTCATACGTTTTTTACTGTTTTCATACGTTTTCGTCCGTTTTCATATATTTTCGCCAATTTTTTTACGTTTTCGTCCGTTTTCATAAGTCTTTCGTCCGCTTTCTTATGTTTTTGCCCGTTAACATCTGTTTTCATCTGTTTTCTTACATTTTCGTCCGTTTTCATATGTTTTCGTTCGTTGAATACGTTTTCATCCATTTTCTTTCATTTTCGTCTATTTTTCATACGTCTTCGTCCGTTTTCAGACGTGTTTTTACGCTTTCATACGTTTTCGTCCGTTTTCATACATATTCATTCGTTTTCTTACGATTTCGTTTGTTTTCATACATTTTCGCCCATTTTCATCCGTTTTCTTTCGTTTTCGTCCAGTTTTCAAACATTTTTATCCTTTTCATACATTTTATTTACGCTTTCATACGTTTTCTTTCGTTTTCATACATTTTCATTCGTTTTCGTCTATTTTTAAATGTTTTTTTTTGCCATTTTCAGACATTTTCATATGTTTCTAAATATCACAAGTGATATTCTGAATATCACAAGTTATATTCTGAATATCACAAGTGATATTCTGTGATATTCTAAATATCACAAGTGATATTCAGAATATCACAAGTGATTTCCTGTGATATGTAGAATATCACAAGTGATACTATGAGTACCACAAATAATATTCTAGATATCATAAGTAATATTCATCCATTTTTCATACGTCTTCGTCCGTTTTCAGACGTGTTTTACGCTTTCTTACGTTTTCGTCCGTTTTCATACATATTCGTCGTTTTCTTACGTTTTCGTTCGTTTTCGTACGTTTTCGTCCGTTTTCGTTTTCGTCTAGTTTTCGAATGTTTTTTTTCCTTTTCATACATATTTTTACACTTTCATACGTTTTTTTTCTTTCCGTTTTCATACATTTTCGTCCGTTTTTAAATATTTTTTGCCATTTTCAGGCGTTTCATATGTTTCTAAATATCACAAGTGATATTCTGAATATCACAAGTGATATTCTGAATATCACAAGTGATACTATGAGTACCACAAATGATATTCTGGATATCATAAGTAATATTCTTCCATTTTTCATACGTCTTTGTCCGTTTTCAGACGTGTTTTTACGCTTTCATACGTTTTCGTTCGTTTTCATACATATTCGTTCGTTTTTTTACGTTTTCGTTCGTTTTTATACGTTTTCATCCTTTATCTTTCGTCTTCGTCCAGTTTTCAAACGTTTTTGTCATTTTCATTTTCATACGTTTTCTTTCGTTTTCATACATTTTCGTTCGTTTTCTTACATTTTCGTCTGTTTTTTCATTAATTTAGTTCGTTTTTAAATGTTTTTTTTTGCCATTTTCAGACATTTTCATATGTTTATAAATATCACAAGTGATATTCTGAATATCACAAGTTATATTCAGAATATCACAGATATTCTAAACATCACAAGTTATATTCAGAATATCACAAGTGATATTCAGTGATATTCTGAATATCACAAGTGATTTTCTGTTATATGCAAAATATCACAAGTGATACTATGAGTACCACAAATGATATTCTAGATATCATAAGTAATATTATGTGATATTCAGAATTTTACAAGTAATATTCTGAATATCATAAATGATTTTCTGAATATGACAATTGATTTTCAATAAATGTTTTGTAACATGAAAATCACAAGTGATAGATATTCAGATAATCACAAGTGATATTTAGAATATCACCATTGATATTCAGAAAATCACAAGTGGTATTCTGAATATCAATTGTAATATTCAGAAACATATAAAAACGAACGAAAACGTAAGAAAACGGACGAAAACATAAAAAAATGACTAATACGTATGAAAATGGACGAATACATATGAAAAAGGACGAGAATATAAGAAAATCAGAAGTGGTATTCAGAATATCACAAGTGATATTCAGAAATCACTTGTGATATTAAGAAACATAAGAAAATTGGCGAAAATGTAAGAAAACGGACGAATACGTATGAAAACGGACAAAAACATATGAAAGCGTAAAAACACATACGAAAACGGACAAAAATGTATGAAAAATGGACGAAAACGAAAGAAAATGGACGAAAACGTATTAAAACGAATGAAAACGTATGAAAACAGACGAAAATGGGCGTAAACGTAAAAAAACGGGTGAAAACAGGTGAAAATGTATGAAATCGTAAAAACACATCTGAAAATAGACGAAAACGTATGAAAAATGGACGAAAATGAAAGAAAAATAGATGAAAACGGACGAAAATGTATGAAAATGAACGAAAACATAAGAAAACAGATGAAAACGTAAGAAAATGGATGAAAACAGACGAAAATGTATAAAAACGGACGAAAGCGTCTGAAAATAGACGAAAACGTCTAAAAATGAGCGGAAACATAAAAAACAAACAAAAACGTCTCAAAACAGACGAAAACAGACAAAAACGTATGAAAACGAACGAAAACGTATGAAAAACGGACGAAAACGTTTGAAAACGTATAAAAACAGAAGGAAACAGACGAAAACGTTTGAAAAGAGACGAAAACGTATAAAAACGGACGAAAATATATGAAAAACGTATGAAAGTGAAGAAGAAAAGAAAAAACGTGAATAAAAAAACATGAATTAGAAAAAAATAAAAAAATGCGTGAATTAGGGAAAACAAACAAAAAAGAAACTAAAAATACAAATAAGAAACAAAAAAAAAACAAAAAAGAAACAAAAAAAAGAAGCGTGAGAAAAAAAAAAAAAAAAAAAAAAAAGACAAAAAGAAAACAAAAAGAAAGAAAAAAATGAATAATAAAAAAGACAAAAAGAAAAAAAAAAGGGAAAAAAAACATGAACTTAGGTTTTAATATTTAATTTTAGAGTAATCCTCATCATTAGATCAAACTAAATGTATTGTGAGGATTTGTTCCTTAGCATGAACCAAAATAAGAGTATGCATTTGAATTTTTCTCTATAATGCAATTAGTTAGCTAAACGTTTTAACATATTACTCATTTAAAATACTTTCTCATCTAAATATTTTTTTTTGAAAAATATGAGTACACATGCATATAATTATTAATGGGATAAATTTTAAGACCCTTAAAAATTTTGAGGCCCTGTGCGGTCGCTCATCTTGCACACTCTCAAGCCCTGAAGTTATCTTGTACCTAAGTTAGTACATGGCACGTCATCTGTTTCCCATCAATATATTGGACTTGTTTATCTGTTTCAGAATTAGAAATGTAGATGCACGTGACCGAACTATTTGTTTTATCAATGCGTTTTTACAAATTGTGAACAAATATCAATTTTAATTGTTGTATTGAGTGTATTTTATTTATTTATTTTAAATATACTTGCATATATTTTTTTTTTGTTATAGGTTTAGGAATGGTTTATTGTGATTTAAAATAGTGTGTTGTATTTTTTCTTAAAAATCTCTCTCTCTCTCTCTCTCTCTCTCTCTCTCTCTCTCTCTCTCTCTCTCTCTCTCTCTTATTTTTTTGAGTTTTGTTTTTGGTTTTGTTTATTTTAGATGAAACCAAGCCCTATGGTTTGATTGAATATATCGCTTGTCTTCATGGCGATTTCCAGAATGAATTGGTAATTTTTTGTTGGTGTTGTGGTTCCTTTACGTTTGTTTTTCGTTAGTGTTTTTTGTTTCTTATCTTTTGTTTTTTGAATTTAGGAATTACTTGCTGAGCTTCTTCCATTTAATTTGCTTGAAGAGACGGACATTTGGAAGGTTACTGATGCTCGTGGTGTTGTTCGTTTTGTTACAATGGAGCGGGACGATGATTGTTATGTCTGGGCTTTAATTGGTAGTAAATGCTCCGATTTAATTGTAAGCGTGATTAATTTGGATCATAAGTTAGTTCATTTCGATCAGATTGGTGGTAATAAGTTTTTGGTCAACTTCTATACCGCCAGTGGCGAAGAAGTTGATTATGGTTTTACTTCTGGTCATGTTTCGAAGTGTGTTGTTTTAGGCTGTAAGGATCCTCGTTTGTATCAGGTATGTACATTAACCTTGGTTTGTTTATTAGTTTTGTTTTTTATTTTTAAAATTTGGTTTTATTTTGTTTTGTTATTATATATATTTTTGCATTTATTTGCAGCCAATTCCTTCTGAGATGATGCTTAATTCAAATGTGAACCAAAATTCTAAGTGTGTTCAGATTGAGTTTGATGGTATTGTTAGGAATATTGTTAGTACGTTCCATTCTATATCTAAAGTGAAAAAGTTAATTGGTGTGGCCTTCACTGGTGATGAGTGGGAGACTTTATGTGTATCTTTGGCGTTTTCTGAGACAAAGCTGTTGGTTATCTCGTCTAATGAAGACGTTGATTTCTTTGTTGCTGAGGTAATGGATGGGTTTGTGGTTGATCCTGTAAAGATGTTGTAATAATTCGCATTTTCAGGTTAATTACTTTTCCCGGAAAATTTCACTATTCACTTTTACTATTCATTTTCCCCGAAATTTTCCCGAAACTTGATTTTTGTTTCTTGGCCTCGAGTGATAAATCATTTCCATGGAAAATTAAATGTTTGACATTCGTCAGATCATTTTCGTGAAAGTTATTAAGGAATTACACGTTTTAGGGTAAAACGTCATTCAGAAATTCTACGCACAACGAAATTCGACCCCGTCAGGTGACCCCACATCGGAAAAATGTTTGACACACTCATGATTTATTTGAGAATAAATCATGACTGAGAAAAACATGACCAAAATAAGCCGCGGCCGTGAAAAACTGGAATTTTCAGTTTTTTTCAGCGTTTTTACTCAGCCGTAACCTTAGCCTATACCTGCACCGCGTTTCTAAGACAATTTGAGTTTTCAACTTATTAGAAAAAGTCAACATATTTTTCCCTCCTCCTTTGACCAAAAATCATTCCTTGATTTTATAAGCCATTCCTTAATTTTTAGGCTTACGGTTTGATGTCTAAAAGACATTTAATACCAACCGACACTAGACTGAGCCCAGTCTAAACATTATAAGTCATTTTAAATCATTTATAACCTATTAGAAAAGTAATATTTTACTTTTCTCAATTTTACGCAATATTCGTACATTTTACGTATTACGCGTTTTAGACCCGTGTTTCCAGTTTTAGCAGGGTTTTACCACCCAAATGGAACCTACCGCTTATTTTATATTTTATTATGGAACATATGGACATGTTTAACAATACTTTCGAATTCCATAATTTTACGACACCCGATTTTACGTTTCGTGGCTTAACTATTTACGGTTAGCATTTTATGGAGCCAAAACTAACACCATATCTTGGATAATATCACCAAAAAGCCAAACCTTCCTCCCCAAACTTTGTGAACCGCCCTAGGAGGGGGGATTCACCACCCATGTGGCTTCATCTCATGAATTTACCCATAGTTCATCACTTAATTACACCTTGGTCTCCAAGGGTTGACAAGTCAACACAAGTAACCTCCTCATTTTTAGTATAAAAGAGACTCATTCTCTTCCTTTCTCTTGCAATACCAACGACCCTAAACCATCAAAATGCACCATTTTGATCATTGATCTTGCTCATTCAATCCATCACAAGTTCAAGTCATAGTTCCTAGTTGATCCTTAACACCTTTCAACCATAAAACTCTATAAAATCACCATAAAACACCACAAAAACTCATCAAATTTCCAAGTGTTCTTAGTGAAGATTTTTACTAAGGCTTGTTTTTGTGATAGATTAATGTTTATCAAGGGATTATAAGATAGAGCTTTTGATATGGAAGCATGGCTATGGTTGGAAAGGTTTTTGGAAGATTAAGTAGTGGTTCTTGGTCTTGATCTTGGTTCTAGTTAGTTTCTTCACAAGTTGTAAGCAAACCCTAACTTGCTTCTAGTTAAATAATCATGTTCATGTTATTTCCCTATTATTCATGCTATATTATGTCTTGTATGCATGTCCATGATGTATAAAAATGAACAAAACAAGTTATTGTAATTGATTGTTAAGACAAGTTATTAAAACAAGTAAACTAGTGATTTTCTTGGAAAGACCTGATCAAAATGGTAAAAATATGATATTGGATTATTACATATTGTAGTAGAGGACCTAACAAGGAAACCGTAGCAACTTGAACCACCTAAAACGAGTATACGAGTCAAAAGTTATGACGATTTGAAGTTACCAAAACTTTGCGGCAAAGCTGCCAAATAGTTTCTGTTACAGAAACTTAAAACACGCAAAAAAAGGCATTTCTGGTCCGTTTCATGAAAAAGTTAAAACACGAAAGTTGTCCGGAATCACGTTTTCGTTCAGGATTAAAGAAGCTCGAGCCTTGAAAACGCTTTTTGAGTGAGATATTTCTCAGTTTCTTAACAGCTATTTACATATATATAAGTCACTAGATTATGGTTATACTTTAAAAGGAACAAGAGGTCTTATGACCTATAATCAAGACCACAACCATGGCTAGAGCCAAGGTTGTGTCTCATGACCTTGGAACAAGGACCAAAGGTCATGGCTAGGCCATGACGAAATGATCATACAAGCTTACTTAGGCGAAAACATGAAACAAGGAATTGGCGAGAACTTGAACAAGCAATTTGAATCTACTTCACTTAAAAAGGAACCATGAGATATTACAAAGAGAAAATGGTCATACAAGACTTATGAAACTACCCCTAATAACAATCTTCATGTACAAATAAACTTTCCTAAGTTTATTCAAGTATCGGACATGAAACTTTTCGGATCAAAACTTATATCTATATATTTCATCAACTACTACAATAGTAGGGAGTCTCATGTGAGGAGTTCATTATGTAAGCCGTTGAGTTGAGTTGTGGATTTACGAGTTAAAGTGTCCTGGCTCCTCGAACGCTTACTAACATGACTTCTGAATTATGTCGGCCTGAACGGTAGTAAACGATATACAAAACATACATGTTTCATGAATCATTACTTTCAAAGACTTATACTATACATCATACCACATCATGGACTAAATGCAAGATATATATATATAGGCACTTATTCATATTCTTTACTCCGATCCTAAGTCACAACATTCTAATATAGGTTGCTCGTAGAAACCTTCGCGATTCGACCATCACATTCATTACTTGATATCTTACTTAAGGTGAGTTCATAGCCCCACTTTTCATTACTTAATTGTTTTACAAACCCTTGGGGGGAATACATGCTATTTTTAACCGAGCACAATGTTTTTAAATTGTATGCTTGCCTGATTGTTTTATTATCACTAAGTACTATCCTTGCCAAACCGAGATCCCTTATTATGAACCATTTAATCACTAGAAATAGTGAGCGCGAATATTGTGAATAGGCCTATTGGGATTGACGAATCCCATTTGTATTGACTAAGTTCAAACAAATGCATTAATATTTGAGACATTAGGTATGACGGCAAAGTACCTACCGGGATAACTCCGCCGATCGATATTGGTACACGTTAACGTTTTGGTGTCATAAGCTTAGTAATTGATAATAACTGTTCCGGGCGTATAACAACGTGGCCCATCTTTGTTTTCCAAACATTGGTGTGAGTCTATAGCTCACACTACCAACATATTGTGTTCAAACATTAAACAAACTCTATGAATATCACTCAACCTTTGTGTTGACCTCTCAAGCATGTATTTCAGGTTCATGACGATCAAGGATGGCACGGAAGGGCACGGATACTCAAGAGGGCTATAAATTTTATTATCATTCAAAAACTCACTTAATGTGATTTGTAAACATGGAACCATTTGGGACCTCATTTTGTAATCTCTGATATTTATACAATTTGAATGATAAATCTTTTTAAAACGACTCAATTGGAGTTCGTTTTCTATTATTGTGACTATTGTGCCGTCGAGTAACACCCAGTTTGAATTCCGCTGCATCCATGAATTGGGGGTGTTACAGATGTTTGGGTGTGCACCTCCACCATCAGGTTAGTTTGTTGTTTTTCATTTTTTTTCCATTTTTGTTTTTTTTAATGTGTTGTTATTTTCTCAAAATTGCTTATGTCGATTTACGTGAGTCTTCAAATACGGTTGGTTTTGTGGACTCTTCTTTTGTTTGTGACTTTACTGCTTGTATTGAGAAGAAAGAATATCTTTTTTTTTTTTTTTTTTTTTTTTTTTTTTTTTTTTTTAAATTAATCTATAAATTTTAAGTAGTAAGTTGTTATTTATTATTGTTTTCAGAACATTCCGTCCTCGTTTCACAAGCATCAAATGAAACTTGGTCATCGCGAGGTGTGGGTAAAGGCAGGAGGATTTTCGTTTTATATGTCGATTAAAATACAAGCTAATAAAAGTAGGAAACCAAACCGTAATACGCATGTTTTGTTGGTTGGTGATTGGATTCGGGTGCAGGCTGTTTTGGATTTAAGCATTGGCTATAAGATGCTGTTTGATGTTGTATCTGGTAACATTTCTTTTGTTGGTTGTTTATCTTTCCATGTATGCAAGTTGGTTTGACTGTTTGTTTCTGTAGTATGTTGATATAGTTTTTTGTGTATTGGTATTTGGTAAGTGGTTATCTATGTTTGTGACTTGATAAGATGATTAGTAGTTATTTATGGGGCTATGTATCCTTTTGCACCGATGTTAATTGTATGTATATAATTCTCCTTATTTGATGTATATATTTGAGTGTATCAAATGTGTTTGTAATTATGAATTGTTTTGTTTATTTTGTTGTTCTGAATTTAACAGTTTGAATGTTTAAGTCAAAGTCATTGTCAGGAAGAGCGTAAAGTTGATGCCCATCTTTTAGTAGATGTGGAAAACTAGAAGGGGAGGGGGGGGGGGGGGGTTGAATAATTTTACGTCTTTTTAATTTGTTATAAAAGATAGTTTGAGTGTTTTCTTTAATTTCAAAAATTTAGATTTGATATTATGTGATCACAAGACTTGCACAATATAAACAACAATAAATATGTGTGATATAGCAATAATAATGTAAGTAAAGAAGTAAATGAGAGATGGAAAGATCGAACCGCGAGACAAGAGATTTATAGTGGTTTGGCTACAAGGGCACATTCCTTGCCCTACTCCACTCCCCGAGCACCTAACTCGAGAGTTTTCTTCACTATGTCAACAAGCTCCCTTATGGCGGAGAAAACCTTAACACACCAATGTACACACCACAACTTCGTCACAACAAGATCACACCTTATTCACAACTACTTCACACCTATCTATCTTCACACTTATCTACTTCACATCTATCTACTTCACAACTATCTACTTCCCAACAATCTTCTTCACACCTATTTTCTTCACAACTATCTACTCTCCAACAATCTTCTTCACACCTATTTTCTTCACAACTATATTAATCTACACACTAAGCTAAACTATCTTCTACCAAATATTCACAACAAATAACACAAAGAAATATGTGTAATGAATGATGCTCTAACAACTTGGATGTGGAGGTCACAACAAGTTGTAATACTTCTTGTCTTAGAGGATAGAAGTATTCTTCTCTTGCACTTGAGAGGTTGATGTTTGGATCACTTTGAAACAAAGATTTATGAATGTATGATCAAAGGATTAAGAAAATAGAAGTGGAGATCTAGAACATAAAGTTTAGGAGTGCAAAAGGTGAGAAAAATCTGTGAAATGAACCAAAATTTATAGGGAACAATTTTACTGTTCTGGAGAGTGGCCGGTCCCCTTAATTAGAGGCCGGTCCCCTTAAAGATTAAGGGGTCCGCCTTATGAATTAAGGGGGCCGCCCCTCCAGAACGTTGGAATTGTTTGTCCTTTAGTGGGGAAGGTTTTTCTGGATAAAATTTGCCATTTTTAGTTGGAAATTTAAAATCATATATTTATAATGAATTAAACATATTTTTTTAATTCCAAAAGTGTTTTTATAAAAGATATAAAATGTTTATGAAATTTTATAATAGTTCTAGTGATTTAGAAATTTTTTCCTTTGATCATAGATTGCAATAAACACTTTGTTTATTCATACCTTAAATGATTTGGATGTAAAGAAGATATTAATCACTAAATACTTGTTTACGTCATCAATTTTAGTTCAATGAGTTTATGTTTTGTAATTATCAAAACATAGAGATATTGATAATATGTTAACAATGTTTTTAGGCATTATTTATGTCGACAATCTCCCCCCTTTTTGATGATTACAAAACCTTAAACTCATTAGGTCTAAAAATTAATTTTTAGACAAGTATTTTTAGAGTTTAATATTCTCTTCTCCCCCTTTTTGTAAAATCAAAAAGGTTAAACCGATTAAGCTTTATAAAAGAAGTTAAACGGGTAGAAAGCTCCCCATTGATGTATGCTCCCCCTCATTTGAGAGCACCAAGGAAACGAGCTATGGAAAGCTTGGCTACAAAAAATATGTGAGTAGAACAAGACATATATATGCAAAGCAACAATTATGAAAATAAAAATAGATTCATTCAAGCATATATGAGATGATCATAGAAATGATCATCATTACAACATTCACTATGCTTGAAGCATATTGATTACAATTAAAACAAAAGAAACAACATAGTCCTAAATTGCCGAAGAGAGCACTTGGATTTGCTTGCAACCCATGGTTGAGTGTTTTATTTGCTTGAGGGGAACATAAGCATAAAGCTTATTTGTTTGATGGAGATGGATATGGAGTGGGGTATGGAGCGGACGAGGTGGATCTCACGATGTTGTATCGTGTTAAGGGTGGTATTGGATGAGGACGAGTGAGAAGATATTCAATCCAAGAAATATCTTCACTCAAGTAGAGGCTTTGTTTTTGAAGGAAGATGCAACAAGGGCAAAAGTGAGTGTGGTTTGTAACTTAATCCAAGTTGAGAGAGTGAGGTAGGCAATTTGCATAGGGTGATGATGGAGGTTGCCCTTTGTTGCGTTGTGCAAGGTGCATAGCAAGGAGATCACTAAGATCATGGATTTGGTTTATTTCATCAAGGAACTTTTGCTTTTCCGTGGCAATGTGGAGAGAATCATTGTGTTGATATGGATGAATTGGGTTTGTGTAGTTGGAATTGAAATTGTTGGAAGTGTAGTTTGATGGTTGATTAAACTTGTATGGATCATTATAAGTGGTTGGAGGTTGAGATGTGTAGTTTGGTATGAAAGAAGATGTTTGACCAATGTTGTATGGTTTGTAAAGAGGATCAAATGAATGTCCTTGTGGGTTTGGTGTAAAGTTTGGGAAGTAAGTAGTTGGAGGTGTTGAGTGGTTTCCAACTTCATTGGTTATGATGGATTTGTTTCGAGGGCTTTTTCTTCGCCAAACGGGTTTTTTCGTCATTCTTGCTAGCCTTGAGGCTTTTAGTTTTGGTTTGTTTGGAGAGGTCATGATGAGATGAATGGAGAGTTTTGAAGATTGGGGATATTTATAGTGTAAGATTTTTGTGTTTATGGATGGATAAAGTTTGTTTGAGAGATTAGGACAAAATATGTTGGTGAAAATTGGGAAATGTAGGTTGAAATGGGCTAAAAAGTAGAAAAGATTCTGCAAACCCGACCATCAGATGACCGGTCCCCTTAATGATTAAGGGGGCCGCCTTACATAATTAAGGGGGGCGCCCATCTGGTGATTTCCAGATTTCCAGAATTGAGTTTTTGGCAGAAAATTTTCAGAAAGGATGTGTTTTTGGGTTTGGATTCAAGCAAGTTCAACTCTTTGAGGCAATATAGCATCTAATCTAATCATAATATAGCATGCATGAAAAAACACTTAAGTAAATGAGCAAACAAGTAATTAATAAAAATCTAGAAGAGATAAGCAAAGGCAAGGACACTTTAACATCCTAGAGCAACTATCTTAGATAAAAGGCAAAGGTAACTAGTGAGTGAAAAACTAGTGATGGAACAAGATAACAACGTTGTTAGTGATTTTGTCCTAGTGTGTGCCTATATGCAACAAATGTGGAGTTATGATTGTTTCGACTCCTAAATGCAAATAAGAAAACTTCCTAAGAAACAATCCGAAATCTCCTTGATTCGATTTTTGCTCGATTCATGAAGGTCAATGATATATATTAGATTATATATTTTGACGATTCATGAGAGATTTTATGCATGATTTGAGAGAAAGTTTTTAGAATTTGTCAACAATGCAAGGAAAATAGTTTTCATATATTTCCTAGATGTGAGAGTATTTTTAAAGAAAATTTGATTGGGTTTTACAAGAATATATATGCAATAAAAATGAGGTTTTCCAATCTTTAATTTTGTGTGAAATAGATTCCTAGACTCAAATATGAATAGGTGGAAGAAAAATAAGTTTTATGCAAGTAATAAGTTGTGTAAATGCAATTAAATTTAGTCAACTTGTTCCATCATTCCTAATCCTAAACGCAAGTGGTTGAATAATTCACGCTTAAGGGGTTTAGTGAATATATCCGCAATGTTGTCTTCCGATGCAACCTTTTCTATAGATATGTTTCCTTTTTATACATTGTCCCTAAGGAAGTGGTGGCGTATTTCTATATGTTTAGTCCTAGAGTGTTGAACCGGATTTTTACTTAAATCTATCACACCTTTGTTATCGCACATAATAGGAACATTTTCTAACCTAATGCCATAGTCTATGAGAGCTTGTTTCATCCATAGTGCTTGTTGACATGCCTTTCCAGCGCTTACATATTCGGCTTCGGTGGTAGAAATAGCAAGAGCGGTTTGCTTTTTCAAGAACCAAGATGTTAGACAACATCCCATGAAAGTGCAAATACCGCTAGTGCTCTTTCTATCTACGTAGTCTCCCACATGATTCGAATCGGCATAGACGATGGTCTCTATGCCGGATCCCTTAGGATACTATAATCCTAAGTGTATAGTGCCTTTAATGTATCGGAAGATATGCTTAACCACTTCTAGATGAGAGGTTTTGGGATCCTCTTAAAACCGAGCACAAAGGCAGACACTAAACATGATATCGGGTCTACTTGCCATTAAGTATAGCAAACTACCTATTATTCATCTATACTTAGTGTTATCTACAGATTCACCTTCATCATCCTTTGTGAGTTTCACTTCCGTAGACATGGGAGTTTTCATGGGTTTTGAGTCTTCTAGGCCAAATTTCTTAAGCATTTCCTTAATGTACTTAGATTGGTTAAAGAATATTCCATCTTCTAATTGTTTTATTTGTAATCCTAGGAAGAAGTTTAGTTCACCCATCCTACGCATCTCGAACTCATCATGCATGATTTTGGCAAATTCATCACACATTTCTTGACGAGTCGATCCAAATATAATGTCGCCAACATATATTTAAACAATAATGAGATTTGGGTCTTTCTTTTTAGTGAAAAGAGTTTTATCTACAATTCCCATGGAATAATTATGTTTAATAAGGAAAGCTTTTAATCGATCATACCAAGCTTTGGGAGCTTGTTTGAGTCCATATAAAGCTTTCTTTAACTTATAAACATAATCAGGTTTTGCGAAGTAAATGAATCCCGGAGGTTGTGCCACATAAACCTCCTCATTGATAAAACCGTTGAGGAATGCACTTTTCACGTCCATTTGGAATAACTTAAAGTCTAGGGCGCATGCATAGGCAAGTAATATCCTAATAGATTCTAGTCTAGCTACGGGGGCATATGTTTCGTCATAATCAATTCCTTCTTGTTGATTATAACCTTGGGCAACTAACCTAGCTTTATTCCTAGTTACTATTCTATTTTCATCTAACTTATTCCTATATACCCATTTAGTTCCTATGATGGTCATATTAATTGGATTTGGAACTAATTCCCAAACATCATTTGCCTTAAATTGATTTAATTCTTCTTGTATAGCTATAACCCAACTTTCATCTTTTAATGCTTCATTAATATTCTTAGGTTCTATTGCTGAGAGGAAACAAAAAAAGTTATTTTTATATTTGGCTTGTGACCTAAGGGTTTTTTTGATTAAGATGTCCTATTATATTATCTAATGGATGTGATCTATTATATTATGTCCACTCCCCGAGCACCTAACTTGAGAGTTTTCTTCACTATGTCAACAAGCTCCCTTATGACGGAGAAAACCTTACACACCAATGTACACACCACAACTTCGTTACAACAAGATCACACCTTATTCACAACTACTTCACACCTATCTATCTTCACACTTATCTACTTCACACCTATCTACTTCACAACTATCTACTTCCCAACAATCTTCTTCACACCTATTTTCTTCACAACTATCTACTCTCCAACAATCTTCTTCACACCTATTTTCTTCACAACTATCTTAATCTACACACTAAGCTAAACTATCTTCTATATTCACAACAAATAACACAAAGAAATATGTGTAATGAATGATGCTCTAACTACTTGGATGTGGAGGTCACAACAAGTTGTAATACTTCTTGTCTTGGAGGATAGAAGTATTCTTCTCTTGCACTTGAGAGGTTAATGTTTGGATCACTTTGAAACAAAGATTTATGAATGTATGATCAAAGGATTAAGAAAATAGAAGTGGAGATCTAGAACAGAAAGTTTAGGAGTGCAAAAGGTGAGAAAAATCTGTGAAATGAACCAGTATTTATAGGGAACTATTTTACTGTTCTGGAGCGTGGCCGGTCCCCTTAAAGATTAAGGGGGCCGCCTTATGAATTAAGGGGGCCGCCCCTCCAGAACGTTGGAATTGTTTGTCCTTTAGTGGGGAAGGTTTTTCTGGATAAAATTTGCCATTTTTGGTTGGAAATTTGAAATCATATATTTATAATGAATGAAACATATTCTTTTAATTCCAAAAGTGTTTTTATAAAAGATATAAAATGTTTATGAAATTTAATAAAAGTTCTAGTGATTTAGAAAAATTTTCCTTTGATCATAGATGGCAATAAACACTTTGTATATTCATACCTTAAGTGATTTGGATGTAAAAAAGATATTAATCACTAAATACTTGTTTACGTTATCAATTTTAGTTCAATGAGTTTATGTTTTGTAATTATCAAAATATAGAGATATTGATAATATGTTAACAATGTTTTTAGGCATTATTTATGTCAACAGTAGAGTTTAATTCTGTTCTGTTGTATGCTTGTATCTCTTATCGCCCAGGTCAATGTGGCAGAGGTGCTGGGTTAGTATTATACAAAATACTAGGGGCTGTAAAATGGGTTGGGTCGGGCAGATTATAACTGCTCCAAACAATTTGTTTTGAAAGTTGGTCAAAACATGTTTTTTGTATATGTATAAGTATTTTAATATGATCACAAATTCTTATTAGTAATTACATCAATAAGCTAAACTTTTCATTCTTAGACTTTTTTAGAAGATGCTATGCGTCTGAATACATTTGACACTTTTATATTTGACCCGTTGACATTGTATACAAATGTGCCGAACTCCATTGGTGAGCATTCTTGTTTCTTTTTTTGAGTTTTGTTATGACTTCAACTACCTTTTTGCTAAACAGTTATATTTTGGAAGGCAATGAGCTTGAATTCTACATGAAGAAGCTTCAAAGAAAGAAGGTCAAAGTTGTTGTAGCTGTATAAAGTATAAACCTTTTGTGTATTTTGTTTCTTGTGAGACATATTGTGTTAGTATGTTGGAACTTGAATTCTTTTGTTTTGTTTCATTAACACATTGCTAGACCAAGCTGTAGTGGCATGTTTTGTTCAAATCATATAATGTTATAATGTGGGCTTGTCTTGTCACAAATTAGTAAATTATCTTTTTTATTTTTCTTAGTGATAACTGGAATATGTTGTTTTTGTTGCAAGATATGACTATCATTAGAAAATAGTGTTTTATATGACTACTTTTTCCAAACAATGTAAATCATGTAGAATGTGAGCAACGAATACATGTCTTAACTTGGACAATCATGATGGAATTCTATACTCGTATAACACACAAAGGTGACTTATGATTCATGGTTTTTGCATACTCTAATTATATGGTAAGTGGTCATGGTTATTGGTATTGATGAGGAACCCAACTTTGATTGTTTGAAGACAGAAATGTTTTTTGGTGGCTGTTATAATGTATTTAAATAAAATATAAGCATTCGTTCAAACAACACATAGTATTGTTTAAGTAAAAATTAGACATAAAACAATAGATATTAAAATATCTCAATTAATGTCTTGAGCTAGTACATTCTTTCGGAATGCATTGGCACGTCCCTTGACACACTGGGCAGTAATAATCATCATCTTCATAATATTCTACGAAGTCGCAATTTGCGAATTCCCAATCATTTAGCCATTCACTTTCCGTCATACTATGTGGTATATTAGCATTCGTTTTTGCTTTTTTGGTATTTTTACTCAAATCTTCAACATTAACGGCTTCAACCTCATCAGCCTTTGTACCGTTTCTTTTTTGTTAGCACCAACTTTTAATGTGTTGTTTGATGTGGCCTTGATATTCTTTAAAAGGGGGTTGTCATCATAGGAAATCTGTGTCAAAATGTATACATCAAATAAGTTTGTTGTACGATATGTGTGAATGCTTTTGTTGAAACAATGAGTGCAATGAAATTGTTTTTTGGTTGTTAGTTATAATATTATAGATTCAAATGAATTTACAAATAAAGTACGTGAATTATGTGACGGTTGTCTTTTTGATTACCTTTTCGTCCTCTGAATCTTCGATGATTATGATATCCTTTATATTATGGCTGTGGTAGTTTGGCAGGTCTTTTTTGTTTGTCATCTGAAGAGATAGAAGAACAAAATAACTAATTATATGATTTGAATTTACTTTTATAAAATGAATGTAAGGGGTTTTTTTTAGTCTAACATACATTGTCATTCTTCGTTAATACTTTTTCTTGTGTTTTTGCATTGAATGTAGTTGTTAGGTTTAGCTGAGGTTCTTCGCACGTTCCTTTCGATATGTTTTCTTGTAATCTATGATAAAACAATAATAGATTATCAGAGTGTCAAAGTTGGCTTTCTTTATGTTAGTTTGTTTTTACCTTTCTTTAAACAAAGTTATTTGTTTGTTTGTTGTTGTTGTTGATATAAATTTTCGATGCTTTCTTGATGCTTGATACTTGTTGTTTGTCTGCATTTACGTTCACCTTCAGTAATTATATTAGTGCATCCAAATTATGGTTTGGTTTAAAATGTATATGAAAGGAAGAAGTTTTACTTTCCCATATGTTAATTTTGGCTAGCTTGAGAATCATGACGATAGGGTCGGTTCTTGCGATATTTTTGTCGATGTAGTCTTGTAAAGCATCAGCATCATCTTCCCATAAAATACATTGTATCTTCTGGCCGTTGTTATATATAAATGGGTAGGTTAGTAAAGTCAATAACTATACTTCATAAGTATTGATGACGAACCTTGTATTTTGAAGCTCATATTCAATCAGGTTTGTTGGTTTCTGGTCCACAGTGACTTGTTTGAGACTATTTGCCCAATTACATCTGCAAATTTAATTTCATGTTAGTTTTTTGTCGTTTTTTGAAATATTAAAATTTACGATTTATTATAAATTACCAAAAGCTGTTTCCTTGTTGATTCTGTTGTTGATAATTGAGTCGAACGAAACAAACTCAAAACCGTCGCTTTCAGTTTCGAAGTCGTCTGTAACTGCAACACAAGTGTTAGGAATATAAATATTCATATGAAAGACTCGATCACCCCGAGCATCTAATAGCATTAAGTTAGCTCATAGTCATTACTATCATTAGTTAGTATTAGTTTAGTTTAAGTAACATCGTGGAGGAAGGACAGGTCTTTACCTACTGTACACGCGATCCACAGCCCGCAGGAGGACGTTTAGTATGTAACTATAAATATCCCTCTCCACATGTGGAGAGGGTTGGAACTTTTCATACTTTCAATCTAATACATTCATCTTCTCTCACTAGAAGTCTCCCGCTCTCTTTACTTTCTCTCTCTAACTTCTCTCTTGAATTCTTACTTACATTTGATCCATATATACAAGAACCATACATGTTATTATTATGAGTATCCTACAATTGGTATCAAGAGCCATGGTTTCATCTTAGGGACTTGGTATACTCGTAGCTTTGATTGGTTTTGTGTTTGTCTTATGGTTCAAATGTTTTTCTTAGTAAACACCTTATTATGATCTTGTTTGAGTTTTGATTGGTGATATTGTTGTACTTTCATGATTAGAAGTGTTTGAGGTACTTAGTGTTTCACTTGGATAGGTTGAATCACTCATTTATTAGGTGTTTGATGAAATTTGAGTTGTTTCTCTTGTTAGAGATTTGGTTCTCGGTATAATATTCTTCATAGCAAGTTGCTTCGGACTTGGTAGCGATTTGGACGAATTATGGCAGCGATTTGTTAGTTTTAGTATTTTGGGAAAAGTGGAAAAATCGCTGAAAGCGACTGGTTTGTCCCTTATGACTAGCGATTTGTCAGGGTTCGTCCTCTAGTGGCAGTAGCGATTTTCCTTTAGCAAGTTGGTGCCTAGCGATTTGACAGTTCTGGTAGCGAGTTGTCAGCTTTTTTTTCCTACTGTGACATTAGTGATTTAGTACTAGCGGTATGTATTCTAGCGAGTTGGTAACTAGCGATTTGGTGGTTTGCGTGTTGTGGATTCAGCGAGTTGGTTATCAGCGAGTTGTGCTTGGTTAGCAATTTGTTGGAGATTTGATGTCTAGTGACTTGTGATTTGTTACTTGAGCTTTATTATATCTTGTGTCACTTTAGTGATACAATATTTCACTATGTCTACTGACTCAGATCTCTCAAAGTCTGAGATATTCAAATTTGGCGATACTGATGTTGATCCTATGAACTTTAACCATATGCAACGAATAAATGGGACTAACACTAACAATTTCAATATCAAATCAAGTTGCTCGAATCATCAAGTTGATGAGGTTTAAGGGTCAATTGTGTTACCGACAAATACGGAAAATTGCATAGAATGTCTTCAATTACTTCACTCACATATCAAGAGTGTCTTTGAACAACCAGGATACTTGGGCGGATACAGATGCGCATTTGAGACACTCTTTGGCCAAGACGTTGGCACCTTTACAGTCACAATGACTTTGTACTTAGATCAACTTCAACAACAACTTGACAAAGAAGAATTCTCTGAAAGTTGTTGCATGGCTGCTTTCGTTGTGATTCACAAACAACTCCAAGTGTTCATTGACTCCAAATTCACAATAGAGTATGATTATGACTATCCAATGACGAGTAAGTGTTTTGCCAATTACACTAGAGTCGAAGTTGATACATTCAGGGTCACACTACTGCGACTTACTAAGAATGTTAAGGAGTTCATTGAGGCACGGGCACTTGATCAGCAATGCAGTGACACGACCAATGATAAGATGATCAAATGACTCTTCTAGAAGTTCGTCTACACGTGCCTTGGATAATGATCGTCAACAAGATAGGGAACAACTCCCATCTTTAGAGGTTCCCGTCACTGATCAGCTCTGTGTGCTCTCTGATAATGATGTGCATACTAATCATGTTTTGCCCACTTATGACACATATCCATTGGAAAAGACTGATAGTGATACCATGTCTAATTCAATTAATATGAATCATAAAGGGGGAAAATGTGATCAGAATGAGAAAATTGGTGATGTGTCAAGTCATTCGGTTTCAGCTAAACCTTTTAAATCAAATGAGATGGTTGATATAAGTGTATTCAAAGAACTTTCAAACAGATTTTCTCAACTCAAAAACCATTGCATTTCACTTGAAATTGCAATGCAACAAAATGAAGAAAGTATTCTAATTAACCAACCATGCAAAAACTCGGAACTTCCTGAGCTCCGTGAATATTTTATGATCAATGATTTAAAAACACAGCTTGCAGCCAAAGACTTGACAATCAACTGTCTCAAACATAATTTTGCTGAGATGAATGATATGTGTAGTAACATTAAGGCTATGGCTAAACACGACAATAACATTGATTCTACTACAATTACTGAATTGGTGCACAAAGTGGCTGTGCTGCATAATGAAAATGAGACTTTGAAAAGACATTGTAAAACCCTAAATGAGTATAGCAAAGAAGAAAGGTCTAAAACTGCAAAACACACAACATCTTTGATGTTGGATCGATATACTCTGACCAAACTACTTTGTAGCTTGTAAGGGTTTAACAATATTGAATAAACTCAACACTATTAATTTTGAATCACTGTTTTATCTTGTAAAGTATGCGGAATCTACTAACACAAAGCTTAAGAAGAACTTTTATATTAACCAAACTTTAAACCTGCTTTGTTACACAGATTCACTAACAATCCCTAACTATTTATCAACTTAGATCGACTCTAAAACTTATGAGAACTTCTCTAAAACTTGTATCGACTAATACCTCTTAAGGCTCTTTATATAGATAACCTTAAGTCGGTTTACAACATATAATCCTTGAACGACAAGTCATTATCCCTAACTAATTCTAGAATATTCGTTCAATATTACACATTAATCCTTATCTAATATTGCACACCACTCTTTGTTTCCTTCGAAGTATTTTAAACATTCTTCAATAATAGCAGTACTTTGACTTTTTCCTTCAGCAGTACTTTGACTTTATTCTTCATGCAGCAGTACTTTGACATCCAGAAGTACTTTGATATTTTATATCCCAACAATCCTCCCCTAACTTGAACTCCACTTGCTTGATTTCAAGTTTCTTTGTTATCTTTAATCTTCAGATCTTTAATCATTCAGAAAAATTGTTTCTTTATTTCTTTATCTTCTATCTGTCATGTGTCAAAGTACTCTTCATCAGCATCTTGTCTTTCAATATATCTTCTCAGCAACTCAACAACATTTTGGTACAGTGATCATCAAATCTTAAAACTTTCATACTATTCTCATCACTTCCAGGTGTGTTAACTCCTGTGAGAGATGAATCATTGAAAATTATGATTTTTAGCAAATCATCAGCTATCAACGGATTTGATTAGTCTTTACCAATAGCCGTTTGCTATGGACTAGCAAACTCTTGATCACTTGGAGTATGGTGAGTTGATAACCATATAGTTTTTGGTAAACTATCAACCATAAACGGATTTGATTATCACATCAGAGCCGTACCCTCATGATGAGTCAAACTCTTTCTTGTCTGTTAAACATGGTGAGTTGATTACCATTTGTTGTGTAGTATAAATACTAACACCATGTGTTGCTTTTCAAATCCTTTTTCCTTTTCTTTTAAACATCAAAACATTTTATTTATTTTTATTTTAAAGGACTTATACTGGTTTATATCAGCAAGCAGTACTTTGTTAAAGTACTGTTTGTTTTTGCAGTACTTTGAAAAATACTTTATTTTACAAAACAAATCATACCAGTATTATGCAATATTACTCTTCAGACTTGATCCATCTGATAAATAGCTTGATAACATCCAAAGCTACTTCAGATTCATCTTCAAGTTCCATTCTATGATCCAGCATTCTGAGCAGAATTTCTCTAATCAATGGATATCTCCTATCAGCCAGCATATGAATCATGGTACCATCTTCCATCTCTAGTGTATGAACTCCTGATGACTCAAAGAATCTCCATCTTGTTATTTCCCAATTCTCTTGATCATTCCACAGAGGATCAACACTTGTTTCTTCAGTTTCCCAGATGGTAATTAAGTCTCCAAGCAAAATTAATCCCACTCCTGAAGCTTCAATCTCTGTATAGTATGTCTGCACTTGCACATATAAGTCATACAAATCTGCCCTTGTAATACAATGCAACACATCCCATAACATATTGAATGTTGTAAAGCTTTCATCTTCTCTGTGGATCATAAAATAATTCCCTTCTTTTGATTCAACCACAGAAAATGAGATTATCTTGGACTTCTTTCCAGAATCTTCAATCTTCTTATTCTCAAAGTCAACAACTCTGAAATAATTTCTAAGTTCATCAACTGTGTCTTCATGAATCATCTTCAGCCTTTTTGACAGTTGATCATCTTGAGCTAATTTCTTTCTTTTCAATCTCCTTTGCTCAGCTTCTTCCTTTCTTATATCTTCTAATTTCCTCTTTCTATCAACTTCCATGGGCACATAGTTTTCTACTTCTTTTCTGATATCTTCTTGTACTTTATCCCACAGAGCTTTCACTTCTGGATACCTTTGTTTATGTAAATTCTTGTATCCCTTTCTTCTCAAGAAACTTATCATCCAGTTCCTTTCCTGAGCTTTAGTCATTGGCTTCTTTGTAATTGGCCTACTAACTTCTGCCAAATACTCAGCATCATATTCAGCTTGTTGCTTCTTAGCAAGCTCTAAATCTTCTGCAATCTCTAATTCTTTAATCTGAGCAATAGAAAATTTCTTCTTTTTCTTCTTAGTATCTTTCTGAACCTTGATCCCTTTCCCTTTATTTTTTGGATCTAGCTCTTCTGATTCAGAAGTACTTTCAACATCTTTTTGTGCAGGCTCAGAAATATGTATTCCTCCAGTAGGTCTTCTCAAATTCATCATAACTTGAGCAATTGTTTCATCATCACTTGCAGTATGTACTCTTACTTCTTCTTGATGTACAAAAGTAGAAGGACCAGCTTCATCTTCATAATTCCTCCTTGTAGAAGGTCCAGCTGCAATGACTCTACTTTCATCAATATTCCTAGAAGAAGTACCTTGCTCAACAGTACCTTGCAGACTTATGTTTTCTGCAGCAGTACTTTGAACACCATCACTTTGAATGTTCTGTGCATCTACATCCTGCTTAACATTTTCTTGCTCAGCATCTTCTTGCTCATTCTCTTTCTCTTGTGCAATATTTTCATCCTCTTGTGCAATATTCATATCTTTTTCAATATAGTTTTCTGGTTGAAAAGTCTTTGGACCTTCTGAATATTGCCACAAATGAGCATCTTTTGAATATTTAACTTCATCATCATCTTTATCCAAATTCTCATCTTGATTCCTCCCCAATTTGGTAAATGATGACCTCCTATGCTTCCTCTTGGATTTAGAAGACTTCTTTGAAGATTTTGACTTTGGCTTCTGAGACTGCTTCTTTTCATTCACATAAAGCCTAAAATTCTGAACAAGAGGCCAAACCAATTTCTTCAATCTTCTGAACTTCCTCCTTAGCTTCTTGATTTCTGCAGCTTGAGCATTAACAGTTGTCTTCATCTTCTCCAATTCCTTAGCCAAATCAGAAGTACTCACAGCACCTTCAATTCCCTCATCTCCTCTAGGTGTTTGAAGCCCACCTGTGGAAGTATAATCATTGGGAGTAGGTACCTGTGAATCCTCTGAAGCATTACCTTTAGAAGAAGTACTTTGTGGAGAAGTACCTTGAGCTGAAACAGATTTATCCAAGGAAGCTGATACTGAGGGAGTCCTTTCACTTCAAACAACATGCTGAGGAGAAACAATCGGTGGTGTAGATGTACGTACTGAAGTAGAATGCTCAGCAGAATTAGGTTGATCATCATTATTAGAATGTGCAGAACCACTATTGTCTTCTTCATCCCTAACAGCTTGAGCAACCTCTAACATATAAGCATTTAGAGGTGTATTCCTACCCGAAAAATTTACTCCCTTATGAGACATAAAAGTGAACACTTTATATGGCATCCTAATGGTAGGTACATAATCCCGAGGTTTGGGTATCCCATCTAATGGATTCTCTAAAAGCAATTGAACAAATCTAGGATACATTAGAAAGTGTTTGCCAGCCTTAATATGAGTAAGCATACCTTCAAGGATCATGTATGAGAAATTGAAAGGTTGATTTGTAATAAGACCAACAAAATCAGAAGCTATGGAATGGCTAAACTGATCCCAAGCAGTACTCTTTGGACTCAAACAATGAAGCAAAACATGAATAAGAAATTTCCAATGAGGACTAACCATAGCCTTCTGTAAAGTAAGCTTAGTCAAAGGACCTTCATATCCAATGTCTCTGAGTGTGTTCCAAATCTCTTGTTTTCCAAACAAAACAGAGCCTCCTTCATCATCAAATAACAGAGCCTCTCTGATTGAAGCTTCTGTGACACGAATAGCTCTCCCAGCAACTGTAGCAGTAATGATATCCTCTCCATCTTCAACCTGTGACCTTGCTGTATCCCAAAAAGCTTGAATCCAAGGTCCAATAATCTCTGGGTTGACTAGGATGGAGTAACAGATGTTGGTTCCAGTGAGAAAGTCAATAATACCATGAAAGTCAAGGTTATCTTGGGTTTTCTCAAGGTTTGCTATCATGTTGTCTTTGGTATTGGTGCGTCGATTAGCCATGGTGATTAGGGTTAGAGTGAGAAAAGTTATGATCGATTTAAAGTAGGAATGAGTTTATATAACAAGAAAGGTGAATAAGGGTGAATAAAAAGAAAATATATGAGGTTTATATAAGGATAAGATACAAAAAATCACGGTTAATTAATAATTTTACCGTTATTTTTGGAAGTAATTATCCCCATATCTTTCGAAAGTTTGTTAGCCGCAAATCTGACCGTTGGAACAGTATCTGACACGTCAGCGAACCCTTTAATAGCACCAAGCAGTACGTTCCATAAAATATGGAGCAGTACTTTCCGTTATAAACTCACACAGTATGTTGACCAAAGTACTTTCCAAAAAAATCTTGAATGTTGACCATTTGACCAAAATATCTTTTAAAGTCAACCCTGATTAATGACTATCTCCCCAAATTAAATCCCAAAGCTACCATGGTAAGTGAACATCAATACACTTCATTAAATGCCCATGTACCTTTATTTTGCTTATAAAAACAACTTTACCAACAACAACTTGCAGTCATCTTTTCTTTCTTTAACATAACACAAAAACTAGTAAGCTCAATGAGTCATATTCCAATTGTGAACATCTCTTCAGACTCAGATGGCACCACTGATTCAAAGATAAGTTACTACTCTGATTCTGAGTTTGAAGATCCAGGATGGTCAGATTATTTTCCTCCTCATGTACAGTGGATGGGACTCCAAGAATCTTCCTCAACAATAAGTGCTGCCAACTCTACCATAACTGATGCGGGTAGTACTACCAACAAAAAGTCCAAGAAGAAGAAAGTTATCCCTGGTTCATCTCTGGCTAATGAGCTTCCACATGCTTTGACTCAAGCCCTGGAATCAGCAATTCAGAACATGAAGTGGCCTGCTCCAAGGAAAGAGAGACCTCCCAAACAGGTTCTTGGCCTGGCTTGCCCAAGAAAGCAGGCTTCTTTTGATGACAAGAGAAAAACTGCTCAAAAGGGAAAGCATAACTATGAGGGCAAGGGAAAAAGGCCTATGGAGTAGGTGTGTAGAGCTTAGTAGTAGGTTGTGGTAGATGTGTGTTTGTTGTGTCTTTTCTGTGTCTGTATCTGTATCTTGGGAACAACAATGGTGATGTTGAAACTTTCTGAATGGTTGTTGCAAGAACTTTGTTGAATGATGAATAAAATATTTTTCTTTTAAATGATACATGTAGCCTCCCCTCAAATAATGACTAACTAATAACTACTAATGCCTCCCCTAAAAAATAGCTTACATATTAATCATGCCAATACTCACAACCAAAAAGGTAAATCTTGAAACATCAAAGCCCTTTGTGAGTAGATCTGCTACATTATCATCAGTATGAACTTTAACCACATTGATAAGCCTGTGTTCATAGCAATCTCTTATAAAGTGATGTCTAATCTGAATGTGCTTGGTTTTGGAATGATACACTGGATTCTTGACAATACAGATAGTACTCTCATTATCAATGTTGATAGGAGTATTCTTGAAATTGAATCCATAATCCAAAAGCTGATTCTGCAACCAAAGTACTTGTGCACAACAACTTGCAGCAGCTACATACTCTGCTTCAGTGGAAGAAGTTGCTGCAATTGTTTGCTTCTTACATTGCCATGACACTAATCTGCTTCCAAGGTACTGGCATCCTCCAGTTGTGGATCTTCTGTCATAGTTATCTCCAGCATAGTCACTGTCTGAACAAGCTTGGAGATGGAAAGGTGAATCTCTAGGATTCCATAAGCCTAGCTTAGGATGTTGCCTAAGATACCCGAAAATTCTCTTGATAGCATTCAAGTGAGATACCTTTGGATTAACTTGATGTCTTGCACATAAATATATAGCAAAAGTTATATCAGGTCTTGATGCAGTTAAATACATGAGACATCCAATCATAGACCTGCATAGGGTGACATCAACATCTTCTCCTTCTTCATCTTTTCCCAAAGGTTTGTTAGTATCCACTGGTGTAGATGTAGGCCTAACAGTTGTGAAATTGAATCTCTTAAGAATATCTGCGACATACTTATCTTGACAAATATTTATTCCACTGCTTGACTGTTGCACTTGAAGTCCCAAGAAGAAGGTTAATTCTCCCATTGAACTCATCTGAAACTCTTTCTGCATAAGATCTTCAAATTCTTTCACCATAGATTGCCTGGTAGCACCAAAAATAATTTCATCTACATACACTTGGACAAGCATACTATCCTTCTTATCTCTTTTGATAAACAAAGTCTTGTCAATAGCTCCTCTTCTATAACCATGTTGTAGTAGAAAGTTGGAAAGTCTTTCATACCATGCTCTTGGAGCTTGATGAAGGCCATACAGAGCCTTGATGACCTTGTTGACTTTGTTTGGATGTGCAGGGTCTTCAAAACCAGGAGGCTGTTTGACATAAACTTCTTCTGTGATTTTTCCATATAGAAAAGCACTTTTAATATCCATTTGATATACAGGGAATCCCATATAAGATACAAAAACCAAAAATAGCCTGATGGCTTCAAGCCTTGCCACAGGACCAAAAACTTCATCATAGTCTACTCCTTCTTCCTGTCTATATCCTTGAGCCACTAATCCTGCCTTGTTTTTGATAACATTCCCTCTTTCATCTTTTTTTACTCTGAAGACCCATTTAGTTCCAATAAGTTTCTTTCCATCAGGTAAATCACATAATACCCAAACTTCTTGAAGTTTAAACTGTAGGAGTTCTTCTTGCATAGCTTCCACCCAACTTTCCTTGGCTAATGCTTGTTTGATATTCTTGGGCTCTTCCTGAGATAGAAAACAAGCAAATAAACACAACTTCTGATCCTTGTGATTCACCCTGTTTTGCTTGTAGATAAAACTAAGTAAAGAAGTATGTTGTTGAGACATATTCTTAGCCTTAGTCCTTGTGAGCACCCCTGAAGCTGAGGGTCCAATTATGTTGGTAACAGGATGAGTTTTGTGTATTCTGAGAGTAGGAGTTGGTGAGACTTCAAGATTATCTTCCAAATTAGTTATATCAGGATCTTTATTGGAATCTGAGAAAATGCCTTCTTGATCCAATTCATCATCAGTGTCTTCTAAAGTAATCGTGTTTGGATCATCAGTATCTTCTAAGTCAGGCATATTAGAATCATTAACAGCATCAGTATTTATCCAATTTGAAGTATCTAAAGGTTGAAAAGTACTTTCAAATGGATTAGCAGTACTTTGGGGTAAAGTACTGGCTGTGCCTTTTGCCTTCTTCTTTTCTGCTTCATAAACTCTCCTTTGTTCATCTTCATACGACTTAGCCATTGTTTCTTGAAAAAGCATCCTAGAAAGTTCATCTTGAATGGCTTGATCTTCTGCAGATACTCGGATTTGTGGTGGAACAGTACTTTGAGGATCAACAGTACTGTTAGGTTCAGCAGTACCTTGAGGCTCAGAAGTACTCTTCATCTCATCATTGGCATTATCATTTGGCTCATCTTCAGATCTTAAATTAACATCATGAACAATGTACTGTGCTTCTTCTTCAGTGGGAGCAGCTTGATTTTCTTCCCTTACAGGTACATAATTCATTGATGAAGACATTAAATCAAGATCAAACATCCAATCAGGACCTTTACCTTTAGAATTTTCTTGTTCTTCCAGAAAATCAACATGAATACATTCTTGAACCTTTTTGGTAGCCCTATTGTACACTCTGAATCCTTTGCTATTAGTACAATAGTCCAATAAATATCCTTCATCTGACTTCCCATCAAATTTGCCCAAATTATCAGCAGTGTTTAAGATGGTTAGGGGACATCCAAAAGGTTTCATAAACTTGATGCTTGGCTTCTTTCCCATGAGTAACTCATAAGGTGTCTTCATTTTAGGTTTAGTCATTGATACTCTATTCAACACATAACAAGCAGCACTTACAGCCTCAGCCCAGAATGGAACAGGTAATTGAGAGTCTGCAAGCATTATCCTTGCTGCTTATATATGAGTTCTATTCTTTCTTTCTGCAACTCCATTTTGCTGAGGAGTTCTAGCAATACTGAATTCTCTTTTAATTCCTTTCTTGGCACAAAATTCATCCATTAGCTGATTCTTGAACTCAGTCCCATTATCACATCTAATCCCTCTAACCTTGAGTCTTAACTGATTTTCAAGTGCTATTATAAGATCATGAATAACATCAAAAGTTTCATCTTTAAAGCATAAGAAAAAGACCCAACTAAATCTGCTACAGTCATTTGTTACAACCAAGCAGTACTTCTTCTTGTTTAGACTAACAACTGAAACAGGTCCAAACAGATCCATGTGCAGCAATTCCAAAGGCTCTCTAATGGTTTTCTTATCAATCTTCTTACAAGAAGCCTTGTGCTGTTTACCCTTCTTACAAGCAAGACATGAGTGATCATTCTTGAATGTTTTAGAAGGTAAACCTCTAACTAAATTACCTCTGACCAGCTTATTGATGTTCTTAAAATTGACATGCCCCAATCTTCTGTGCCATTGATGTGCTTCTTCCATAGTTGCTCTTGCAATCAAACATGTTGCTCTTTCAGCAGAGTTTACATTCTTTAAGTCTATGCTGTACACATCATTAGTTCTTGGTGCTCTCAGCAACACCAAATTTCTATCTTCTAACTTGAAATCAGGAGAAAGTATAAGACATTCTGTGTCAAAGAATAACACAGGGTACTTCTTATCACAAATCTGAGAGACTGACAAAAGGTTGAATTTGAGCTCCTTCACATATCTAACATCTTCAAAATCAATGTTACCTGCCTTGATAGTTCCTTTGCCAGTAATTCTTCCACCATCAGGATCATTCCCAAATGCAACTTTTCCTCCAAAATAAGCTTTAAAATCTGACAAGAGCTCCTTTTCTCCTGTCATACTGCCAGAGCAACCACTATCTACAATAAGATGATCTTTAAGCTGCATTCACATGAAAAAGGTTAGTTATTTTTAGGAACCCAAGCCATTACTGACTTGTGTTCCCCTTGTGGAGTGACATACTCAAAATTTTGGAGTATGTAATCACCACTGTCTTTGAAAGCATGATCAAGAATTAAAGTTTTTTTCTTTCCAAAACTGTTGGTTTATCATGATCAATTTTCCCTTTTTCACCCTTAACCTCTGAAAGTACTGGTTCTACCCCAGCAGTACTTTCTTTCTTTACCCATTTAGTTGTAACTTTAGGAGTTGGGTTATGTGTTCTAGCATCTTTTCTTGTGTTGTAAGGCCTTCTAGGGTTGTAGTGATTGTACCTCCTAGGTCTTCCACTTGAGTGTTTGCTAGAGACATCTTGATTAGGGAACTTTCTATCAGTACTTTGTGAAGGTACTGAGGGTTTGGAGTATGACCTTTTTTGATGAGGATACCTATAGTCTTTTGAGAAATTACTATGGTTAACCCTATTTGCATAATTCCAAACTGGTTTGTTGTTCCTTAGCTTACTCTCCCTATGACTTGGTTGTGCAGTTCTGGTCTTTGGATATTTACTTAGGTATTCTGAATGATAATCACAGTCTTTAATCAAATGATGAGGACTATAACAAATATAACAGACCTTTGGACCAATATCCCCAAATCCCTTTCCATAAGATTTTCTAAAATTAGTAGTATTTTGAAAGAATTTTCTCTGAGGTACTGCTGAGTGATCAGCAGTACTTCGAAAAGTGTTTGGAGGTACTGCTTGTTTTGAAACCTGTTGTCTTCAATCTTAGGTGCTTCAACAGACTTTTCTAAAGTTTCAGGGTTAGATTTACTTTTAAGCTTTTTCCTAAACTCTAGATTATCTACACCATAACAGTCAACATCCTTTCTAGGTGGTTGAAAGCTACCTGGGGGGTGAGGAACTGCATTATATCCTTTTTCTTTCTTAAATTCAGGAGGTGTTGGACTAGGGGATTCCTCGTCACTAGAAGTGTTTTCATCTAGACTTATGAACTCTTCATCACTAGTGGAGGTATCTACTATAAGTTTTAGTTCCTTGCCCTTGAATGGAATGCCTTCATTGCTATCATTATCATAACCTAGGCCTGTCTTAATATTAGATGTTCTTTGCTTTTCAACAAATTGAACATGTGATACACCTGCCTTATTCCATACAGCAAGTTTTTATAACAACTTATCCCTTTTAGCCACTTTCTCTAGTTCAGACACCTTACAACCTAGTTTCCATTCACTTAACTTAACTAGGTAATCCTGTTGTTTATATGTTTCAAGCCATGCTACTACATTGTTTTCATGTGTAATGATTTTGGCCTCCATTGACTCTAAAGTCAATTGATAACCAGTTATCTTAGCCCTAGCCTTTTGAAATTTATCTCTTTCAGCTACATATTCACTAAGTAACTTTTGATACATATCATTGCACTTAGAGCATACCTCAGAGTTAGTGGATGAACTTGGTGAAGCAGCTACCATAGCAAGCTGAACAGGTGCTTCTTCAAACTCCATGCTCCAATCAAAGCTTCCTAAACCATCTCTTGACTCCAAAGCAACATATCCAGGATCTTCATCAAATGTTGTGCTCCAGTCTTCCAATGAAACCATTGAATAGGTTACAGGTTCATCATCAAACTCATTTGACCAATCAATCTCTGACAGATTCTCTTGAGCAACCAAAGCTTTTGGTTTTGGTTCAGTAATTGGAATCTCTTTTCTTTCAGGCTTGGGTGGTTCAATCATCTTATTTGCTTGATACTTTGCAAATTTGCACTCACTTTTATTTGCTTGATACTTAGCAAATTTGCACTCCCTTGCAAAGTGACCAGTCCTTTGACAGTTGAAACACTCAATCTTGGACTTGTCAAATGTTATTCCTTGTTTGGCTCTGAAATTGATGCCTTTTCCTGTCTTATTCACATACTTCTTGATCCTTGCAGTGAGCATGGCAACTTGCCATCTGATATCAATTTCTTCCAAAGCATCATCATCTATTTGCAATACATCTTCTTGATAGGTGACAGGTAGAGATGCTTGTTGAGCAAAGAATGAACATAGAACTTCATCTGAGGTGGGGGTAAGTGATTGTGATGAATTGGTGGTGACTATTGTTGTACATGGAACCTGTGTTTCAGTCACAGTACTTTGAACAGGATAAGCAGTACCTTTGTTGGAAGTACTGCTTCTGTTTTCAGAAGAGACAAAAGCAATGTTTTGAGGTTTCTGTTGTGTGCTTGATCCTGTAGTACCAGTCATCTCATGCTCATACACCTTCAGATTGTTGTAGAGATCATCAAAGTCCATAGTATCCAGCCCTGGTTGTCCTCTGATCATAGTAGCAACTACATGCCATGCTGATGGCAAACTTCTCAAGAACTTCAAATTAGCATCTTCAACTGATGCCTCAGCATCATATAGTTCTAGCATACTCAGAAGATGTTGGAATCTTTCATAAGTAGAATCAAGACCTTCTCTTTCTCCAATAGTGAAAGTTTCAAATTGTTGCTTCAGCAAATTCCTATGCATCTTCTTGGAAGCATCATTACCTCCAAACTTCTTCTTTATTGCAGCCCATAGTTGTTTGGCATCTTTGGCATCATGAAATTTTAACAAGTGACCATCAGGAATAGCAAAAAGCAGTATGTTGAGAGCTTTGTCTTGATTTCTTTTGGTAGCAGCAGGTACAATAATTTTAGGTGGTGTTGGTTGTCTAGGTACCTCTATTGGTTCTTCAATTTGCATGTTACCATTGACAATCACATCCCACAGTGCATGGTCTGTGATGGCAATGTACTGCCTCATCTTCATGGCCCATAGGTTGTATTCTCCCTTCTTAACAATAGGGATTCTAACAGCAGTGATTGAGGGAGCAGGTGCAGCATCTGTCGACATCTTGAAGGGTTTGTAGTGAAATCGGTTTAAAGGTTTAAAGGTTTGTCTTCTTAATCAGAGTTTCCAACACAAGCTCTGATACCACTTGTTGGTTCGATATACTCTGACCAAACTACTTTGTAGCTTGTAAGGGTTTAACAATATTGAATAAACTCAACACTATTAATTTTGAAACACTGTTTTACCTTGTAAAGTATGCGGAATCTACTAACACAAAGCTTAAGAAGAACTTTTATATTAACCAAACTTTGAACCTGCTTTGTTACACAGATTCACTAACAATCCCTAACTATTTATCAACTTAGATCGACTCTAAAACTTATGAGAACTTCTCTAAAACTTGTATCGACTAATACCTCTTAAGGCTCTGTATATAGATAACCTTAAGTCGGTTTATAACATATAATCCTTGAATGACAAGTCATTATCCCTAACTAATTCTAGAATATTCGTTCAATATTACACATTAATCCTTATCTAATATTGCACACCAGTCCTTGTTTCCTTCGAAGTATTTTAAACATTCTTCAATAACAGCAGTACTTTGACTTTTTCCTTCAGCAGTACTTTGACTTTATTCTTCATGCAGCAGTACTTTGGCATCCAGAAGTACTTTGATATTTTATATCCCAACATTTGATTACTAGTAACGATGATTTCAAAGTTAAACTTCTGGAGAAAGAATTCACAATTACGGCCTTAAGGAATGGATTGAGGAAATCAGCTAGAAATGATGTGAATACTAAGTTTGCCAAACCATCTATCTTGGGGACACCACTTTCACCACCTCTTAGGATACAAAATGTTGTCAGACAACCAAATGCGTTTAGTACTAACCACTCAAAATCTTCTAAATCAAGGTGTGCCACCCAAGTTGATGCGAACAAGTGTTGTAAAAACCAGTCACTTCACAATCTAGACCCATTGATCAAAAAGTTAATTCTCAACCCAAGGATCAAAGTTGTAAGGCTATTGCACAAAATGTTGTGACTCTAGGTAAAGCTAAGGCTTCATCCCATAAGATTAGAGAACACAACAAACTCATGGTGCACAAGAAGCACACTCCGAAGCCTGATAGGCAAAATTCCATAGGTCTAAGAATCTCTTGCATCAGGCCTCCTAAATCTAGTCTCAAGTGGGTACCAACAGGTAGAATCTTTAAATGGGTTGGTCTTAGATGGATACCCTTAGGCAATGTGTGCAAAACCAAGGCTAATTTTGAAATCCCAACTGGTTGGGACCATGATATCACTAACTTATATAAATGCAAGCAAAATTGTTGTGCTAGTGCATGATATTCTTACTTAAATCCAGGTACCTCAACTGTGCTCTTCAAAGAGAAATTTAGAGTTTGGCAACCAAAAGGACATAAACCTCCCACATTGGGAACTCAGGAAACTCAACAGTGATGTATTTGCCTGAAGACTCCTGATCTTATCATCTCAGGACTCGAACATCAAAGATTGTGATGAGAATGAATGTCCGTGTTTATTCTTCCAGTATCCTTTGTACATATCCCATACAATATAGAATAAGTTAATATACCAGGAGTCTTGGTATTTTTAACACACGTTAAATTTTTTGTATTGGCATGTCTTCTGGCATCGATAACATTTATGGTGCTAGAAATGTCATTCAACAATGGCACGGGTCTTTAAATGAAGTTCGAACAGAAGTGTAAAACATGTCATCATGGCTTGTTATTACTTTAGATAGCATCCCGTTCTTTTATTTGGGGAAATAGTGTCGTGATGATTCACAAGGGAACGAATTACGTTATATTCGTATCTCCTCGATCTTATGCATGCTTGTACCAGGATTGCTACGGACATTGTCTCTCTACTAGTCATGCGGTTCTCATAAATCTTTCTCGCTCAATCAACAACCATTGTATTTGTTCAGTAATCCGGTCATTGATTAAGGGGGAGAGTGTATGTAAATTTATGATCCTGACTTGTGCCATAATTGACAGCTTGTGCATTTATCTGTTGTTTAAGTGCCCTGTTATGTTGAATTACATCTTGATGGGTCTTTACACTAGTCTATGAGTTTTGTATGTTATTTGTAATGTAGAGGGGCTATTTCTGCTATATCGTGTAAGCTGTTAAGTAGAGGGACCTTTGCTGCCACATCTCTATAGTTGTAAAGGGTGTAGGGTATATATAGTTTAATCTAGCGAGTTGCCATTTTCTATTTCTTTTCACTAAAACTTTTCTCCCAAATCACTACATCCCTCTAATCTGTCTCACTCATCAATTCGTTTAGGTAAGTACTTCATGTTGTTAGTTATTGTTTACACTTTGATTTCTTAATTCATGTGTGACATTAAATTGACTTTCGCACGATTTTCACCTAGGTCGCGGCTTTAATTCACGGCTTTCAACTGGTTAGTGTTTGTTTGTGTGTTGTGTTTTGTTTATCTCACTGCCTTAATGATATCCCACTTGCATTACTACCTGTTGCTCCACCCCTAGTGTGATTATGATGATGTGCGCGTGATGGATTAAATGTGGTTAGTGATTGTTGTTTGATAGATGATCAAGGATGCCCTGAGTGTCAATATTTGTATGTGGTTAGCAGTTACTCCTATGTTCTATAGTGGTATAATGTTATTTTTGGTATAGCGATTAGGGCAGTGTTCTTATTGGCGAGTTGTTTATTATTCTTGTTAGCGAGTTGCCCTTTGTTCTTGTTAGCGAGTTGCTCTTTATTCTTGTTAGCGAGTTACCCTTTGTTCTTGTTAGCGAGTTGCCTAGTTTTTCCTATTAGCGAGTTGCCTAGTTTTCTTGTCAACGAGTTGCTTACTGTGCTTGGTAGCGAGTTGTTTACTGTGCTTGGTAGCGAGTTGCTTCCTGTGCTTGGTAGCGAGTTGCTTACTACGCTCGGTAGCAAGTTGCTTACAACTCTTGGTAGCAAATTGCTCACTATGCACGGTAGCGAGTTGCTCACTATGCTTGGTAGCGAGTTGCTCAAAACTATTTCTAGCGAGTTGCTAACTCTGCTTAGTAGCGAGTTGATCATTATTTTTAGTAGCGAGTTACTCACTGTGATCAGTAGCGAGTTTCTCAATGGTCTTGATAGCGAGTTGCTCTCTGTGGTTAGTAGCGAGCTGCTCAAAACTACATTTAGCGAGTTGCATACCATGTTGATTAAGCCAGTTGTTCACTGTGCTGATTAGTGAGTTGCTCACTGTGACTTATTAGCGATTTGATGTATATTCTACTTAGTGATTTTCATTTATATTTCTTATGGTGATTGTCATTCTACCTGGTTATATGGCATTTTTCTTTTCTTGTTCCTTTGTTTTTGGATGCTGGGCATGATATTTCTGGTGTGCTCTTCAGTGATGTGCGTCATATATTATGATATTTGCTTGTGTGCTTGTTATGTGTCTCCATTCTATCTAGGGTATCTTAGGTTAATATTTGGCTTAAGGGATTCCCGTGGTTAATGAATTTGATCTGGCTTCAAGTTCTCACCCATATCTAACAATATGTATGTACTCGTCCTGCCTTGTGTATGTGTTTGGGCAGATATAATGGCTGAGACAAACATTGACGAGTCTGCTGTACAAGCTCTTGAATCACCACCACCTACACGGACTGATGATGAGATTTTTCCTTATAGCGAGTGGGTTACCATCGGGAAGAGCAATTGTTACTTTGATACTGACAAAGCTCAGACCAATCCCATTCTCAAGATTGTTGTGGACATACTGAGGAATACCTCTTTCTTCAGAGCCTTTACTGTGTCATCATCGATTCCCTCTATTTATATTCAACTGTTCTAGAACACCATGACTTATGACATAGACAATTCCGCCTACCGATGTCATCTTGATGAACAATGGTTTGAGATCACCAAAGAAACACTCAGGAGTGCTCTACAAATCATACCAATTCGTGTAGACAATCCATTTACAACCCCACCAAATCCTGAAGCTATCTTGAAGTTTGTCAATGATCTGGGCTACCCTAAAGAGGTCACAACTATATCTTTTGTTGCCATAAACGATATGTATCAACCTTGGAGAGTACTCATCACTCTCATCAATATGTGCCTCATGGGAAAGACATCAGGCTATGAGAGACCGCGAGCTCGAGCTCTTCAGATTCTGTGGGGTATTGTCAAAGGGAAAAACATTGATTTTGCTGAATGGATCTGGGAGGAATTCGCCCACTCAATCAACACATTCCTAGAGGACAAGATGAAATTGGCAGCTCATAGAGAAAGCAAAAAGAATAGTACAAAGTTATTGATCCCGGGTATCAGATTCACAAAACTTAGTATACTTTATCTTCAACAAATACATAATCTCCATTCTAGGAAAGGATCGTCTATTCACATGGCATCTGATGAACATGGTGTTGGATACCTCAAGTTTATCGCCAAAGGAATCGATCAGGAAATATTTGGAATGGATATTCCTGAGTCTCTCATCTCTAGTAACATTCGGGAAGCACCTTACTATCAAAAGTACTTGGATAAAGTTGCTGAATATCATGAACAGATGGCCGGTAAACAAGTGACTGAGGTTGAATCCGAAAAATCTAAAACTTCCAAGTCCAGCAAGCCATGATTCAAGAAACGCAAGGAAGCTTCAACCACTGTAGAAGCTTCGGGTAATACTAAGAAATCTAAACGGGGCGATGCTATCAGGAAACCAGGGTCCAAGAAAGCACGACCATCACAAGCTACAAGTACTGAAGCTACTAATCCTGAACAAATATCACCAGAAGAAGCTGCAAATATTCAGAAGGCTATGGATGAAATCCTGAAAGATATTGATGTGCGATTGGGTCATCCCATGACAGGGGTAAGCATCAAGGAACCTGATACTGGGAGACTGAAACCACTGCCGAAAGCTAAAGGGAAAGGGAAGGGCTTAGCAACTGATGAACAAGCTACTCAAACACTGCTACATATCTCATCACTTGCATCTAAGTCAAAGGATCTTCAGTAAATCTTCAAGAAAAGGTCCCCAGAAACATCAAAGACGAATGTGGAATCTTCTGAAGACACACAGGAGCAATTTTAGTGTCAAGAACATGTTACACAATCTAGTGACTCAGAATCGGACATGAAGGCTTATAAGGAAGAGGATAATGCACTTGATACAGCTACCACCGGTCTTGTTCAGGAAAGGTCGGTAATGGACTCTCTTTATTACGACAAAGAACACACAGTTGAACCTCATTCTTCCTTGCAAGATGATTGTGGCAACGATATATCCAAGTGTTCAAGTGAACCTGAAGCTAAAATCCGACGAACAAAAGCTTACCATAGAACAGGACACCTCTACAGGAACACTCTCCTCGTTTAAGCAGCTCGATCAAGACTTTACCTATGGGGATCTTGACGTCGAAGACAAACCCGTGGACACAGGAACTGAAAAGACAAGTGACGAAAAGGAAGTCGTATCAATGGTGAGTGTCCCCATTGAACAAGACTCTCCTTCAATTCCCACCATGTCTATTCCAATGCCTACTACAACTCCTCCAATGGCTACTCCTACACCTACTACCACTACATCAGCAACTGCCACCACTACCATAAGAGCACCTACAACTCCAGCTACTCATGAAAGTCTTGAATCTCGTGTTGAAAAGGCTCTCACTACAGCTGCAGGTGCAGTCCAAGAAAATCTGGCCATCAATGAGAAGCTTGAACAACACAGTGTCGTACTGAAAGATCTCCAAGAGCTTAATCTTCACCAAGTAATCAAACATCACGGGACTAGACTAACTAAGCTGAAGAATCTCAATGTTGAAACGATGGTGCAAGAAGCTGTTGAGGAACAAGTGTCTGATGCGGTGAGACATGCTATGGAGGCACCACTCAAAGCCCGCTTCCCAGATCTGTCCACTTATGACATGAAAGATATGCTGCACCAACGTATGTTTGAAACTCAACAGCACAACAGTCATGAAGTTCATCAATGGTTAAACAAGGCTCTGGATCTGTCCATGCAACTTGACAAATCCGAACAAATCGGCAAAGATATAGCCGAGGAATGAAGGAGAAAGAAGAAGAGATTGGACACTTTGAAACCTCCATCAGGGTCTCCTCCTCAACCACCTCCTCCTCCACCACCATCTGGCTCATCTGAAGCTCCAGGGTCTTCTGGGGCAGCAGGATCACAGCAGTCTCAACCACCACATCACACTCATCCATCATCTTCACAGAAAGAACAGACTAAACAAACTGCTGGACCAAGCCAGTCTAAGACAACTGAACACACCTCATATGAAGCTTGAACAACAACTGAGACCAGACTTAATCCTACAGTTTCGTTTGTCCCGGAAGAATATGTCTTGGATATTGACTTAGTTATGCAAGAACCAGATTCTTCTTCTACTGATAATGACGATGATGATGATGCAGCTGCTCACAATCCTAAACAGAATCAATGGTGGAAATCTTACACAAGAATGGACAGCTCACCTCCCACTGCTGTTATCATTACTGAGGAGCAGAAGAAAACATGGTGAAAATCAAAGGAAGTTGAAGAAAGTCCATCCATTCCTGAACCAGAATGGACTATCACATCTGAAGATCAGCTTGTTCCTGAAAACAACTAGGCCAATGCTATTGTGGCAAATTATGTACCTCCTCCAGAAAACTCCTTACTTGCCCAGACTGGAGATTTGGGAATCTTCATCAAGTGGTATTGCGAGAAAAGAGGATTAACCAGATGATGTGCTAGAGATGTGTACAAGTTTTAAAATTTATAAATACGCTTATCTGATTATCTTTTTAACACATACGAGCAAGTATACTTGTCCGTTTTAGTAAAGGTGGGTAAGTAGAGATCATCCCATGGAAATTTGGTGATTAAAGTATTATAAACTAGTTTGTATTAAAAAGGCTTGTCAATCCTAATTATCGAAAATTCAAGTATTCAAGAAACAATATTAACTAAAACATATACTTGTGTGAAATACTACAATCAATCATTTGGAGTATTCATGTTAAGCTTGGTGTAAACTTGTTATGATGCACAACTTTTATATGAATGACTAACAATCAATGGTGTTTATCATGTTAAACCATTACTAGAATTCAATCATCTAGTTACTTCCTTTCGGCCTAAGAAAACTAGAATAATAACTCTATTAACACAATGTTGTTTAAAAGCAATTCTTTACTTATGAATTCCTACGAATCCTTTCGGCCTTATTTTGTGATGAAATCTTCTCAAATCCATTTTAAAAAGTAAACATGATGCTTGTCACACACCATATCCCATACTAATTCGTGCACTAACTTTTTGGAATAAAAACATTAAGAAAACCCTTTCGGCCAATATTCCCAAAGATGTTTTTATCAACAAATTAAGGAAGATTAGATATTATCCCAACAAACTCATAAATTAAGAAGAGTTTTCATGCATCACCTTTTTAAAGAAAAAGAATACTCCATGACTAATTACATCATTCACACAAGTATATACCAAATTACTCCATATCAATTATATTAAAACACAAGTAGTAAACAAAACATTCATTAAACTCAAAGTAACAATAATTCATTGTGAATAAACAAGATATACTTAGCTTGAGAATTACAAGAACTAGAATTGTGGAACTATAGCAACCACGCTCCTCCAAACGACTACTAAGACAAAATAAACCGCAACTCCACACTCGAACCAAACTCTTGAAACTTTAACTCAGAGTTTCCAAGACCTTTTCAATAGTAACGTAACCTTTTGGGAAAGTAGTAAGTACTTAGTGCAAGCCTTACTTAGATTATGTATATATTTTGTATCTAGCCATAGATATGATTATATAGCCACCAAGTCATTTATTTCCCAAGCAAAAACATACTCTAGGAGTTATGAGTAAGAAATGATCTTCCACTAATAATAATGAGGAGTAAAACCTTCAATAAATGCCAAATTGTAACTACAGTCTCATTCCAACCGATCGGTTGGATCTTCTGGCAACATCCAACCGTTCCGGTTGCGGGCTCCAACTGAACGGTTGGATTGAACCTGTAACCAACTTTTTGACTTTTCTTTACTTTTCTTTGTCGCATGCGTCGATTCCTACCATATAACTTGATATTCTTTTGATATATGAACGTAGAAATCTTAAATCTATCAAATACTTGCATCCTTGTGTGATTCTTCACTTGATTCCTTCTCGAAAATCTCCAATTGTGCATATTCTCTTCATTTCTTCATCTTTTTATCACTTTTTCTTGTTTTTGGCTACATTTGCTTGTACAAACACTTTTCCATGATTAAGTAACAAATACGTACAAATATGACCAAATATGATGCACAAAACTAACAATAACGCACCTAAAAACATGTATAATTTAAGCGTTATCACCAGATTAACACAAAAGGAGTTGGAAGGTCCAGCTTATGAAATCATCAAAGTCTTTCATCCTGATGTGGTCCATCTTCAGTATCAAACGGAGGAATGTCACAAGATGCTAACTGATCAGGTTAATGAGGGAATTATCAACTACAACCTCAGCAAACCACTCCCTCTCGGTGGCTCACCTGGTCACATCACCATTCAAGCTGATTTCTTCTTCAACAAAGATCTGGATTATCTTCGATACGGCAACAAACAGTCCAAATATGCACTTTTCATTACTAAGATGAAAGCAGCTCGCTATACCGATATAGGATTGGAGCAGTTAGTACCTGATCAGATATGGATTGATGGAGAATGCAAGTACGACATTGCTGCGTCATTTGGAATTTCCTGCTGGTGGTTCAAGAAACGTGAGTTCTACATTGCAATACACTCTGCCACAGGATATCGCAAGGCGGTGCGTTCGAAGAAGCAAATATTGTGAGTAGTCAGTGTTGAAATCTTCTTAATGCATGGCTATTGATTACTTGAAAAAGATCATTCTTCAATGTTCTGATTCCAAGAGCATGTCATATCAGAAGGTGATTTCAAGCACTTGCATCCAAATGATTTTGAAGATCTCTATCTGTTGCATCTTTACATCACCTACTGGCCTTTGAAAAAAGGACTCTTGCTGCTGCGGTCACTCTCTGGATCTGGGGTTTAGTCATCAGACAAAGGGTGAAGTATTTTCAACTTGGGATTGAAAGCTATCAGACCCAGCTCAACCTCACAAAACCTCAGTGGGCAGCAACGAACATGGAATACAAGAAAGACTACACGGTTCTTGAGATCCCTAAGGCTGTGGTTTTCACTGACAAATACGGAGGTCGAATGCTCATGAGAATCAAAGAAATCACCAGTTCAGTGATGGTACATTAGAACAGGTTGAAGCAGCTCTGGACCTGAGAATCAAAGAATACCTGATCAGACATACTAAAGCTGGGAAGCATACTTCATACTGGACAAAGATGGACTTTCAAAGACACAAGCAATTCATTCACTCCATCAGAAAGCTATAAAAGGAAAGGAGGATCTTCCGAAGTCTGGAAAGCTTTGTTGGAGGAAGAATTAGAGAAGGCGATTACAGACTATTGCAGCAAACCATATGAGTTGAGCATTATCATGCTATGACTTGTAGTAATTTGCCTTATCTTTTGATGAATAGTAACTGTGTAATGATGTAATAAAGTGAACTAAGTACTGTTCTAGTAGTGATGAACTTATGATGTGTGTGTGATTTTTTTAACTCTCTCACTTACTGAGAGGGAGCAGTGTGAGCTACGCCTCAGTGCCTCATTCCTGATAAAAGGAGCGAAAGCTTCTTATCTCTTTGTAAATACTTTCCTTCAGTGATTCTTCAGGAAAGTATTTTTACTAAACTTGGTGGTACCATGACTTTTGAAAATCAATCAGACTAGAAATTTTGTATAAATTTTGCCACTCAATCGATGCTAAATGATTAAACTTTTCGGTAAAATGTTTATCTGAAAATGGGTCATCGATTGAGGGGGAGAATGATTTCAAAAAATCTAGCCGTGCAGAGGGAGAATAAAGTCAGAACAATTCTTCTCCAAGCTATACCAGATGACCACATGGGTGACTTCCACTTCATGGAAGATGCCAAGGACATTTGGATGGCCATCAAGGCTAGATTTGGTGGGAATGAAGAGTCAAGAAGAATGAAGAAGTCAATGCTGAAGCAACAGTTTCAAGAGTTTCAGATATTTGAGGAAGAAGGAATCCACAAGGGTTATGACAGGTTCCACAAGATCTTGAGTCAACTTAATCAGCTGAAGGCTAGGCCGGATAATGAGGACTGCAATGCTAAGTTTCTGAGATCTTTGCCACCATCCTGGTTGCAAGTCAGCATTGCTCTCAAAACTAAAGGAGGATTGGACATGATCTCTTTTGATGACCTCTACAACAGGCTTAAATCTGTTGAGCCTGATGTGAGAAGTCTCATTCGTCCATCCACTCACTCAGCCTTTGTGAGCACCACATCCAAACCGGTGCATCATGCCTCAAGCTCTTACACCTCAGCAGCATCTTCTCATACCCACTCTAAACCAACTCCTAAATCAAAGTCCAGTAATATAATGGAAGATGTTCTTCACTCTTTTATTGGTGAATATGAACATCAGCAGTTTCTAGCTTATGAGGACTTTGAACAGGTGGATCCATTGGAGATGGAGGAGATGCACTTGAAATGGCAGTTGGCAATGATTTCTATGAATATCAAAAGGTTTGAGAATAAGTTTGGGAGAAAGTTTGGTTTTCAGGGAAGAGATGCAGCAAGGTTTGACAGAAGGAAGGTTAAGTGCTACACTTGTGGTCAGATGGGCCACTTCTCGAGAGAATGCAAGGAGAGGAAGCCTGGTGATGAAGTTAGATATGGCTCATATCTATTGGAATCAGAAACTTCTAAAGCTGTACCTTCCAAAGCTTTGGTGACTGTGGATGATCGTGTTGATTGGACTATTCATGAACCTGCTGAAGAGGAAGCTTCTACTTCTGAACAAGTGAATATGCTGGCATACTGCCCCACAGAGGATAAGAAGGAGCAAGTTTCCTTGATGGGCATCTCTCAGGTACATAATTGTGTTTTTGGCTGTAGTGTAAGATATAATGAACTTAAACAAGAATATGATGAATTGAAACCTAAATACAATGAGTGTTATGTAGAAGTTGAGGCCTATAAAAAGGCTTTAGAAACTTTAGAGAGACAGAAGGTTTGGTTTCAAAAGAATCAGCTTAAATATGAAGAAGAGATAAGAGTCTTAGAAAGTGACTTAGAATGTGCTAAGATAGATTTAAGACGACCTGAAAAAGAAAAATCTGATGTAGAACTAGCAAAACAAGAATTACAAGTAAAGTTTGATAAGGAAGTGGCTGGTCGTATAAAGTGGCAAGAAGGGGCTTCTAATTTAAATAAATTGATTGATGGTCGTCAATCTGTTAGGTCTAGAAAAGCATTAGGATATGATAAATATATAGATCCTGAGGAATTAACTTATCCTGATATATCCAGTGTTTTTGACCCTGAACCTACCCTAGAATTTCAAAAACCTGTAAAATTTGTTAAGGAAGGGGGATTGAATGCTGTACCTGGATCTATTAGAGGAGAACACATGCCTATAGACCTGTCCATACCTGTTGACTTTGATGGATCACACCATCTTTATGGTAAAAAGTCAAGTGACTTGCCAGACCCTGTTTCTAAATCTACTGACTTTGTCTCTTGTTCTGACAGTGACAAGTCTTCTGATCAAGGGTCTACTACTTATACAAGTTGTGATTCAAGTGAAGAGTCAGACCTTCCCAAGACCACACCCAAGACATCACCCAAGACCCCCTACAAGCCTGTTAGAGTTACTGCTGATAACAAGACAGTTTCTTCTGAAGACTTGTTATTTCATTCTTTGCAAAACAATGTTTCTAGTTCTGTTAAAAACAATTCTGTTAATGTTTGTGGTTTGAATTCTTTTTCATGTTATGGAACATCTTTCACTTTTAATAAATCTTCTAAAAAGAAGAAATGCTTTGTGTGTGGAAGTAAATTTCATTTGATTAAGGATTGTACTTTTCATGAGCAAAGAATGGGTGTATATGTTAGTCAAAGCAAACCTAGGCAAATGTGAAAGAATGTTAATGATACACCATCTTTTGTTCCACATCAGCAGAAACACAATTCTGCTGAAAAACATTCTTCATGGAGAAGAACTGGTACTAGACCTTATGTGCGACCCACTAGTTCTTTCTTTTATAATGGTTATTGGCCTAGAGAGTTTGACTCTATGTGTGTTGGTGGAGGGTATTGGAATACTGCTGTGAAGCCCTCAGCAGGTTGTTCTAGGACAAAAAAGGGACCTAATTTGCAATACAGGCCCAAGAACAATGGTGGATCTAAAACATCTACATGGCCTACCTCTTATGATCCACAAGGCAGGCTCAAGTCAGCAATGACTTGAGTCTCCAATGTGTACCAATTTTTGTATATTTTTGTTGTTGTTGTAGGATCATCCCCTGAAGAGTACTGAAGTAGGTATAGTAGATAGTGGTTGTTCCAGAAGTATGTCAGGGAATAAGGATAAGATGCATGACTTTGTGCCTATAGAAGGAGGAGGCAATGTGACTTTTGGTGGAGGAGATGGAAGAATCACTGGGAAGGGCACTATTAAAACACCACTTTTAGATTTTGAGAATGTATATTATGTGAAGGAACTTGAGCACTTTAATCTGTTCTCTGTATCACAAATCTGTGACACCAAGAATAAAGTTTTCTTCTCTGAGGATGAATGTCTTGTGCTCTCAAAGGACTTCAAACTTCCAGAAGATACAACTGTTTTGCTAAGAGTTCCTAGAACCTTCAACTTGTACACATTCAATCTGAATGATGTTAAACCAGAAGGTGATCTAAGATGTTTGGTGGCCAAAGCTTCCCTGGATGAATCTACAAGATGGCATAGGAGGATGGCTCATGTGAATTTCAAGACCATTAACAAGCTTTCTAAACTTGGTCTAGTTCAGGGACTTCCTTCAAAGGTCTTCACCAATGAACATAATTGTGTTGCATGCAACAAAGGAAAGCAACACAGAGCCTCATACAAAGCCATAACAGCTGTGAGCACCATTTTAGAACCTCTTAAGTTGCTGCACATGGATCTCTTTGGTCTAGCTCCTATCAGAAGTATTGATCATAAGTACTTCTGCCTGGTTATCACTGATAATTATAACAGGTTTTGGGTATTCTTTTTGAAAACTAAAGATGAAACAACTCCCATTTTAAAAGAATTCATTACCCTAATTGAAAACCAGCTAAATAAAAAGGTTAAAGGCATTAGGTGTGACAATGGGACAAAATTCCAAAATGTTGTTTTCATAGAATTCTGTAAGGCTAAAGGGATAAAAAGGGACTATAGCACTCCAATAACCCCACAACAAAATGGGGTTGCTGAAAGGAAAAATAGGACCTTAATAGAGGCAGCAAGATCCATGCTTGCAGACTCTAAGTTACCCACTATGTTTTGGACTGAAGTAGTAAGTACTGCTTGCTATGTCTTGAATAGGGTATCCATCACTAGACCTCATGTCAAGACACCTTATGAACTTCTCACTGGGAAAGTTCCAGACATTCATTACCTTAAACCTTTTGGGTGTAAAGTGACTATTTTGAACACTAGTGATGTACTGGGAAAGTTTGATGGCAAGGCTGATGAGGGGTATATTGTGGGTTATTCAGCTCATAGCAAGGCATATAGGGTTTACAATTTGCAGGCTAAAAGAATTGAGGAAGCCCTTAACATGAGATTTCTAGAAGATCAGTCAAATGTTCAAGGACAAGGTCATTCTTGGTATTTTGACCTAGATTACTTGACTGATTACTTGGGGTACACTAGACATGTCACTAATCCAAATGCAGGTACCAAAGATACAATTTCTAACCCTGCAGGTTCCCTGGATGATGACTCAGAGAGTGACTCTCAGAAATATGAACAAACCATTGTTGTACCTTCTTTTCCACCTAACCATTTTGTAAATAATCATTCTGTTGCTGAACAAGAAAATGAGTCACATTATGCAGAGGATCTTGCTAGACTCAAGAAGCAAGAACATGCAGCCACTCAGGAAGCTCAGAGACTCAGTGAAAAGTTTGCACAAGAGACTAATGCCATACTTCACCAATCAGCACAAGCAGTCAGTGGAAACAAGGATGCTGCTGACAGTTTTACTGAAGGCTCTCCTGTTCCTGCTGATGTGATCAAAACTGCTGATAGTCCTGCTGCACAATCTCCCATTTCTACTGAAGTCTCTACAGAATTTGAGAAGCCATTTACAAGATTCCCAAGTCCTTCTGATCTTGGTAATTATCAACCCAAGACTGGTATCTTTAACTCAGCTTCCTATGATAGTGAGTTTGGACCCTTTGTCAACAACCTAGATACCACAATCAATGTCAACCCCACAGCAACAAAGAGGATCAATATTGCTCATCCCCTATCAAAGGTTATTGGAGATCCTCAAGCACATTGTCTGTTTACTTGCTTCCTTTCTCAGATAGAGCCAACCAGTGTTCCTCAAGCACTTGCTGATTCAAGTTGGCTTGAAGCAATGCAAGAAGAGATGTTGCAATTTAAGAATCAGCAGGTTTGGATACTGGTCCGTCTCCTTGATGGTAAATATGCAATTGGGACAAAATGGATTTTGAAGAATAAAAGAGATGTGAGGGGTATTGTGGTGAAAAACAAAGCAAGGTTAGTGGCTCAGGGGTTCAGGAAAGAGGAAGGCATAGACTATGATGAAGTCTTTGCACCTGTGGCCAGAGTTGAAGCAATCAGGATATTCTTGGCCTATGCATCTTATATGGGCTTTATGGTATATCAGATGGATGTCAAAGGTGCTTTTCTGTATGGTGAGATTGAAGAGGAGGTCTATGTGACTCAACCCAAGGGGTTTGAAGACCCAGATCATCCTGATCATGTTTATAAGTGGTTAAAGCTCTCTATGGACTACATCAGGCACCTAGAGCTTGGTATGCTAGGCTGTCTACATTTCTACTGAAGCATGGTTATAGAAGAGGTGCCATTGACAAGAATCTCTTCCTTAAGAAAGACTCAAGGGATATCATTCTAGTGCAGATTTATGTGGATGACATCATATTTGGTTCCACTAAAGAAGAATGGTGTAGAGAGTTTGAGGATTTGATGAAGCGAGAATTTCAGATGAGTGCCATGGGGGAGCTCACTTTCTTTTTGGGTTTACAAGTTCAGCAGAAACCTGATGGTATCTTTATCAGTCAGGATAAGTATGTAAAAGATATGTTGAAGAAATTTGATATGGACAATGTCAGAACTGCCACTACTCCCTATGAAGCTCCCAAACCAAAGAACAATCCTGAACCTGATCTTCCTGTGAATGTCCATTTGTACAGGTCCATGATTGGTTATTTGATGTATTTGACTGCTTCTAGACCTGATATTACCTTTGTTGTGAGTGCATGTTCAAGGCACCAAGTCACACCACTTACTTCTCACTTGAATGCTGTCAAAAAGATCTTTAAGTACCTGAAAGGCCAACCCAAATTAGGTCTTTGGTACCCAAAAGAATATCCTTTTAAGCTGGAGGCATATAGTGATATTGACTATGCAGGTGCCAATATGGATTGGAGATCCACAACAGGAGGCTGCCAATTCCTTGGAAGAAGACTGATTTCTTGGCAATGTAAGAAACAGACCATTGTTGCTACCTCTACTACTGAAGCAGAGTATGTTACTGCTGCCAATTGTTGTGGACAGGTTCTATGGATTTAGAATCGATTGCTGGATTATGGGTATAATTTCATGAATACCACCATTTTTATTGACAATCAAAGTACCATTTGTATTGTTAAAAATCCAGTTTTTCATAATCGAACCAAACATATTGAAATCAGGCACCACTTTATCAGGGATGCTTATGAAAAACATTTAATTAAAGTGGTTAAAATTCACACAGATGATAATGTGGCAGATCTGTTAACTAAAGCTTTTGATGGACCTAGGTTTCAACACTTAGTGGTCCATATTGGTATGCTTAACCCTTGACTGCAAAGTTTGAGGGGAGGCATATGCCTCAGGGGAGGATTGTGATTGTAAACTTTGTATACTTTGTGTATATTATTGTTTGACTAACACTAACCAACTAATGTTTCTGTAAGATTTGTTTGTTTTGTTACTCTGTGTTTGATTTGCTGAATGTCCTCATTGTTTGAATTTCACCAAAAGCTGTCTCAAAGGGAACATGGTCTTGTATGCTGAGTATTGTTTCTACTGAAGAGTCAATCAACACATTGTTTCTACTGAATAATAACACAAGAATTAACAATTATGGAAAGATTTCATTCATTCAAGAAACACTTTACAGCTTACATACAACTTCAAAGTGGATTACAAAGATCATTCCTATGCTAAGACTACCAAATCTATACTAAGCTTCTGTCATCCATTACAAAAGGGACTGGTGGATATGCATGACCAGTATGATGAAGAAGCTGAAGGAGAAAATGGAAAAAGAAGAGGAGGAATAATGATGAGGAATACGATGAAGATGCTCAAGTACCTAGTTTTATAACTTCAGTTCAAGGCAAAAAGATGCTTAAGAACCAAATATTATATCTTTGGTCCTTGGCAACATCTCATCATCACCTACTCCATTTTCCCTTTCCCTTTACCCACCACCTCTGCCTTCTTGCCCTTTCCTCTGCATCCATGGTATGAAGCACCAGATCCTGCAGCAGGAAGACCCAACACCACACCCCGTGATGTTGAAAGAGATGGATTTCTCTTCCTAGGCCTTGGTTAGGGTCTCTCTGGTGTGGAAGGAGGAAGAAATGATGGATCTTCGTCTTCATCCTTTGAAGAGTCTTCATCAGAAGTAAAGATGAAGGGAGAGACATATTGTCTCTCAGCAGGAACGGGGGCATTACTTGGTTCCCCTTTCTCCAAAGCATTCCATCGCCTTTCCAACTCTCTAGCATAATCTGAATCGTCTATTTCAGATGGATACGGTGGAAGATCATCTGATGAGGAAGAGGTGGTAGAGGAGGAGGTCAGGTCAATTATTATGGGTTTGGAAGACATTGTTTGGTGATGAATTAAGGGTAATTGTGAAATTAGGGTTTTGATTAGATTTGGGGTTAATTTGATATCTGAGTCTAGGCTTTATGATCATTAATGTGAGTTGGGTGGCACAGTAAAATCAGGATATTCACTGAAGATATTTTTACTCTTCTTTGGTTTCTGCTGCTGCTTCATGGTATATTTTACATGTTTTGTATTTTTTTAGTCTCTCTTTATTTTCCATTTAAAAAAAAAGAAAAAAAATGTGTATTGTTTTTGTTTTATCTTGTTTGCAGGTTTTGGTGTTGGTTAAATACCACACAACACATGGTTATCAACTCACCATGTCTTACTGACACAAGAGTTGACTAGCCCACAAGATTATGGCTTGTGGTAAAGGCTGCAGAAATCCATAAATGGTAATCAACTCACCATGATGATGACGGCATTCCATCAAAGAGTTGGCTAGTCCAAAAGCAAACGGTTTTTGGTAAAGACACATCAATTTCGTTAATAGCTGTAATGGTTTGCTCAAAACCATAGGGTACTCAACTCACCCATGCTTAACAGCTGAGAGTTGAATGGTTGTCAATTGACCATGGATTTTTCCTTTATTGATTCCCAATAATTGGCTAGCTCACATGTATATGGCTTGTGGTAAAGGCAGTGGAAAACCATATTTGGTATTCAATTGACCAAGGTGATTAAATCAACCAAATAATTGACTAGTCCTGAGCAAACGGCTACAGGTAAAGACAACTCAAATCCATTTACAGCTGATGATTTGCTAAAAATCATATGGTCGTCAATGTACCATCGTTTTTGAACTTAAACATTTGGCTACTCCAGTAGTGATGGCTATTGGTAAAGAGACATCAAATCTATTATTTTCAATGATTCACCTCTCACAGGAGTTAACACACCTGGATGTGATGAGAATAATATGAAACTAATTTGCTTTGATGTACATTTGGTCATTTGTTGCTGCGAAGAATGGATCTTTCAAGTATGTGCTGATCATAGAGATCCTGCTGATGGTGATTCTTTGCTGATGATGTTCGACTTCAATCCTCTTGGTATGTAGCTTTAAAGATCTATCAAGAATCTTGAACTTAACCATGTCAAATTCAAGATTAGGGGAGGATTGTTAGGAATTCTGCTAAGTAAGAATTCTGCTGACGGTTACTACTGAAGAGCTGGTTCCTGCTGAAGCAGTGTATCTGCTGAAGTCTAGTTTCAGCATTATTAGTTTCTGCGGATATAGTTATTCCATATTTTATGTAATATAGTTAGGATATGCATGAGTTTATTTAGGAAGTGATAATGCATATCTTTTAGAAGTTTTTAGAATATACGCTTCTTGTGAAATGGTTTAGGGTTCCTTGTGTATAAAAGGAACACATGATTATGTATTGAGGACACGTTTTTTAGAAAACACTTTCATTATTATTAAAAGAAACATAGAGGATCGATTGTTCTTAGTATTCTGTTGTTAATACTTGTGTTTGTTTCCGCTTTAAAATACAAGTTACAGAGATTATATTTTAGTGTGTAGTGATTACATTAACATAACTAACGATCCACGAGTGCTCAAAGATCTATCAAGGTCTAAGGTTCAACACTTTGTTCATGACAAGCAGTGAATAAAATGTGATTGTTATGTGTTAGAATATGAATTTTTCATAAGTTTCTCGTTAAACTTTAAATCATTTATAAACTCATCATTTCTAACACATAACATGCTCCCTTAAGGATTGAGGGGGTGCAATGTATTGTCTCATTCTCAACATAATTCAAAATCAGACCACATTTTTCTCCCAAAATTTTCTAACTTATTTAAATCACTTGGGATCACAAATCTCAAATGGTTTGAAATTTCTTGATCAGGGGAGAAAATGTGATTTAAATATGAAATCTGATTAAAATGTGATGTTTTGGACTCAAACATAAGCTCTCCCATATGTGCTAAACTCTTTCGTATATCAATGCACATATTGAGGAGGAGCAAATGGTTTGTGAAAAAAGGATATTAGCATCTCATGTGAGCGAGACTCAGACTTCACCAATGTATTGACGAAACAATAACTGTCATCAAACGAAAGGACTAGTCCTGTTCATGTTCACTAAAGGTGGATCAATTCAAAAAGTGCAAACTCTTCCTGACATGTGCAAATTTTCAATCAAAACATATGAGTACATGTTAAGGGGGAGCATTTAAAATTGGTAAAACTCTCAACATGTTAACAAAATGTGTTTCTTAATGATAAACACGTTGAAAAAATTTTCAATGATTTGGTGTATGGCAACATAGGATAATCATGAAGTTATAAGGTGGCTAAGGTTAGGAAAACCGTCCTATGATCTGCCAGAGCCGGAGGGATCTACCCAAGGACAATACCGAATAGATAGTATTAGAAAGTCCTTAGGTGTGATTATGAAAAAAAGGAGTAATGTGAGAAAGGAGAAAGAAGGGGTTGCAGAATTAAAAAGAAATGAAATGAGAAAGGGTGAAAACAAATAGCCCTCCAAATTATTCAACCTTAGGGCAAAAACCAGGTTAAATTCATATGCTACTGGTGGTTACTTAGGTAACACTGGTATTGAAGACAAGACGTCATGGACCCAGTGACACACTGTACTAAACCTTCTAACCACTCAAGTTCTCTTAAAAGAACCTGTTTCATTCTCACGGGGAACCTTGCATAACCTATCAACCGCTCATTACGAGCCATGTTGATATTGAAACAGGAGACACCGCTCCAGTCTCCGATGACCAAATTATGCACTTATTAAGTCTAGAGCCACGAGATGCATCAAAAGATCTCATAGGAACACATGTTACTTCTACACTGGTTGCTCAACATTAAGGACACCAGTTGTATACTTTCGAGTCCTACGCAGATCTTAGCAATCTGCCAGAACATTTATGAGGGAATATACTAATGTAGTTCCCAGTGATTTAATGTGTAGAAACGTAGAGGGGGTGAATACGTTCCTCTTTAAAACTTAAAATGTTTCGTATCAAATTTCTAATAAAGCGTGACTAAATGTGAATAGTAGTTATGTCACTCATAACAAACATAAATGTCACTTAATAACAAGTATGCAATCAATCACATAAACATAAACATTGAATGAGGTTTAAACGTTTTTAACCAATTCGGATTTCACTAGGGACGGTCCTTAAAATGTATGGACGGTCCCTTAAATGTTTGGGGACCGTCCCTATATAAGGGACTGCCGCCAGTTGGCAGTTAGTTTTGTGTGATTAAGTTTTCTTGTGTTTTGCGTTTCTAAGTTAACTAGTTAATGTCACAATCATACACACAACAAACCACACAAACGTAAATGTAACGCAAGCATAGAAAGTAAAGAGAAAGGAAGATAAAACGCAAACCAGACACGATGATTTATAGTGGTTCGGCACGAAGCACCTCTGCGTCCTACTCCACTCCCCGAGTACCACACTCGAGAGTTACTTCACTAATCAACACGCTCCTTTTAGGAGGAACAAACCGTATGCAAGCTTACACCAAGTTTAACGACACTAAGCGGAATGTCAAGTCCTAATCCTAGCTAGAACCGATCTACACAAAGGCCCACGTGGCCACACGAACAAGCACTCTTGTCCCACTTAGATCGACACACGATCTAAGCCTTCACACGAATGAGCACTCCCGTTCACTTGAACCTTCACCCGATTCAAGCCTTCACATTAAGACACTCTTGGATCTTCACCCAATCCACTTGACACACATGGATCTTCACTCGAACCAAGCCTTCACACAAAAACACACTTGGATCATCACCCGATCCAAGCCTTCACACAATGACTCAACTAAGTCCTAACCTACACACTAGGACATCACTCTCCTCACAACAAATACATGAAATTATCTAGTTACAAGACTTCTTGGATCTACATCACCATCCAAGTTCTCACACATAACTCCATCCTCGACTCACACACAAGTCAGAATTATTACAATGATTACAAAGCCAATAACCGTAACACTTATTATGTTTGTGTGTGGACACCTGTAACACTTCGATTCTTGACGACTTCGAGTGTTCTTTTCTTGCACATGATGTCCTGGATGACGAGATCACTTATAAACCCATACCAAAGAGTTATAGTGATCAAAGAATGAAAAGGAAAGACCATGAAATTTTTGTGCAAAGAGGACCAGTTTTTCTGGTGAAAATGGGTTAGTATTTATAGCAAGCTTGAGGAGCGCAGATGGTCCCTTAAAGTTTCCACGGTCCCACGGTCCCTTATATTTAAGGGACCGTCCTGACAGTTTTTGTCCTTTAGTGTTGAAATGTTAGCTGGTGAAATTTTATCTGATTTGGGCGGGAAATGAGGCCGTTTGGACATTTTGAAATTCAAATTCAAATTTATTTTTCTTATTAAAAAATTTCTTTATAAACACAAAAATAATTTGTCTAGTTTATTTTTGTAAAAATGTTTTGTCACATTTATAAAATGTAAGGATTGAGGACAAAAGGTTTTACTTTGATCACTTAACAAAGTTGGTAAAGTGTTTGTACATACCTGAAGTGATGTCGAGAGACATTGATGAGTGAACGAGTAACTTGTGCACTTTATGTTATGTATTACAAGTTACGTGTTTGTCATCATTAATACAGAAAGACATTGTATTGATTAAACGTTGTAACGTGATGCGTAGGGATTGCACCAGGCTTTACCTCTCGAGGGATTTCGAGAAGCTTACAACCCCCACCAGGCAGTGTACCTGATCGATGTAGTATAGTATAATGACAAGTACCGGGGATTGATCGTTCAGCTAGGAATAGTGTCGCTAGGATTAGAAAACCTAAAGACTAGGTCTAGAGATGAGTGATGATTCTTTTTTTATTTTTATATTTTTTTAGCAAGCAAGTAAAAATCTCGGGGTTGAAGGAGTTGGCGGAATTAGTTGCTAGTCAACTAACCCAAAACTAAGATGCAATCAAAATAAAATACTAAAAATGAAAATAAACTAAATTAAACTAAAGTTGTGAGCAATATGTGGGAGAATTGTGTTCACTTAGATTTCACTACTCCCTAGATATCTTTTACACGTTAATTACTTGTTATAGTTGCGTGGATGACGGATTGTATTCCTTAATACAATTCATGGGGTGGCGTACTTACTTCCCCAATCCTATGAGCGCCTACTTCACTCCTATGTCGAGCCGGCTAAGAAGCTCCTAACATGGGATCATTAGAATTTACTCATGCATTAAATACAACCAATAAAACCTAGTACACATTGGTTCATGTTTCCTAAGACGTTCAAGCATGTTACACAATGGAGATCTGCCAGTTTTCTTAAGCCTAACATTGAAATCATTCATCCAATACAACCATAAACAAGTAATCAACAAATAATTAACATCTAGGTTTCATTATATCTAAGCAAACACAATATAGATCTAGCCTAGCAAGTTGAAATCAAGACAAGCACAAGATATAATCAACCAACACATAGACATATTGATTGAATTAAGAGAAGACTTATCTCAATAGAACATGAAAGGATTCAAGGGATGAAAACCCTTGAAAACAATATAAAATATGACCTAGGGTTTACAAAGTTCGGCCCTAGTTTTCTCCACACAAGTTCCTCTTTAATGAATGAAAAATAGAAAACTATATATAGATTTTGATAGGTGACGGCGTCAAGAACAAAAGTCTGACACCGTCATCTCGCCGCCAAATAGTTTCTCGGACTGCCTAGATCTGGGTCTGACGCCGTCATGTATTCTCCTTATGCAGGCCGTCACCAATTTAACTCTTGACGCCCTTGTTGTGACGTCGTCAGGTTTGCACTGGGTCGTCATGGTTTTTACTCTTGACGCCGTCAGGATCTTCCTCTTGACGCCGTCAGGTACTGTTCTCAACATGGAAAATTAAAACTTTGCCGTTTTCTTCACTTTTATGCTCCAAAAACGTCCGAATTGCTTCCTTTTCCAGAATTCACTCCCAAAGTACCTAAAATCACAAAAAGAATGATTTAGGGCAATATTTGATCAAATAAATTCAATTCCGGGCTTAAATGACCCCCTAAAAGTGGTTAATTTTTCGCCTTGTCATATACCCTTACACTTGAGATTTGCTTGTCCTCAAGCAAATGCGCTTTTATTTTAATCAAAATACAAGTTAGGGGTCATTTAACACTAACATAAAAGTAATTACAACAAATAATCGTTCCACTAAAGACCAAAGACAAGCACGGAGGTCATACACTAGCACCTCACAAATAGTGTTTAGATACTCTCATCTCTCGGGTGTAATAAAGTAATATCACAATATGGAAATGGAAAACATCTCTCACTACCTGTCATAGCAAAATAGATTACCATAGGCTTGGGAAAGGATCAAACCTCCACCACATGGCATAGGCACCTAGGATAAACTATCAAAGAGGTCTTTTAAAATGTTGTAACGTTAGGTGTAGGGATATGAAATACACGGTTTTGTTGGATATAGGCAGTCTTTACTGGTGGCGAGTTAACAATCTTAGTTAATTACATGTACAATATGGCGTTGCTAAGCAAAGACTAGACTCAACTTAAGCTAATAAATGAAAAATAACAAAAACATAAAATAAACATAGAATGAAAAGGGATGGTAGTCCGTATGTTTTTTCTCTTTTCTCTTTTTTCTTTTTTTTTTTCTTTTTCTTGATTTTTTTTTTTTTTTTTTTTTTTTTTTTTTTTTTTTTTTTTTTTTTTTTGCATACACTCTTACCCTACCATCCAAAATAATACATCATAGGGGATGAATATTCCCCTTACACTTGAATTTTTACATACTTTACAATAAACTAATCTAATGACTCGAATTAAGAAAATCAAAACACTTGGAGTATTTTTAAGATTAACGCACATATGGGGGTAATATATGATGTTCTTCCCCATTACTCCATAAAATAAGTACTTTACCCATGAGTCCCAATCGTCTCAAAACAATATGTACAATGATATGACTCGACTTAGCAACCATGTAATCAATTAGATAATTAACTTAGGGTTTAACAAATAACAATAATGCACTAAAGATGAGTGCATACACGGAAGGCTAAGGCGATTTGGGTGTATATTTAAGTGGGGTGTAACAAATTCTTCCTTTAAGTAAAATGCTTAAAGTTAGAAACGAAAAGATAGGCTCGGAGGGGTGTACTAGGGGTTTCATGTACTAAAAATGAGTACAATGCTAAGATGTGGGAAAAATTAATTGACTTAACTAGCCAAGTAATATGACTTAAGTGGTCAAGTAATTATGATACGGGTTTAACACAAGGGTGATCCTAATGCCTCTTATCATGTAGTAAATCCTACTACATGAATGTAGTCTCACTAGCGGTCTCGGGATGCATCACTAACGCAAGTTCTAGAATCTAAATGCTACCGGTACACTCATAAGCACTAATAGTAAATGCTTTTCCTATCAAATCTAAAGGCGAACCTCACATATTTGGGTGGAAAATTTTTCTGAATAGTACAGTTTTGTGCTAGTCATACAATCTCCTATCCATGTGACGCTTGCTATGCTAAAGCTTCACTCCTAAATGTTGTAAAAAAATTTAAATTTGGCACTAAAATTGCACTTATAAGTATTTCTCATAGTTTTATTACACATCTACCATCAAACAAACAAACTCAAGCGAAAGTGTGTCTATAAGGTATCATCATTTTACCCTCCCCTTACACTTAGGATGAACATTGTCCCCAATGTTCAAGTAAAGAATGTAAAAGTGAAATAAGTAAAACGAATGAAATCAAATACTCCCCTGATTCGCTCGGTATGGATAATAAGGTGGTCATGTTAGATCTTCCTCCAAGAAAATGAACAATCAAAGCTTCCCTTCCAGAATATAAATCATCTTCTTGTCATACATAACCTGTAAAACCCGAGAAAACAGACAAGGAAACCTCGCATAAAATTTGCGGCAATCTACATATGCTAATAAATCCTAGAAATCAAAATAAGATATAATGCTTGTGGAATGATGTTTGCATTTTTCCTGGAGATTATAAAACTAATGATTCAACAAAAACTTTAAGACTCCATTAGAAAAACAAAACTGGTAAAATTTCCAGATTTTTACACGTGACGCTGTCAAGAGGAAACTCGTGACGCCGTCAGAAGTGACCTGCAGAAATTCTTATGTTAAGTTTCCAGAAAATTTCTGGAAAAACTTCGTCCTACTTCCTGGAAAACCCTTCAAAACATCATTATGACTCGATACAAGCATTTGACTCTAACAAATACGAATATACATGTTCACTTAATATTGTGGAGAATCATGATTGGTTTTGTTTCTTAAAAACATATTTGGGGTTTCCCCTTACACTTATCTTTTGAAAAAATACCTTTGGGTGAAGTTAAGACTAAGCTAAACAACAAGATAAAGTATTTTCACTATTTTAGTTTTGAAACATGATCTACCAACAATAAAAATAAAGCATGCATACGGAAGCAAATAACAAACAAACAAAATAAAAATCACACAAAACATGGGTTGCCTCCCAAGAAGCGCTTTTCTTTATTTATGAGTCTTGTAGCTAGACTCAAGGTCATGGGTTACTATGTGACCTCATCGTTGGTTTCGTTCTCTAGGTCGTCTTCTAAGCCAGTTTTGTATTCCGGACCTAATTGCAAGCATTCCTTGTAGAAACTAAGCATCCTATTCATCACATACTCTACTCCTCTACGTCTATCCTCATCATTCCTATAGTAAGCTGCTTGTTTGTGCTCTTTTTCTATATTAGAAAGGAGGCGGTATAGCTCAATCTTGTAGGGAATTTGGTAGGCAATCTCATCATTCTCTTCCTTGAACCTAACTATCCCTAATGTCGGATCATAACTCCTCTTAGTGGCCTCAACAAATGGTTTTCCGAATATTACTTGGCTTAGGCAATCATCTATCACCGGACGAGTATCTTCTACTATCATAAAATCGATCTCATAGGTGAGATAACCTATAATCACATGCAATCCCTTCACTCTCCCTACAAAATTACTTAACAAATTCCTATTGGGCATCATCCTATAACCAAGTTGTTTCTTCATCACCCAATTATAATAAGTCCTAGTCATGATGTTTATAGGAGATCTAAGATCGATATAGGCTTTCCATATATGCATATGCCCAATGTTGCATGGTATGCTGATGTTAAAGGGGTCTCCCATTTTGATAAGGGGTGTGCCAAGGATATATGGTGTCTCGGGGCATTCGAATAAATCCTTATGGTATTCCCGTTCTTCCTTGGTGGGCAACTTATCAAAGTGCTCTTCTATAGTCTCTACTTCCTCTAACTCCTCTCCCTTATTAACCTCAACTTCCCTAATTTCATCCCTAGTCTCGGTTTCTACTTCAACTTCATCTTTGTCACTTTCTTCTATATCCTTATCGTTTGGCTTAATGGTGACAACATTGACAAAGTGGACATGTTTAGATGATGAGCGGTCCTTAATTTGGATTCCGTTATTGGCGTCCCTAGTGTCCTTCCTAGGTGTAGTTAACGCTTGGTTGTTGAGGGCTTTCAACAAGTTGTCTATCTTGTTGGTCATCTCTGTTTGTTGTTGGTTGAATTCGGTTTCAAACCTAGCTATGCGAGCCTCTTGAGATGCCATGAACTTAGACATTAATCCTTCAAGATTGTTGGTACTACCATAGTTGTTAGAAGGATTTTTGTTGAAAGTACGGTTGGAGGGTGGACCGTTTGGTTGGTAACGATTAGGCAGATTGGAAGAATTGATTTGGTTTTGTTTCCACCTAAGGTTTGGGTGATTTTTCCAAGAGGGGTTGTAGGAATCACCGTAAGGGTTTGGCTCGGGTTTGAAAGTTTACCACTTATCTCCCGCTTCGTCGGTACGCGAGGATGCGTAGTCCGCAATAGCTATTCCGGGGAGTTCCACACAATCACGAGTGTCATGGGGACCACTACATAATTCGCATGAAGACGTGATTTTGTTCACTTGGCTTGAAGGCTTAGGAGCTTCGTAAGATTTCATGAGAAACTTGACTTGGTCCTCAAGTTCCATGATCCTACGATCGGGAGTGCTAGAATTGTTCGAAGGCAAAGATATTGCCTTGACCGTTTTGTTCAAATCACTGGGATCATCCAACTTTCGTTGTCATATAGAGCAAGATCTTCTATGAGTTCCCATGATTGTTCCACACTTAGATCACGTAGCTTACCACCGGCCGATTGGTCAATGGCTCGCCTTGTGGAGAGATCGATATGGTCATAGAAGATTTGGACTTGGAGCCAAAGATCTATGCCATGATGAGGGACTTTTTGGAGTAAGTCCTTGAATCGAGTCCATGCTTCATATAGAGTTTCACCTTGACGTTGTTGGAACATCAAGATATCATTTCTAAGCTTGGTAGTTCTCCCCGGTGGGAAAAATTGAGCAAGGAAATGAGTGGTAGCTTCTATTTAATAGATTTTATATTTTTTAATTTTTCATTTCAGCTTATTTATAAGCACTTCATCATTTTCATAATTTTCTAAAATTCCTGTCACCTTTAAGTATTTGTAATAATTTTCTTAGATTTTTCTTTATCAGTTTACTAATTATTAGAATTAAAAATAGTTTAAATAATTAATTAGGTAATATTAGTAATTAAATAGTTTTCTTAAATTTTAATTAATAAAAGTAGGTTTTTATATTTTTCCTAGGTTTTATAAATTAGTTAAGACTTTTAGAAAATAGTTTCTTAAGTTCTACTATTCATTTTCTAATTTTCTTATTTAATTTAGTTAAAATAGTTTTTAATTAATTAATAAGTAAATAATTAGTAAAATAGTCTAAATATAATGTTTAGGAACTTTTTATAATTTTTTAGGATTCCTGTGATGGTTAATTAGTTTTAAAAAATTTTCTATAATTTTCTAAGTCATTTAGGTATTATTAGTAATTTAAAATAGTTTAATTAGTTTAATTAATATAATTAGTTTTTAATTAATAGAAATCCCATAAAAAGACAAAAATATTTCTTTTTATTTTTTATACTTTCTTCATGTTCTTTTTAAGGTTTAGAAAATAGTTTTGTAAGTTTTTAGTTTAATTTGTAATCTTTATCATTTTTAGTTTAATTCAAATTAGGTTTAATTTACTTTTTAAATAGTTTTAATTAATTAAATAGTATTTAAATATTAAAATCATCATTTAAATCATCTCATTTTCATTTTAAATTTTCTTTTAATTTTAAGTTTTAAAAAAAAAATTCACTTGCACCCCCTGTAGTTTGTTAAAACCCATTTTTCTCTGTCTGTAATCTGATTTCACAATTGGTGCTTTTGTGATTATATTTGTATCTCTGTGATTGTTAATTTTATTCCAAAATTGTTCAAATACCAAGCAATCAGTAGTATAATCATTCCCCACTCATCTTGGTTACTGTCCTCAGTGCCACTTATTCCCAAAAATGTTCAAAATACAATTTCAATCTCGTTGGGACTTAACGACCCGGGGATTTCCCTGTACTTCCACGGATTATAAACACTTGACTTTTCTCTCCTAGGTGGGCCTATCAACTGCACCCGGTTGACTGGTCGGTTTGGGAGGAGTCATCTTCCCAAGAAAGTTCATGCCTATATTTATCAGTATGTTGTAAAGATAGCTTCAGGGAGTTAGTGAGTTATTGTCATCACTCACTAACTCCATCACCTTCTTCTTTGGCTCAGGGATCATTCACTGAGTAGCGCCTCACTGAATGATTGAGTCTTTCTTTTCAAACCCGGTATGAGCATCCTGAAGGTAACTCACTGAGTGACTATGCACTCAGTGACTTGTTTGTGTTTAAAGGTTAAATGTCACTCACTGAAATAGTAATTTACTATTTTATTCAGTGAGTGATTTGGCTATTTTATGTTCAAATACATGTGGGTAATATTTGGGTAAAATATTGACCCAACAGTCTCCCCCTATTTGAACATACAAATAGCCTAAGGTGATTGGGTTTAAATGAAGGACCTGGTTCAATTTTGATACATCAGGGTCCACCCATCTTTTTGTGGTTCAGTGACCTGGGATACAGGGGCTTGGGTTTAGTTCCTGAGGTTCAAGGGTTCAGGGACTTGGGTTTAGTTCCTGAGATTCAATGACCCAGTTCAGTGAGAGAGGGGTTCAGGGAATAGGGTTCAGTAGGTGAGGGTTCAGTTGGTGGGTTTTGGAAAGGAGGTACGCGGACCAGGTTCAATGAGAGAGATTCAGTGACCTAGGGGGTCAGGGTTCAGGAACCTGGTTCAATTTTGATACATCAGGGTCCACTCTCTTTTTGTGGTTCAGTGACCAGGGGTTCAGGGACCAGGGGTTCAGGTTCACTTTGACAGGTGAGGGACTTGGTTCAATTATGATACATCAATGTCCTACCTTTTAGTCACTGAACATTACATGTTGATACATGTTTTGACTCCAATATGCTGATACAATATTAGCTAATAAAGCTAATTAGGGACCTGGTTCAACTTGATACATCAATGTCCACACATTTTTCCACCTCACTTCCTCAGTATACTGAGTTAAAATTTTCAGTATACTAAGTTTCATTACAACACATTCAATGAATCACATGAGTTTTCATTGTGAGTTGCAATATTTATCACCCATTGATGTCATGACATAATGGGCCCACCACGCTTCCACTGCGCTCTTCTAAATAGACCCTATTTAGCCTGAAGTTGAAAAACCTTTCCTTAACACTGCCTGATACTTCAACACCCTGACTCATTCTTATTTGCAACAACTCAGCCCGATTATTTTACCCTAACAATCTGTCCTAAAAAAATAACCCCTCGCCTAGAGGTTCAAGGACTTAGGCTCATTGCTTTATGAGAAAATGAGTATTCCCAAGTTTTGTATACCTGGGTTCAGTGAGAGAGTAACTAAGTTCCGGTTGTGGGTGGTTCAGGGTCAGGATTTCATGTGAATGGTTTTGTGTGAGGGTTATGGGGCAATGAGTGCTTCATCTCCCCCTCAAAATTTGTGGTTCTTAACGCGACTTTTGAAATCAAGCATTCAAGGGAGGTTATGGTTCAAGGTTTGCTCAGTCCGAACAACATTTAAACCACACTCCCTGATCTTGCAACATCTCAACCCGAGAACCACCAACCACTGATCTTGACATAACTTTCACACTCCCTTTATACCACACTTGTGTTTTTCATTTGAACACTGATACATACCATGACTCAAGCTTAAACTCCACATCCCCACTTTCTGATATCACTTCTTGATATCAGTCTCACTAATTTAAGTCGTTTTTAGTAGTATAGATTTGTTTTACCGAAGAAACACTAGTGAAGTAATTCCCTGGGTCGTTATGTCCCAACGAAGGTAAGACGGCGATTGAGTCGGCTTGAGTCGCGTGATTGTGAAGTGAATGGGAAAATATAATTGAGAATTTATGAAGTTTTTAATCTAAAGAAAATGAAATAGCAATTAAAAGAAAAAAACAATAATAGATTTAAAACAAGAAAGAAAACTAAGATGGGAAAAGACTTTAAAAAACAATATGTTTGCTAAGCGACGTGAATAAGTTCATCAAGTGTGGATCAAGGATTGACGACGAATTATTCTCCTTAAACAAGAATATTTTCTCACAACATTGGTTTATTTTGAAAATAATCCTTTAAAAAGAAAATAATTACTAGATGTGTAATTTGATTATTATCCGGCTTTTGCCCTTCAAATAATAAAATTACAAGTCTAAATAATCATAACAATTATTAATCACGACCCCTTTTTAGTAATCCACACTTTACTCACAAACTCGTGGCACCAAGCAAACACTAAAAAAACTACTCGAGACTCATATTAATAAGATAAAGTTACTTGATAAAAGAAAAAGACTCGATAAAAGAAACAAACTAGATAAGCCAAAATAAAATTCGACAGAGTTTCGCCTTAGCATAAAGCATAAGAGAACCTCACTCGATAAACGATGAAGTATAGATTATCTAATTCGATAATCTTGACTAGCTCGCCATAAGAAATGAAACTTGGTAAAATCAATACTCGAAAAAAGAATATAAAAAAGTAAACTCGATAAAGAAATTTTTGCAAATTAGTCCCTAAATGAAAACATGTAACTCGATAACATATTTAAAAAAAAACTCAAACTCAAATCTGAAACTCGATATATAAAAAAAATTAAAGAAACTCAAACTCGAAAACAAATTAGAAACACAAACTCGAAATTTTTTTTATTTGCAACTTAGTCCCTAAATACAAAATCTGAAACTCGATAAGAACTTTTAAAAAAAAACAAACTCGGTATATTTTTTTAAACTCGATAATTTTTTTATTATTTTTTTTAACTCGAAACTTTTTTTTTAATTTTTTTGTAACTTGTTAAAAACCGTAACAAAACACCATTTTGATCCAAAATAAAGCCTAAAAATTAATGTTTTTCACCAAATTTAACACTAGACTAACTAGTTAAACCATAAACTTTAATTCCCACTAATAAAAACAAGATTTTAACAACTACAAATCATAAAATTTAGAGAGAGAAAGCTTTAGAGAGAGAAAGTAACATAAAAAAAATAATTTACCGGGTGGAATACCCTTTACCAAAAAAAAAAAAAAAAAAAAAGTAACATAAAAAAAAATGACTTCATTAAAATAAAACTACACTAATCCTACTACTATGAGGACCAACCCTCAACAACCAACCTCTCAAAGTTGGTGTTTAAAGGGTATTTATAGGCTAGGGGCTAGGGCTTCTCTAATCTTTGACTTTGTTGCATAATTAGCCCCTAGACCTTTACAAAACATGAAATTCAAGCTTAAAACATTATAAAATGTAACTAATACAACTTAATATTAAACGTAACGACCGAGAACAATCCTAATGCATTTCTTGTAACTTGGAGGATGTGAGTAGACTTTTCTTCCTAAGTTCTTCAAAGGATCAAAATCGATAACTTGTGAATACTTGGAGTATTTTTCTTGTTAATATCTTCACGCTTCCACTAAGGGTCTCTTTTGTCATTCTTTGAATCTTTAAGGATTTGAATTGTCGTTTTGGGCTTTTTCTTAGGTAGATTGCTTTCCTGGTTTCGGCTTTTGACACTTTTCCAAGTCTTGTGCTCGTTTTTGTCGGTTTTGCTTTGTTTTTGTTCATTTTTCACATATCCGTACCTGCACATACACAAATACAAAAACACACATTCTCTTGGCATATTTGGTCATTTTGGTCCCTAAACTAAGGTCAAAAGTATGTGTAAAATAACACATACCACTAACCAATCTTAGGATAGACCCGAACATACCAACTTCTGATCTTTTATCACTCCAACGACAATATCACAACCAGTACACTCTTTAAGTCAATTTGACTTCACAAGAATCAACAACACAATTGTGTTCACTGATATTAATACACACAACCTGAAACCCATTACCTCTTTTTATCACCATTAACGACGACATCTTCAACTGAGTCCAAAAACTCATCCAATCCGATTCAACCTAATCCTTGTACTCCCAAACAAAAGTTTAGTTCAGACCCGCCACCATCAAACCGACATCATCAACCAACCCATATTTTTCTGAAACCCATCAAATCCTATTCAAATATATTTTCCATCTCAGCTCGTGACTGTGACAACCTCACGTCTGTGTTTTGTCCAGCTCTTTATGGGTTAATTTTTCGGATCTGTGATGGATTATGAGGGTGGTGATTTGTGTCGATTTTTGTTACTGGGTTTTTGGATCGAGAAGTTTTTTGTTGGTAAGGTTGACCAAATCTGGGTTTTAGATGTGTTTGTGGATAATATATTTTTGTGAGTGTGTGGTTTTTGTGTAGATCGATTTTTGTGTGTCGTTTTTGTTTGTGAGAGAAGATCTGTTTGATCTATTTTTTGTTGTAATAGATCTGGGTTGATGTGGTGTGTGTTGGGAGATGTGTGGATGATGATGGTACGGTTAAAGAGTGTGAGTGAGGATAAGGTTTTTGTGGTGGAGGTATATATTGTGGGGTTCAGGGAAAGGAAATGTATCTATTGTCACTCATAAATGTGTCTCCCCCGTCAAAAATTGCTACAACAGTAGCAGTTTTTGAAGATCACATTTTTGCTTTGATGTTATCAGCAATCATTGAACAGATCTGGATTAGAGAAAAATCCACCTGCTCTGATGCCACTTGATGGTCTATGGAATTGAGTAAATCTTGACAATAAAATAAAGAAATAATTCATTAATATTAATTAACAAATGTTACAAGATTACTCATACCAACTAGACTACATGATAACATCTTCAGCTTCTTGATGGGGATAATTTCGGTATATTATCCCTATTAGAATGACAATGAACTCTCATTGAGCCAAACTAAGCTTGAGATTCAATGAGAGGG